>OY015312.1:47764242-48364242 GCA_955612985.1 Cheilosia scutellata
TTATACTTCTTAGCTGGGACACCCTGTATATGGACTGGTTGTTACAGCGTTTTAGAATTGGGAGATCTAAGGATAACAAATCTGAAGTGATGGTCGCCTGCAGAACGCCTGTTCAATGTCCTCTGCATGTTAGTGGAGTCGCATTGAATCAGGTGGAGAAGTTTAAGTATCGCGGGGTCTTATTCGCGAGTGATGGAAGGAGCAAGGCTGAGTTTTCCTGTAGGATTGGTCAGGCTGGGTCAAATTTGAGACAGTTTGGTCATTCTGTTATTAGGATGACTGAACTTTTAGTCAAAGCTAAGTGGTCAGTCTTTAACCCTAGAATACTAATCTAATTTTTTTGTCGCTCAACACTAATCCTCGCCTGGGAGGCTACTTTTTAAAAAACGCCTTATTAATAATTTAAAACAGTTATTTTTACATTTTAAAAGTATTTATCATACTTTGCAAAACGTTACTATTTGAGAAAAACACTTATTTTGAAATTTTATTCGAATTTTAGTAATGAAAACCTTAAATTATAAAAAACATTTTTTCACTTTTCAAGCAAGTGACGACTTCACAAAAAAAAAAAATAAAAAATTTTAATTTTCTAAAAATTGCATATAAGCTTCGCAAAAACCAATAAATAAATAAAAATGCTTTCATAACATAAAAAAATCAGAGCTGCATCACAAGAATTGTAGCATCCACATTAATTTAAAAAGTAGCAATTTTTAGGAACCTATTTCTCTGTACATCCGAAGCATTTCGGCGACCTATGCCGTAGGAAATACGTATTGCTGCAATTTTCACATTTGTACATGCTCATGCGTCGTTTTTCAGTAGCATAAAAGCTGCATACTGATCTCTTTCCTTATTTAATGATCGGTTCTTCAGGACAAGGTGTAGAATCGGAATCGAAATCTTGGACTTCCAAATTATCTTGATTTTCATTCTAGTTCTTGTAACCTCTGGCTTATTTGCTCTTCATTGAAATCCATCTTTAAAATATGCAATTTTCTTAATTTAATTTCATGCAAATAACAGAAATACTACAAAAGAGTAGGTCTAAAGACTTGAAAAAATGTACCCTAGACACTAATCCTCGCCTCTCAGGCGACACTTGGAAACTAAACACTATATAACTTGGAAATTAAACACAAAAATTGTACAAAAGTCCGCTATCCTCCGTGTCTGAGTCCCAACTGGGTTGGCAAGGAGACAGAATCCCATGGGGGGAGTAGTATATTCTGAGATAAAGGCATAAAACCGGTTGTGGGCGGCCTCACAGGCGAGGATTAGTGTTCTAGGGTTAATTCGGTGTTTGTTCCAAGTCTTACTTATGTTCATGAGGCTTGGGTAATGACCGAAAGAATAAGATTGCGAATGCAAGCTGCCGAAATGAGATTCCTCCGTTGTATTGCTAGTGCGACCCAGAATACGTGAGGAACTCAATATCGAGCAGCTACTTCTCCGGACGGAGCGGTCCATAATTTCTCCTGTACCCGTATGGGAATTGCTGATTTAGAGTCGAAGGCGGAGAATCGAGAGCTATGGAGGGCCCACTTGAGCAACCTAAACCAACTTAATGGACAAGCTGACCATTGAAAATGTATTAATGAAAGGATGAATGAATTTTTCTGTATCTGTCGTCTGGCTTGAGTAGTTTGAGTTGCAAATTCGACTACTAGATGAAAAAAAAGAACATTTAAAAAAAAAAGGACAAAATTTCATGATAGCGTTTAACACATAGAACCAGAATTTACTACAGAACAAAAAGAACTTTCTGTTCTGTTTCTGTTCTTTGTCATTTGATGCCTTAACTCGCATCACTGTCAATCAGTTCTGTCACAGCATAAAAAAGCGATCAGGTTATAGATTTTGGGTCTCAACAACATACGCATGGTCGCCCGATTGACGTTGAAACACGTCCACGACGTTCGGATGATCCAAATTTTATAACGTCAGCATGTCAATAAGTAGTGCCCCAGCGAAGTTCTCTAGTAAAGGCACACACGCTTTTTACAGCTTCGGCCCTCTAACTTCGGAACCAATTGAGCCAAAAAGTTCAAACTTGAAGCATTTAACAAGCTCATTAGGTCCACCTCATCAAATTGCATCTCTGTAGCATTAAAGAGCTTCTCAACTTACTGAACTTCAATAATCACACAAACCGTAACTGACTGACTCACTCACATACTCGCTCACTTAGGATCATCAAAATTAAACACTTGCTATATCCTACATCCTGTGCAGATTTCCATTTAGGGAGCCACTAGGCCCACTTTCAACAAATAGCTAGTTATAATTTATTCGTAGCACTTCCGATTTCCGTAAAATGTGGAAATTTTTTAGAGCGGTAGGAGGCGTCGTATCTGCACATTTTCTAAAATCGGTTATTATTTATAACAATTTGAAAACTTGACCAGTGAATCTACACCTATTAATTTGTTTATCATTGAATCGTCTTAAACTAAAGATGCTTGTACACGGCATGTAGCAAGTCACATACGTATTTAGCAATGGCGTATGGTCCGAATGGCTGCAGGCCTGCAGGCTGCATGCCTTGTACAAGCTCTCTTTGTGTACTCTCTGTTGACGTCAGAGCTTCATACATACGCTTGCTACATGCCGTGTAGTAGCACCTTAAGAACTTGGCGTACATTTATATCTCATTTCTTTTTTTGGCTGACTAGTTAAACGCTTAAGTTAAACACTTAAGTTTTATTATTAGTTATATAACAGAACCTGGCTCTTTTTTTACATTTATGTTTTTGTGTGATACATTTTAATTAACTAGATATATCATCTGAAAAGTGGAACTACGCAAGCTTGATACTTCTAAAACCCGACAAAGGTAAACAATGTAAATCGATATTTCAAAACGATAAAACATAAGATACAGCACTTATTAAACCGATTCGGAAAAGATGAATCGAGTGAGCCGATAAAAATATCATACTCATCATACTGCCATACTCGCCGATTGCACTATGACCCCAATCCAATTGTTTAAAATGTATCTAGCTGCATGTAAAAAATAATATTTCATGTGCACCAGCAGAAACTATAGACAACAAAGTTATAAAAGGTTATATTAGCCAAACAATCAGAATAATTAAAAATTAATAGACCACATCTCCCTCTGATCTCAAAGCTGAATATACCTAGTTCTAATAATAAATTGAAATGATTCAATTATTGTAGCTACGTATTTGGATAGCTACACTGACATCAGCATTACTCCCATACGAGCAGTGATCAGCAGATCAGATTGTCGGTGAGTAGTTTGTTGTGTGTTATGTAGAAAGTGGAATCAAAAATACAATTATTTTATTAATTTAGTAAGCTCTGTCAATATTGTAATAATTAAATTTTATAAAGGTGAGTTGGTTTGATAAAACAATGCAAAAGACCACTTACCCCGGCGACCATATTACTACAGCATATAAACTTGACCGTGTCGCCTAATTAAAATTGTGATCAATGAATTATTTATTTTTATTTGTGGCGTCGCCGTCTATCGGTGGTCGAGTGAAATGTTCATTTGGTGTACGAATTTTTGAAATTTTTGAAATAATTTTTTTTATTTAAAATTTGTTCTGTCTCTTATAAGCATCAGAATAAAAAGAATATAAATCAAGTCAGGTTGGTATTGAAAATTGGCTATGTCGGTCAAGGGTCAAGTATAGTGCTGGAACCTCCCATACAAAACCAATATTAGTCCCATGCGGATACACTACATTTACAGTGCACATACTAGCTTACTACATGGCAAACATTTTGCAAGGGTAGGACGATGATTTCTGATATCTGATTTCTTGAAATTTTCCTTTTTGAGGTAGAAGCTGCAAAATCCATCCATCCATACTACTTATAAAATGCAACGTCCGTCTGTTCGTTTCTCCATAACTTGAGAACCATTCGTCCGATTTTCATGATTTTTTTTTTAATTTGTAGATGTGTGGCCAATTTAGGCCATAGGGTGGGTGAGAATTGTTCAGAAGTAAAGGGGTCGCGGGAAATAAGGGGGGGCTGTCTCACAAACCGTTAGCTATATGAACTTGAAAGTTTGTATGTTGATAGATAAGTCAACATTTTTACATGCTTCATTTATCGTTTTTAAAATTTGTCGGGGTTGCCGAATTTGATGTAGTATAATTGAAGTATAATTGTACATACATATATTTGAGATCTGAAGGTATGGAAAGTGTATCGATATTTAAAATTTTTTTTAAAAGATCAGTACAGGTTACAAGGACTAAGTTGGTGACGAAGAATGGGTAAAGGAGTGGTGGGGACTAACTTTGGAACTATTTTTTTGATTTTAAATATTCGTTCAACGTTGTAGATACTCCGGATCAGTATAGTTTACTTAGGGAGAGGATGGGGGAAGGTGAAACGGGGGTATAGGGGCTACTTCGTAAAACAAAAACAAAGCAAAAAAACGTTATCTATAAATTTATGGAAGCTTTAGCCTTGAAGTTTGGTAAAAAAAAAACGTATATACCTACTGTTTGAAGCAATTTACAAAATTTGGGCCGATTGGACGGAGGTTTCGCTTAAAAAAAAAAAACACTGCAAAAGCTATTTCTCAACACTCACGGGAGCTAATTTTATCAAATTTTCAACATAGATATGCATGCATAGCCCTGATAGACCAGAATGTATCTGTTATAGGTAAACTTGAAATCTTCTGGACAGATTTCGATGAATCTTTTTTCGAAATACATATAGCCAATAGACTATGTCGCTGTCGTTGTCACCTTTTGGAAGTGGGTTTGACCAAAATATTGTCCTAAAATGAAACAAAAAAAAAAATGGTCCCGAGTCCCTCAGCCTAGGCCTCAGGGGCAGACGGACGACTGAGTGACCGACTTCCATGGTAAAGATAAAAGCAGTGATATAATATTAACCCATATTATAAGCAGTACATAAAAGGAAAAACTAAAATTTAAAAATTGAATTGTGGTCCGGTTTTTTAGTAACAATGTTACGTACTTACTTACTTAGATGGAGCTACAGTCCGGGGTGGACCTGGGCCTCAACCAACACGCCTCTCCAGTTATCTTTGTTTATCCGCCTCCAGTTGCGCACTCCAAGTTGGTTGAAGTCCGCACTTGAGCGCGCCAACTAAGGCGAGGTCTTCTATAGCGTTGTCCCTCCGGGTTGGAATCGAAGACTCTTCAGACCAGAGCATTGGTGCGTGCATTTCCTACATGTCCTAGCTATCTTAGTCCAGTGATACGTACTTTTCTAACAAAGTCGATGTCTCTGTACAGCTCGTGGAGTTCGCTGTTAAATCTCCTCTTCCAAAGCACGTCAATGCAAACGGAACCGAAAATCACTCCAAGAATTTTGCGTTCGAAACGACCAAGAAGATCTTCAGCCCCCTTTGTTAATGTACATGCTTCTGCGCCATTGAGCATGACTTGGATGATGAAAATCTTACATACCATCTCCTTAGTGTTTTTTGACAATGCCTTACTAGTCAGTTGCTGAGGGGTCCGAGATAGACAAAGTCCCTAACCACCTCAAAGTTGTATCTCTCTATTGTGACGTTCTGTCCGATTCGTAGATGTTCCCACCACCACCAGTGACAGCCCTCTGCGTTCTGCCAATTATGTCAATACCGTCATCGTATACAAGTAGTTGCACAGACTTTTGAAAAAATTTTCCCCTGGTGTTTGTTTGCGAGTTTCGCACAATTTTCTCAAGTATGATGTTGAAAAAGTCACATGAATGCGCATCACCTTGATGAAATCCTTTTTTGACATCACAGGTCTCGGTGAAATTGTTTCCGACCTTTATGAAGCAGCGAACGTTCTCCATCGTCATTCTCCATCTGACAAGTTTGGCAGGGATGATACATTTTGGAGACGAGTTGTGTATATTCTCTTCCAAGTTAGCCAGCACCCGCTGCCCTAAAAAGCTCGGTTCAGCAGATTTGTTGGATTTTACCTTGGATATTCCTATTCTCACCTCATTTTGATCAGGTCAATGGTATATCAGTGGTGCATTCTTCTTGACAGCGGAATTTGTGTCGTCTTCGCCGTTTGACAGTCTGCAGACATGTTTTTTTTTTTTTTTTTGTAGCACTTCAATGTTAAATCTCCTCACAGTATTTAGTTGTTTCTGATGTTGTGTCTGAGATATCTATAAAAATGACACTATTTTTGACATGTGTAATTATAGTAGCTTAAAAATCGTCTCTCTAAATCATCGAACCCGCCAAAAATGTCCCGTCAGTGCATACGACAGTCAAGCCTGTTGGTGATAGTTTAATACGCCCAACTGGTTTTGTATTCCATATTTGAAATTTCGACACATACCCAACAAAGCCTGAAAACTTCTTTCTAACGTTCTCCCTATAATTATAATACTGAATTAAATTTTAAATATAATCTCTGAAGCTTATACTTAACACTTTTTGGGTAATAATTTTATTTAAACATGCGGGCGTATCCTTTAAGAAATTAATCTCTTTCTCATTCATCGCAGTGTTGTCGCTTCGCTGCACATCATACTCATGGCTTTGATATGCCCTTACACGTAGACATTGATTAATGAGTTTCTTATGACTGCAATTTCTTCACGTTCTCCCCTCATTTGCAATCAATAATATCTTTCATGCTCTTACCAAGGATGACAGCGGCAAAATGTCCCACATTGTTTTACTCCATTCCCCTGCTGAGCTAATGTAGTTAATGGCAGTTTGTGTTCCCATCGAACATCCACACAACTCCCTACAGCGATATTCATGTCCATGCGTACACCCGGCCCCAACTACGGGTAATTTTTTCATTCAATAATGACAAGGAAACTATTTTTAATATTGATTTTGAATTATTAATTTATCCCACAAGGACATCAAGAGGATGTGTCTACGTCCGAAGCCTGCACACGATGGGGGAATGTGAAGTCATTCGAATGTTATTATCTCTCGTGAATTAACGCATTAAAACGCCTCCGCTGGTTGTAGCTGGCTTGAATTTTCTGTAATGTCGGTAAAATCGACGCATTCCTGACTACATGTGAGTAGGTCCCAGTGACATCGAAATGAAATCAAATAGCAGTCTCACAGCCTTCGTTCTTATTGGTATTGGCACAGCCTGAGCAGAGAACCCATTTTCACCTTTTGGGGCGATTCTGATTTGACTCTGTGATAGGGCGTGTACGCGTAAGCATCCTTTTCACTGTATAGCTGCGCTTTCCCTTGAATACCAATTAGATTTGAGACAAAAGGCTCCGGTAATGTTCGGCTTAAATTGAATAGAAAATTAGAGTGCGCTTCTGCTCGACATCGACTCTATATGTATAGATACGGTTGGGGGAAATACGTGGCAACTTTCCTAACGTCTTTCGCTTATCTGTTGTATACCGCGCTTGGGATCTTTTCACCAAACAGGGCGCACTCGAATTCACGAATGTATAAATTAAAGCTTAAATTTGATTAAATTCAATAAGTTAACTCTGGCTGGTAGATTGGATGGGGAAGATACAATTTCTGATGTTCAATGGAACACATTTGCTTCCGCTATATAAGGATGAAATGAATAAGAAGTATATATGTAGATATATGTGTACTATGTTCACCTTTTCTACAGCCGTGCAATCGGAGTCATCTCTTTCCACAGTTGTGAGTTTGAAAATAATCTAAATAACTTTTAGATATAATATTCGCTAAATAATGCCGCTGAATGCACTCAACTAAAAACTACTATTACTCAGGATGATTCACTTTTCACCTGGGAACTCAAAATGGTGGAAAAAGGACTTCCAATTAAGAAATAGATCCATTCAACAGAAGATGCATTTTGCACAATGAAGTTGTCAACTGGAAAGTTTATGTTCTATTTTTGGAATAGTTGCAACACTGCATTGTACTCTGGACAAAGAGTATTCACTGATTTTCCAAGACTTTCTCTGACAAAAGTGAACAATGATAAACGAAATAAATAGAAACGCCAAAACTTTTAAGAACTAATCCAATATTGCTTAGAATCATCCAAAGCAGATACACTATGATGAAGTTGTTTTGTGTATATGCCAATGGACGTGGATTAATGTTAGTAGTAGTTAAAGTGGACTGTAACTTCTGGAAGTGCACACCTGCATTACGATGGAGGGAGGTAGCCAGTGATGGGACTTCTACCACTTAAGTGGTATTTCTACCACTTTTTGCTCAACCCAAAATTCTATCCAAATCTACCACTTTTTCAGATAGGAAAAAAATGGAACAATAACGCACATAATAGTACTTACCTACGCACTATAAGACTTATTTTCCATCATCCACACAATAGAAACCGAGTATTTGAATAATTTTAGATTTTTGTGCACTGGAAAAATGGTACTGGTACTGAAACTTTGGAAAAAAATCGGTGATGCTCTGTGAGGTGACGTTTATAGAGCTCAAGAAAATTTGGTCTGAATGTTTGCAAAAAATTATTCTATCCTATTTTGGGTAATGATAGCATGATAGCAGCATTTATGGTACGTTTTAAAAATCTACCACTTTCTACAACTTTTTAGTTTCCCAATAGGTATACCACTTTTTGCCTACCCTCAATTCCCAACACTGGAGGTAGCACATAAATTGTTGCCTTTTTTGGCTTGGGATATACATAGCTCTAGGATATAGGCTTATTATAAAGTGTGATTTTTTTTTTTAATTTTATAAAAACCAAAAAAAAAAACGAAAAAACCAAAAAAAAAATACAAAAATTTTCAAAATCGAGTAAAGTTTTAATTAGGGTCGAAAAACAAATTCTTACCATTTACTTTTTCAATATTATTTCGAGTAAATGTTGACCGTGATTACACTTCAAGTGGTCCATCGGGAATGTCCAATTTTGGCATACTTTTTCCAACATATCGACTAGTATCTCACCAATAACACGAGATGTTGTCTTCTAAGACGAAGGCGGCGGCAATAGTTGCTGGTTTAGCCGTATAGGTGAGAGACTTGACTTATCACCACAAAAAATAGTTCTGCGGCGTCAAATCGCACGATCTAGGCGGCCAATTCACAGGTCCAAAACGTGCGAGGAATTGCTCACCAAATTAACCTCGCAATATGCCCACAGATTCGCTTGCTGAGTAGCATGTCGCGCCGCGGCCGTCCTGTTGAAAACGCATGTCGACCAAACTCATCTCTTTCATTTTGTGCAAATAAAAACAAAAAACGGTGTTGCCATCATCATCTTTGAAGAAATACGGCCCAATGACGCCACGTAAACCACACCAAACGGTTCATTTGGATGCATTGGTAGTTCTGGTTACTCAGTAGACTCATATATGGCAATTTTGATTAATAACGTAGCCTGCTCAGTAGGACGATTAGACGACCATAAAATGGACGAAGTGCCCTAAACACATTTTTTACTGCGAGCACGATTTTTGATAATAAAGTCTATCTGAGCATTTTTTACATTGACATGATTGTCGAAATTTTTAACAGCACTTACTAAAGAATTTAACAGAATATTTGAAAGTGCGGATGTCCCTGAATGCTTTAAGAAATCTAGAATATACCCGTTACACAAGAAAGGAGACTGTGAAAATGCGGACAATTACAGAGCTATATTGTTTTTGAACAGAAGAGAAACAAGAAGTTACCTATAATGCTTTCTTTATAGACTTTCGAGCGGTCTTCGACAGTGTAGCACGTGAAGCCCTATTTTACAAGCTCTAAAATCCCAGCTTTAATGCTCGCGGATGATATAGTCCTCCTGGCAGATACCGTAGATACTATGCAGCTAATGATAAATAGAACGCGTACTGCAAGACTTGGAACTTAACCGTAAACTTATCAAAGTCAAAAATGATAATATTCAGGGACGGTGGTGGAAGATACTCTCGGAGTGAAAGGTGGAAGTTGCAAGGTGAGCAGATCGAGATTGTGCGAGAGTATAAATATCTCGGAGTATTGATTACAACCAACCTAAACATGAAGAAGCATCTGCAAGCCATACTAGGCGAAGCTAAGCGGGCAATTGGTTCAGTTTGGGGTAGTTGTAGTATCAATAACAAGCAGATATCACATAATGTTAAACAAAAATATTCCGCGCAACGGCGACCTCAATTCTATTTTATGGAGCGCAAGTCTGGGGCTATAGTTCCTTATCGAAATAGTGGAGAAGTTCCTGCGATACTTAATTAGGCAAGGTTTTAGGTTTCTCAGCAGTTCTCCTAATTACATGCTGTACCTTGAGATGGGAGTTGCTCCCCTTTTCCTAGACACTCTAAAGCTTCACCTTAATCATGTAGTGCGAGTCATGCAGATGGAACAAGAAAGGATACTAAGGATAGTGTTTTCTCAAATGCTGCAGCACGGGGGAAAATGCGTTGAAGACTGGAAGGTCCTATCGTCCGATTGCGGTTTTGAACTAAGAGTAACAACAAATGAGCATCCGATTTCGCTGAAGCAAAAATTTAACATCTTGCTGGAAGATATGTCATAAAATGTATGACAGATATGTAAATGAGGCACAATCGTCACTTTACCGCCTATATTACAGCAAATTGAATCATCACTTACGAGGCAAGACCTATTTTCTGGACAATATTTCAGCGGATAAACTGAGCACTATCTTCCAAATAAGAGGGGAACTGATTAAATTGAATTTTGAACCGCATCGCCCGAATCTACCAATTTTGTATACCCTTTGCAATCTCAGAGAACGAGGATGTGTTCCACTTTATTGCGATTTGCCCTATATTAAAAGAGTTCCGGAAAATGTTATTTTAATTGCACGTGCTTGAGCTAGAGGAAACCTTGAGCATACTAAACGGGGACCGAGGATATGGGAGGTACTTTATGACTACGCTGTAAATGCACTACGCTACAGAAAGTGTATAATCAAAGAAAACTTTTAAAGAAAGCAGTAAATATTATATATTTCAATACAAGAATAGAAACGTTAAAATTTATATATCAATTTGTCAATCTGGTAGACGGCTTTCCGCCATGCCATATACTTAGACTAAGTATCTATTTAAATGAATTGCTTTTGCCAGTAGCTACGGCGGCCGGCGGCGCGGTGGTACCATAAGGAAATATGTCAGCGACTAGAATACTTTGACATATTTATGGATATAGCTTTGTGTGTAGTGAAGATAAATTCATTATGGACATGCCATTTGCGCAACAAAACGCCTTCTCTCCTGTGCGAGCATTGAAGTCATCAATCAGTATTAAAAATCCACATTATACATATTATTCGTCGGCATCAACTTCACCTAAGAAAGATGCGTACACCGGATCTGGATTCATAGCATACAACTGTAGGACCTAGATTTGACCATTACGCTTAATAAGATCGCCACTCTTTCACCAACAATCTGCCTGCCAACCTGAGAGTTTAGCAGATATTGAAGGTGCACCTTCTGGCATGAGGAATTTTCAACCATCTATCTGCAAGGTCCATAAACGTTGGTTGGTTTATTTAATAGCCACTGAATGTGTAGTCGGTATTGAATAACCTCTCTAGCTAGCTCCATTTTTGCCTCTGAGCGTTCATGTCACTTTAAGCCCACCACCAGACTCTCGCAAACCGAATCCCAGAAAGCGCCTAGATATATCGTGTACCTATAATAATAATTTTCAAACCCTAATGTCTAACTTATGGCAAAAAAAACGAATTTCGGGTTTTTATTGCAACTATGTTCGCAAATGTTAGATTCATTTTTACTGCACACACATTCTGCTGCCAGCACAAGGCACTGAGCTCATTGGCTCTTCTATCAAATCGGCATAGTACCGTATCGACCATTTGGCTTCCCTCTGTAAAATCTCGTGCGTTCAACAAACGCCCAGTTTGATTTATCTCACCCATTGGTTATGGACTGGACATGGACAAAGCGATTCTGGCACATGATGCAATCTAAATGCAGTGCATTCACCCTCCCTTAGTCACTGATGTACAGCGGAGTGCCCACGACATGACTGCTGTCTTCAAGTTGAACATTAGCCAACTTGGACTGCAAAATATCGATCAATAAATCCGCTTGAATATCTGTCCAAGAAGTTTCGCACAATCCGTTGACATGGCTGATGATGCTCGTCGTTGTTGCATACTTCACAACGTAGCTCACATAAGCTATACACTATCTACACATGTGTGTGTTAATTTTTTTTTTAAAAACTTCCCTCTGTACTTTCTCATTTTTCTTCAGTCTAGGCTAACGATATTACTGGACTCTATTATCCAAGAATAAATTGCTTGGTAATCGTTTTACAAAACACAAGAGATTACCATGAAATCGCAGACACCTACCAGCTACCAGTTTGCTGGCAATCGGTTTTATGGCATCGTGTCGTCCCCATCTAATCCATAGACGAACAAATGCTGTGGGTGGTATAGTGGTATACTGGTACGTACTGAGTGTATAATCAGTTTCCCTTCGAACAATATTTAGAGTACCTATATTGGCCGGCTGGGTTGGCTAGAGTATGGTTCATCTGTGGGATTAAATAATTAAGACAGGACAAACTTCCATCCTTTTGATATTCATCTGGAATCTAATTAGATACACTTTTTTATTTAGTCAACTTTTGTAATAACTCTTGGAAAGGATGTTTATTATGAGTTTCTTGGGCTTGCCAGGAAGTGTGAGATTACCCTATTGCCGTTGCCATCATCAGGTAACTTTGGATTATGAATAGAATGCTGTCAAGATCTTGTACATATTTTTAAAAGGATTTACTATAATTATTGACATTTTCATAAAAACAGTGACATCCTTAAAAGCTCTTTAATTTTTAAAATAAGGGGGAGAGATGTATACGAACATATAAGGATTAAGGACATGCTAATCAAAAGAGAAATATTAATTATTAGTTCAATTTATTTATTCTCTATGTTGCCATAAGAAAAAGCCTCATGTTCCATGAAAATAAAATAATTTCTTTGTTGGTATTGCTGGGCCCTTTAGTGGCATCAATAATTCAATTAGTGACAATGAAAATTTGATAAGAATGAATGCTGAAAAGAGCTTTTTGTTTTTGTCAGTTTGGGAAATCTATATATATAAAAATGAGTTCTAAAATGTGTTCGGATACGTATAACTTGAAAACCACCAACTCTATTGCGCCCATATTTACAGATAATCTTAGGTATTAGCCCAGGAGTGCACTGAAGGAGATTGGTCAAAATTGGACAAAGGGGCGTGGCACCTCCCATACAAAAAAAAAATTCAAAATCTTATATCTCAAAAACCACTGAATCGATTGAGTTCAAATTCTCATATAATCTTAGGCATTGGCCCAGTAGTATTCCTGTGGATATTGGTCAAAATTGGACAAAGGGGCGTGGCACCTCCCATACAAAAAAAAAACATTCAAAATCGTATATCTCGAAAACCGCCGAATCGATTGAGTTTAAATTTACAGACAATCTTAGGCATTGGCCCAGGAGCACCCAGGAGTGTTGCTGTGAAGATTGGACAAAATTGGCCAAAGGGGCGTGGCACCGCCCATACAAAAAAAAAAAACATTACAAATCTTATATCTCGAAAACAGCCGAATCGATTGAGTTGAAACTTACAGACAATTTTAGGTATTGGCTTAGGAGTGTTGCTGTAAGATTGGTCAAAATTGGACAAAAGGGCGTTGCACCGCCCATACAAAAAAAATCTTCTATGGGGTGAAACTCGATGACGTTATAACTCGATAACCGCTGAGCCGATTTTCATGTTTATTTTTTTGTTTTGTTCGTATTGCTGTATATCAGATTACGCAGAAAGAAAATTCCAGAAAATCGATTTTTCTCATTTTCGCATTTTACGAAAGAACATTATTATTAGTCCAAAGGTGTTTCTGTGAAAGTTTGATCAAAATTGGACAAAGGAGCGTGGTACCTACCGTATAAAAAAATATACATTTTAAATCCTATTTCTCGACACCCATGGGAGCTAAAGTGGGTGGGATTGAAAAACGGACCATGGCACCACCCTTACAACAAAGTTATTTAAATCGCGATATCTGAACATTACCTGATTGAAGTATTTTACAAAACCTGGCGGGACTGGGCAAAAGGGCGTGACACCTCTCATAACAAAAAAATACATTTCAAACGTTATGCTTCGACAGTCATGGGAAAAAATTTGTCTAGACAATACAATTCGTGGGCACACGTCCGAGGAAATATCGGTCGAAGCACACGGAGTACAGAATCAGTCTGGGCACATTGGTTAAATAAAAATGTACGATCAGGCAAAACGACGTTTGCCGAGTCCGCTAGTATGTTAATAAAAGTAAAATGGCCTGTGGGCAGAAATAACTACAAAAAAAAATGCATCCCAAACAAATCGAGAGGACAAATTTAAAAGTTAAATATAGGATATAATATCCTTAATTAATATTAAAAAACAAAACTGACTATGATGATTGGTGGGTTTTTTTTTTTATATCATTGATATGACGTGTAATTGGTATACAGTCTTCTTTTTTCTTTTTTGATCAAATCTGCACTTAAAAGTCGATGTGGAACTAACTATCTCTGGCTACGTACTCCAAATTATTTGAGGTTCTCTTCGATCTACCGTGTTCTCCATCTCCATTTAAGGCAATGTCTTCCTCTAATACGTATTCCTGTATTAAAATCGAAGACAATGATTTTTCTCTCCAGGTGAGATGGATGCTGCTGTACAGCTTGTATAATTTGCTGATAAGCCTCCTCCTCTAAAATCCCGTGCTTTAAAAAAACTACTGCTCATTATTTGATGCTATTATACTTTTTTAAATTTTGAAACATTTTAATTTAGGTATACACCACATTTAAATAAAAATTACTAAAATGTTTAACTGGTTCAGGTAACTCATTTCCCAAGAAACAATGGCATCCATTTTTTTTTATCAAATTCTCTGCGAAGTTCCGAGACAAACCGAAAACTTGGTGTCATATCGCACCGTGGTACCTACAATAATGTACGTATAGAGTACAGAACGACCTTCCCTTCCCGCTTACTCGTGGGTCCAAAATAGACAAATTACTCAAAACAACAAGCAAAGGGACTGCTGTACATGTATGACCAAGACCTTAAGGAAAACCGATTCTCAGACAAAAATGACGGAGGAGGAAAGAAACCTCTTACTCCAAGAACCGTCAACAAGTACCTAAGGCTCATTCAGTTAGGCGAAGCGAGGGAACGGTTGACCTCGAACTTGAGAAACTTTTTCTTTAGGATGATACAATCGTTACATCGCAAGCTCATCAAAATTCTCTATATCGTCATCAGTTTCAATTAGAAAAAATGTGCACGACAGGGTCGCACGAAACTTTCTCGTTTATTGCGAATCTCGCAGAATTTCAGAGTCATTTCAGCAAATTTTACGTTTAAAATCATACCCACTCAAGATGTACTCAGGTTTAGTAACTGAAGCCTTGTTAATCAAAATCGTAATACATACTACATAAACATACGTATTAACTATAACACCTTATTTCTAACTTTTTAATTTCACCCCGAACTGACACTATTGAAGGAGGCAAGTAGGCGATGAATTTCGAATTTTATATTGCCACTGAAGTTTTGGGCTTTGCAAAAATATGCCGGGTGTGAATACAGATCGGGATTTGGGTAGTCATTTTTGAAAAATTTTCATAAAACGGCTATATTCGACTTTTCTGAGAAAAAATAAGAACGTGATCATTTTTAGAATGCTTATGTTGTTTTAAATATGTATTTTGATCAAAATCGTTAGAGCGGTTTTTTGTAAAATTATGCTGACAAATGTTACAACTTTGGATTCGAAAAGCACTGTTATTAAACTGTTTTGCTAAAAACTCAGTACGACGCACGTATTCTTTAGGATATAAACATTACCTAGCAGTTACATTTTCATTCAAATCTAAAATGGAGTTTTCGAGATATGAGCAGTTTTTGAAGTACCATTTTTAGCGATTGGGGTGGAAATCGAAGGACGCATTTTTACATGGTTAAAAAAACACTGCTTTGGAATTGTTTAGCTCAAAACTGAGCAATTGCAGTTACATTTTTATCATAATCGAAAATGGCGTTTTTGAGATATGACCAGTTTTTTAAGTATCTACTATTATTAGGGATTTGGGTGGATATCAAAGGACGCATCCTTTTTAGAGAAAAACTTAGCTTGCTATCGAGTTAAGAATGACAATAGTACCTTAAAAATATGTTTTTTTTCAATCAGACCATTTTCAAATCATAAACATATTTATGATATGAATAAATTGTTGGAGTGTACGATTGTCATCACAAATTTGTAAATTTGAGGTGGCCTCGACTCCAGTAATACGTTTCGCCCCGATATGGTGGGTGGGCTCATCAGTAGACGACCACCACATCTGATCTAGACGCATTGTTTACTCGATTTTCACCGAGACTAATGATTTTTCAATCAACAAGTGACTGTGAATCATACCTCAAGACGAATCTTTTTTTTAAATCATTTTTACCGTTTTCGAGAAATAGCCAATTTTCAAAACTGCCGTTGCTGGACTTTTTAGCAAAAAACTAGGTAAGCAGTCGTGTTAAGCATGCCTACATTAACTGAACTATCAATTTTGGTTCAAATCGTTACAGCCATTTTCGAAAAAATCTAAATTGTTCAATATTTCGTAAATTTTTTATATGGGAAGTACCGTTAATACTAGGGCTAGCATAAAAAAAACGCTGAATACGAAGTTTGAAACAAATCCGTCCAAGCGTTTAGATTCTCCATGGGTAGGACAGATAGACATACGGACAGACAGAATTGCGAGACCCACTTTTTTGAGTTCCCCTATTCGTTCGAGTTCGAAATTTTGTACGAAAACAATATATATATTTCTCTTAAGTATACGAGAAAGTATAAAAAAAAAATTACGATGTGCCAACACCCTATCAAAGGCCGGCTTTCCTGAATCCGAGAGCGAGGGAGCTCTTATGCGCCCACGAATGGCATCGCTGCATACAATCTGTTTAGAGCTTCTGTAACTTTGGCGATGAAGAGATCCACTAGAACCTATTCCCTTCCTTTCCCTGTCATTGCCCGAATTTCTGCCACTACAAGAGTCAGGAATATAATCCTTACGAACTTATATTATTTTTAAGACATTCAATTATCTTTCTGTCTGAGGACAAAATGGCTGGACAGTTTCAGGTAAGAACATAACGGTACTTATGTGATGTCCCACTAAATTACTTCCCTGCGCCGATAATTTATTGAAATCATTGACAGAAAATTGAGCTGTCATTCCCTCTTTTTCAAATACTTAGTATTAAAACAAAAGCGGCAAAAATGGGTTTATTTCTGAATTTATGTTGTCAACAATAGGTATCTCTACAAATTTGAGGTAGCGAAGGATTTTGTCTACTTATGCTAAGACCATAAACATGACATTACACAAGACCTTAATGTTATGCCCCACTAAGCATTTTTTCTTAAGCAACTGCTACAACATAAAATACATAGTCAAACATACAAAAATACGGTTAGAAAGAATTCAAGTAATGGAATTATTGTATTATTCTTTGTTAGCATCGTGACGAAGTAAGTTAACAATTAAACAAAAAACACATGAAAATGCCAAAAGTCTTGGCAGAACTATCGAGGCATATCCCTGCTTAATGTCGCATACAAGATCTATCTATCTAGGACAAAACGTCAATATTGATAGCAAAAATTTCGAGGTAGTTAAGGAGTTTACCTACCTCGGAGTAAACATGAATCCCACGAATGACACCCTAGTGGAGATCCTTCGAACAATTACCCCAGGAAACCGTTGCTAGATTTTAGGGTAAAGAGTTTGGGCTGGAAGTTGATGAGTCAGTGAATGGATAAATCGTAATTTCCCTTTTTTATATGTATATGAGAAGATTTATGTGGAGAGAACATCGAAATGTTCGGACACCTACAATACTGGATGAGTGATTGTCGCGCTATGATCAGTTTTGAAGACCTTTTGACAGCATAGTGTTCTTTTTTGAGTATGGAAGTGCTAGGTGTTATGTAGAGTGTAGACTATGCTTCCCGATTATTGTCGTGTATAAAGCTGAATAAAGCCCAAACAAATCTACTTCTATCTTCTGAATCAGTTACCGTAGTTGTCTGAATTTTCCATTCCACCACACTTCCGGGATAGCGCTGATATCTGGATTTGTAGAAGTTCTGGGCTTTTATTAATTCGGCTCGAACGTTGTTGTCATTTTTGCATTTTCCAATAAGTTCTGAGTTTTTCCATGCTTTTGGTGGCTTCATAAAATCAGAACTAGTTTGGGTTTGGTTAATTCTTAGCGTGGTTGCATCTTTACCTTACAAAAAAAATCTTCTCTGACGTCAGCTGCTTAAACTTCACGAAAGGCTTCCACGTGGGATTCCCAACAAGGGCTCAGTGGAGGAGGTACGATGTAGTGAAGGGATTCGACACGGTCATATACACCGACGGATCTAATATGAGCTGTGGTGTGGAGGCCGGTGTCTACTCGAAATCACCGCAAATCTCAATTTCAGTCCGCTTACCGAATTTTGCCAGCGTTTTCCAGAAGCATGCACGCAACTAGAGTGTGACACAACACACACAAAGCATTTGCCATCCTTATAGATAGCCAAACGACCATCAAAGCCATCGACTCGGCTACCATAGAACAAAGAACTTACAAAACAGAACCCGGCCAGATATCGCCAGAATCACGGCAATAAACACGGGGCATTGGCCAATTCGAGACCATGCGGCCAAACTAGGTATCCCATACAACCCTCTTTGCCGCAGTTGAGGAAATACAAAAGAAACTCTCCCTCACTTCCTTTCTAATATCCAGCTCTAGTGTCATTAACCGCCACTTCTACCTACCTACCTACGTCAGCTGTATATAAGACAGCGTAGCTCACTGCTCACGTATGACATCTGCTATTCTGAGTGTTTGATTCTATCCAGTGAATTTATTCGGCGTAGGTTTTCCTTCTGAGGGGCTCATGTTAGACATTTCTGAGACTCATTCAGTCAGTCATTTCCAACAGAGCAGTAAAATCTTTCTATTTTCGTTTCATTATCACTTCAGTAATATACCAAGGTTCTCGTCGTGACCAAGATGTCGGTATAGTGTTTCATTGTTAGTTCTCGTTTATTTTTGCGAATGCACTGATAATGTTGTCCACCTAGCCAAGGAGTTTCATCACATGTTAAAATATTCGCCAAAATATTGCCAAAAGTTTACATGAGTGATTGCAAGAACTTTATACCAAGGCACTAGGTAGGTATAGCTATACTATACGATTTACCTGATACAAAAATTAATTGGCACAGAAGAACTAGGAAATTTGTAGGACAAAACAATTGCCTAACCCAGCGGTTCCCAATCTTTTTCATACTCCCTAGAGAGGTTGAAAAATGTTTGCGACGCCCTTCTAAAAGCACAGATATGTCAATAGAAGCGGATCTTACTGAAGATTCACAAAATTGTTTCTGAAAGGACGAGTCGACGTTGAAATATCTTCATCCCATATTTTTCGGCCAAAATTGGGATCCTCTTCCAAACGCTCCGAAGCCAAGTCAGCGAACAAACGTCTTTGTCTATGTTCATTAACTTTGAGCTCCTAGATTAGTGTTGGATCTTGTCCTGATGCAAAATTCGCAATTTCTTGTGCACTGCCTCGGATTCTCCTCTACACTCTAATGGACCGCGGCAATACTCCCGACGAATCTGGCTGTCAATTACCAGTACCAATTGAAAACCCCTTATTTAATTTTGAGTTCGAGGCAAAAATACGAGTGATCCGAAGGAAAAACGTCAGAAGTTCAAGACTCTACGAAGAAGCCAGCATCATCCCCCTAGAAAAGTACATGGTCACACTTTTCCAGAGAATACTCGGAAATGCATCCAGCCATCCAAACTCTCTAGTCCGCAGGATTGCGGAATCGCAACACATCTCAGAGCATCGATACCTGCATGTATTGGCTCTACTAAACGAGGACCTATTCCCAAGAGACACTGACAGGGCAACTATACCCTTTTACGATTTGACCGAAACAACCCACCATCGAGGATAAAACTAAGATGAACAACCGTCTCTACCACCACAAGGACATCGACACCCGGATTTGAACACCCTGAGGTCAACCCTGACAATGATGAATACTAGGTATACGAGTATGAATCTAAGAAAACAATAACAATTTATGTAAATAGAATTTAAAAAAAAAATCAATGTTAACCGTTGGGCCCCTGTTGTTGAGCCAACACATAAAATATTAATTACCACTTTGTAAACTAGCCTTAAGTCAAATTGTATATATAAAAGTTCAATAAAAATTAATGTAAAAAAAAATACGAGTGTCAGCGCGGCGAAACAAGTCTGACTGGAAATGCGGGAAAAACAAACGTGCTTAATCTTCGACTGCAATGTTACTATTGGATTTCGCATCGACCTTGGTCTTGATATTTGTAAAGAGAAACGTAATGCTTTTCCTTTTTTCGAACTCTTACAGCAGTGAAAAAATAAAACGGAAACTCTTGCCTAACCCATCAAAGCGTGTTCATTTGTAAAAATATAAATACTGCGGACAAGCCAAATACCAGCCAAACTGTGTTGAACCATTGCATCGGTTCCACCTATGATTAGATATAAGGGCTGTAAAATAACCTACCTATTGGATAGATGTAAGTTCGAATTTCAAATAAATATACCAGTATTTCCTGGAAGATCACATTTCACAGACCATTACAGAAAAAACGGCTGGTAGGTACATTAATCGTTTTATACAAGTGCTGCATCCCTGCTCGTACACCGCACGTCATAAGCTAACGAACAAATTACACGGTATCAAGTCAAATTTCCAACGTATTACCAACCAGCTTTCTATCGTTCTTTTCCTCAGCAATCAGTCAGGACATTTCGTTAGAAAAAAAATCATAAAATCCCCTCCATTTTTAACGCACAAACCGAACTAAGGACTGACGACGAAAAGAATAAATGACAAGCCATTCGGCGTAAACTGAATTCCTATGCAAATTGGATAGCGCCACTAATCTCAAATTTAGTAGCAGAGCATATTAAGGAAGGACGATGCGAATTCGAATAAAATCACAGACATCCCGTTTCCGTCTGCGTATAAGAAAAATATTGTAGTAATCTTAACTGTCATGGGAGAAACTCGACTCCATTACATTTTAACTGAAATACCAAAACCTATACCCACAGAGACCAAATGCAAGTAAAAACTAGAAGATAACCATTATCCTTGTTCGAAATTTCGAATTTGAATTTTCTTGCCTTGGCGAACTAACTACGGCCAGTTGGTATGTAGGACTTGTTTATCTGTCAGATATGAAGCTTTTTACTTGTGGCTCGAAAGAGCGCGACGTGAGTGTGGTTTTGTGGATTGTGTGATAGAGCTTTCTCATCAATCACTTGCTTCAGAAACTGAAAACTGCCACCATGCACTAAAATTACCGGATTTTGAAACAATGAAAATTTCAAATGAAAAAAGGAACTTTCAGAATAAAAAAAAAAAACCGTGGAATGGGAACAAAGTTTTAGGCCTACACTGATGTACTTTACAACTTACAAAAGAAATGAAATGGAATTCGAACGCGCCCATCGTGTACGTGTAGGACACCACCACACAAAAAAACACATGCACACTAACTAGACTGGTAAGGGCGCAACACGACCAGGGGGTGTTTTAGGGCAAACACACAACTCTACATACGTACGTACAGGGAGTTTGGAGTATTCGATATCATTTTTCGCATGTGAAAATTTCTTCATCCGTAGTTTTTGGCTAAAACCCGCTAATAAACAAATCGTCCTTTCGGCTAATTATCACTTTGTCCATGGATTAGAATCGTAGCTAATCGGGTGTGGTAAAATCACTCAAATTCGTTCAGTCTAAGATTGAGTTTGTCGCCGGTGAGAAAATTCGTCTTGCAAAAGTTAAAGAAAAGTTTCCTTCTTCTCATTTCCACAACTAGTGCTTTAACCTGTTGTATATGAGGTCGTCGTCGTCGTCGTTGTCGTCGCCATTG
The DNA here is from genome assembly GCA_955612985.1 of Cheilosia scutellata. NCBI lineage: Eukaryota > Metazoa > Arthropoda > Insecta > Diptera > Syrphidae > Cheilosia > Cheilosia scutellata. The sequence continues at coordinate 47,786,215 of OY015312.1, forward strand.
TTGTTGTTGTATTGTTGGCACCTTCCTTATCGTCGTCGTCGTCGGTCTCGGTTAGTTTGAGTAAAAGTTTCGAATTTCGTCGCGTTCCCAACGAAAATCCATGTTGGGTTGTTTGTTTGTAAATTAATACAAATATCCTGGGCGAATCGTTGTCTCCCATACTCGTTGACTAAAACATCGGTTGTGAAATAGGACGACAGAACGAGACTGTAATGTGATTCATAGAGTATCTCAAACATCGATCTATACGTGTCTTTTAGTTTTAAAATCGGGCAAAAAATAAACTGATTCCTTGTTAAACTTAACTTAAAGATTTTCTACCTATAATCAAATCGAGTCTGAATAGTGTCCTTTTCAACGATTCCATCATCGGTTCGGATGTAATTGACGTAAGAAAACGATTGAATATTTCAGTGCTTTTAATTATTGCTGGAAGTAATATTATTCCGAAGCTTCCGCCCACCGTTCTTCTACTTCTACCTTATTCTCCCGCAGTTTGTCAACGAAGTTGTCTCTCTCATCGATACTCGTTGTCGAAAGCTTCGGTCTCCCATCGCTGTGTGGTGTGTGTGTTTGCTTGAAAAAAGGACATCTCTTGTATGTAGATATTTGTGGATACGAAGAATATATTTAAAACAAAAGCGATTGGAGATAGTATTGGTGTATCTGTGTTGAATAAGATAAGAAAATTCCATTCTTTCTTGCTTACCTACCACTACTATACATAAACGGCTCTGCATTAGAGTAGCCTTTGGAGTAAAAGCTCCCAACACACTCGCAAAATTGAAAATAGTGTTGTGCTATCATAATAATGGAATAGTGGTGCCTTTATTTAAATGTATTTAATTTCCATCCCAAAGAGGATAAATAAATAGAGAATATATGCATATATAACATTATTATGTCCTTCAACTGAGTTAATTTTAATTTAAACCTTAAAACGTATCTACAATACCATTGCTGCAGGTAAGTGCAGAAAAGTAACATTTTTTTAACTTATTATTTGTCCCTGCATATCCTCAAAAGTTTGCAAATGTATATGTGCCTTCTGATAGATGTGTGTGTGTAAGCCCCCTATACTATATAGTTCATTTGCGGATGTCATAAATCACTTGAGAAAAATGAAAACAAAAAAAACTCTAAAAATGTAGTAAATCGCACATCCTGTATGCTGTGCTCCTGTGGATGACATTTACATAACACACAATAGTGCCAGTGTAAACAATTTTTTTTCCTATGTTTGCTTGTGTTGTGTACGGGATATGGGTGAGTTGACAGGAATTTCAATTGCATTTCCTAGCAACAAAGAAAAAAAGTTTATTTTTTACTTGCTCCTAGATTTTTATCGAAAGGATAAAACAACTGTTCAGTTTTGTGAATTCAGTTAAAATATGTACTGGACCAGGCTGGAGGATAAGTGAAAATAAATTCGTATGTCAGCGGAAAAGGGATACAGAGTTGAGCTGAAATATGCGAGCACGTGTTCTCAATTAGGGACAAAAGGTTAAGTGTGGATAAAATTGGGGTTTCTACACCTTCTCTCATTTGGTCTGCAAGTTGATTCGATTTTAGATAGACTGCCTGCCGTACCGGTGTCGTTTTTCGATTACTACTGACTAGAGAATAGAGGAAAGGATGTTGATTAGTTGAGCGTTAGAACGAGAGAAATTGTGTGAGGAAGGTCCGTCGGTTATCGATTTACATTCAATCAGTTGAGGCCGATTTAAGAGGTGACCATGTTACTGGGAAGTGAAGGTGAATGACATTTTTTGAAGGGTATTGTTAGAGTGGATTGCACAATGTTGTTCCTATGATTGATTTTCATTGAATTTGGAAGAAACTATATCTAATTGTAGTTCGGAAAAATTTTTGCAACGAAAAACTCACAAAAATGTGTTTATCTAAGTTTCTGAAAGGACGACTGTAAACATAAAACTCGCAAATGAATGATCGAGGTGCTCACAATATGTGTGGCCTATATGGAAATTATTAAGTTTCATCAATATCCGTCAGTCTATGTAATAGAAGCACCTGAATCTTCCATCTGTTAGTTTTAAGGACTCTGATGCATTCGCGAAGTAGGTGGTGAACAGTGACCAGCTTTAGCTACATAAGTCAATATGGAAACTCCTGTTCCGCGTGGAAGTCTATGGCAAGTTGGTCCATGTCCCACACCTAGTTTGATGAACATATTGGGGCATATTCATAGATCTTTGATAAGCTATTATGTACTATGTAATAACTAAACTTAACCGGAGTTTATGTAATTCATAGACAATTTAAACCCATTTCTAAACGATAAACTCGAGTCTAATATTAATCACGACAAAACGTATGTTTAAGTTGTTTTTAACTCTATTAAACGTCAAAACCAAGTGAACGAAAAAGATTTAAGAATTTTGCAATGCTTTTGCTTTTCTCACTGATGGATAATAATTAAATATTGTGATGTCTGTTTTGTTTTTATTTTTTTTGGAAATTATTTTAATGACATTTCTTTGATCGTCTACCACTTTTTTTAGATACCTTCGGACCAACTCATGCAGCGGCAGGATTTTGTTCCTGCTTCTGACCAATTCTGTTCTCTCGCTCTTTCAACACATTTTTTTGCCGCTCATCTTTTTTTTGTTTACAAAACAGCAGAACAACAACAAAATAAAAATTTCAAGTCAAATTCATCGACATTTTGTTGTCAGAAAGTGTATATTGTAATAGATTTGTAGGAGATTACACGTTAGACTCGGATCTAATTAAGCAGAGCTGGCAAGTTCTTTATGAATAGCAGTCGTGTTTTACCTGTGGGTTTACTTTAGAATCGAGTTCAGTTAGACTCGGGTTTATAGTATGACTATGAATATGCCCCATTGTGTCACAAAAAAGAATATATTCAAAACTGTCCAATTTCGTTTTATGAACACTGAAATATAATATTACCTAACGTAGCTCATGACAAAACCTTACCTTAACGTATATCTTGTACCCTATAACCACTAAAATAATAAAAGTAATAATGGCAGACGTTTTACTTTTTCACGCTAAAAACGAAAATTGCATGTGCTTCTCTCTCCTCCTGCTGATATAAAGTAACTGAGACCGGTTTTAAACGTGTTGGTTACTGTGCTAGCCAGACCCAGAGTATATCCATTAATATATAATGGATATAGCCTGGTGCTAGCTTCATTCGTGTGTGATAGTGTTCGAAGACAACTTAGAACTTACTGTTTCTGAGTAATTCGCGTGGCCCAACTATCCCGCTCTATACTACTATACTATCTATCGTCTGTTGCTCCCTTTTTGGTGGTATGATCTTTAGTCGGGCTGAGGTTCCTGAAACTCGGTACCTACCTCTCATAGGATTTTTGAAAAGATTTCTGTCCTCAAAATGAAATTGTAAGCAGGGGCGTAGCGAGGGTTCGAGCCTTGGAGGGGTGACTTTCGTTGAAATGCCGACTTATTACAGGAACTTGCCGACTGTATAGAAATCATGAAGATCAGCCCAGAAGTTAACGAGTTATATCTAACGTCATCGAATTTCACCCCATAGAATATGTTTTTGTATGGGAGGTCCGACGTCCCTTTGTCCAATTTTGACCAATTTTGACAGGAAATATACCCGGCCAATACCTAAGTTCACCTGTAAATTTGAGCTCAATCGATTCGGTGGTCTTCCGGATTTAAGATTTTGATTGTTTTTGTTTGTATGGGAGGCGCCATACAGAAATACCCCTGGGCCAATACCTAAAGGACCATTCAAATGAGAGCGACCAACTATCTACGAACGAACGAATATTCGCAAGTTTTGACAGTCCATTCACATGAAAGCTTTTCTAGTTCGCAGCAGTTCGCGAATTTCAGCCATGAGCTGTATTAAGAAAACAAGTTTATAAACAGTTTAAATAACGAAATTTCATTTTCCAAACTTTTTTCCGCGAACGAAAACACACTTTGCGGCGAATTGTCAAAGTTCGTAATCCACATCAATAAGCCGAGTTCCACAAACTAGCGAATAACATATTCCTTCGAATTTAAACTCAAATGAAATGCCGCCCGTTCTTTTTAAAATCGAATCGAAACTTGCTAAATTTTAAGGATTTCAGTCGGCAAATTCATCGATGCCGACCGTCGAATCTAAAAAAATCGAATCTACACGCTAAATTTTAAGGATTTCGGCATATTCACCGATACCGACCGTTGAATCTAAACTCGCTAAATTTTAAGGATTTCAGTCGGCATATTCACCGATGCCGACCGTCCTTAATCGAACCGAACCTAGCTAACTTTTAAGGAGTTCATGTGGAACCTTTGAAAATGCCGACTTGTAGGTATACATTTACAAGTTTAAAACCTATACCTAATGAAAATCCAAACCTAAAACCTAATTTTTGAAAATTGCTCGTGGATTTACCGACTCTTGGACAGCCTAATGAAAATCCAAACTCACTTCTTCTATTTTAACATTTTGTTCAGACCTATTTTTTGAAAACTGCTCGTTGATTTGCCGACGCCCCCCCCATCGCTACACCCCTGAAATTGTAAGTCATAGTCGCTGCAGCAGTGATATGATTCCGATGATTTGCTAGACTATACACTCTCCAAGTTCGCAACTAACAAAATAAGTTGTGTGTTTAAAATACTCCCTTCCTGTTCACTGTAATGAAAGTAGAATCTGCGATTACAGACGAGAAGACTCCTATAAATGTTCAGTATTGTTATCTAAGTAGATGGCCAAAGTAGTATGATTGGCGTTAGCATCGCAACATAAAACAAAGTTTTCTTATCTCTGTTCGTTCTGAAACTCTTATACTATGGTCTTTACAAGACCACATTGCCAATCACACATCCATGTTTGTGAACATTAAATACATATCTCGGCGCTTTTATTTTGTTGTTGTTCTTTGACGTATAAATCGATCTCCAAGAAAAACCTCAGAGGTGAAACGAAGAAGAATAGTAAAGTAATATAGCTAGTACAAACCATTTTCATCACCAATACAACTTTCCTCATGGTTAAACGTTAAACACGTACACGTACAATGATGAAACCAATAACGGGATCTGCTGATATGCAACAATAAAACCATATAATCTTATATTCAAACTTTGCCAAATTGGTTTGTGTATAAGGCGTGTAATCTAACCCCCGATATACAGCAAATTAATTCCTAAAGATGAAAGTTGTTCAAGTTGCTATATAGGTCAACCTATACCTATACTATTATTTTTTAAATACCGCCGCAACTTTTTAAGTGTATGTGATAAATTCTATTATGTACATTTTTTGAATTGTTTTTTTTTTTTTTGCGGGTTTCCATTATGAACACTGAGCAACAGAAAAAAAAATAGAAAATAAAGTTTCCGCATAAAAATTATTTTACAGTACATCTTAAAACAAGTCAATTAAAGAAAATAGAAATTTGCTTAGAAACCTCAAGCAAAATTGAAAACTTTAAAAGTAAAAAAAAAATTGAAAACAAAGTTTATGCAGAAAAATTATTTTACAGTACATCTTAGAATAAGTCAATTTAAAAAAAAAAAAAAAATAATTTGCTTAGTGTTCATAATCGAAACCTGAGCCTTTTTTTTCTCCTGATTTTGGTAATTAGATTTCTCTATTAGTCTAAATAAATGTACAACTGAAGACTGACCTATTATCTGAAGTTAAAGCTATTGTTCTACTCGAAAGCCTCTCAACGATAACTCAAATACGCAACTTCTTAGAATAAGTCAATTTAAAAAAAAAAAATAATAATTTGCTTAGTGTTCATAATCGAAACCTGAGCCTTTTTTTTCTCCTGATTTTGGTAATTAGATTTCTCTATTAGTCTAAATAAATGTACAACTGAAGACTGACCTATTATCTGAAGTTAAAGCTATTGTTCTACTCGAAAGCCTCTCAACGATAACTCAAATACGCAACTTCTTAGAATAAGTCAATTTAAAAAAAAAAAATAATAATTTGCTTATAGCCGGTTTTACAGTGCAAGTTTAAACTCCGTTTAACCAGATATCAAGTTTAAACCGACGTTTAACACGAAAAGGTGTATTACAGTGCTAGTTTAAACTTAATCGAGAGTTTAAACCGAGTTTAACTTAACCGGCCATGGATGGGGGTTTAAACTGAGTTTATTTTCCGGAATTTCGTACTGTACGATCTCCCTCACGGTTTATGACAAAACGACATAGCACCATTGTTGTTTTTATGCATCCAATTAGTTCGCAAGTGCAATTCCTTATCTTTGATTGTACTACATTGTTTCTAGAAAATGCTTGTATATCGTCTAAAAACGAACAAAGTAGCTGAAGCCTATGGGCTACACGGAACTTTTTAAAAACGCTGGAGATGACATGGTCAGGAGCATATACCAACTCATCTGCAGTATGTGGTCGGAGGAAAGTATGCTCGAAGTATGGAATCTCGGTACCATCTGTCCGATCCATAAAAAAGGAGATCGCCTACGGTAACCGGTGCTTTCACTATAATATGTAGAGTCAGCAGCAATCAGAATGGGACTGATTAAAAACGAGGACAAAATGAAGTATATGCTTTCATCAACAAAAGCCCAACCCCACTACCGAGGAAGTCAGTGAATTTTTCTATACCTGGGTAGTGCTGTAAATGCGGAAAATACCATCAGCTCCAGCGCGTAAGGTCTTCGACGCCATACCAGAGGGAAGGAGACACCAAAAAAGACCTCCTCTTAGATAGCGACTAGGTGAAAGGAGACCTCCGACTGCTTGGAGTGCCGGCTCAAGCCGGTTGGAAGTGCATAATAAGTAAGCCCCAGGAGCACCACGCTTTATAGCGCCATCAAAAGTAAAAGTAAAGTAAAGTAACTATTTCACTTTTTTAAATTTCCAAACTGACACAATAAATAAAACTGATGGAAATTTCAAATACACATGAGTTCTACGTTTACAGTGGCGTACAAAAAAGGCGAGAAAAGTTAAACCGAAGTTTAACTAAACGTTCGTTCGAATTTCACTGTAATACACTCACGGTTTAAGTACTTCGTTTAAACTTGCCTGCGAGTTTAACTAAACCTGAGTTTAAACTTGCACTGTAAAACCGGCTGTTAGTGTTCATAATCGAAACCTGAGCCTTTTTTTTCTCCTGATTTTGGTAATTAGATTTCTCTATTAGTCTAAATAAATGTACAACTGAAGACTGACCTATTATCTGAAGTTAAAGCTATTGTTCTACTCGAAAGCCTCTCAACGATAACTCAAATACGCAACTTCTTAGAATAAGTCAATTTAAAAAAAAAAAATAATAATTTGCTTAGTGTTCATAATCGAAACCTGAGCCTTTTTTTTCTCCTGATTTTGGTAATTAGATTTCTCTATTAGTCTAAATAAATGTACAACTGAAGACTGACCTATTATCTGAAGTTAAAGCTATTGTTCTACTCGAAAGCCTCTCAACGATAACTCAAATACGCAACTTCTTAGTCATAAAACTCAAGCAAATTTGAACAATCAGTTATTGGAACATTAATTTTGTGATACTAAAATTATTCTCGCATATTTTGTATCCTTTTTAATGTTTGCTTTTCATCAAACTTGCCCTATCTTATTTTCTCCTCATTAATTTTAATTACAAATAATTAGATGTTTAACAATCGATAGATGTCATTTTCTTTCTGAATTAATTGGCTTAATGTTGCTTAAGGACCAACTTCTCTTGCGAAAATCACATTTTTATTACTTTATTAGTATCTAATTTAACATCTTAGAAATAATCGTTCGAATTTTTTGAAATATTGAGTCTAAATGAACCTATGGGCAAATCGAAGGTGTTGACTTTAAAAAGTGTGAAATGTGTTAGCAATGAGATAATAATTTGTCGAAACTAAAATCAGAGTTTGAATTTTTAAATGTCATACAATTATGTAAAATTTAGATAAATAAAGACAAACTCAGTTGCACAATTTATGACATAGTGACAAAGACTGGACTTTTTCCCAATGTATTTTAAAAGTGCCTGAATATGGGCTAATCTGTTTACAATAATTACTTAAATAACTCTAGACGGAGTTATAATAATTTATAATGCAAAATACCTACTACAATATTATCGACCACTGTCCAGGACCACGGCTGTAAAATTGGCAGTGGATTAATTGCAATGCAACACTAGCGGTTACATAAATCGGTAGGACCTTCCAAATTCATGTGGAATATGTATGAATTTGAGTAAATTAAACTTCGATTGCTCAAAGCCAAAACTTAAGCGATATCACTTTTAATTGCAGCAAATCATTGCGTGTATGGACGCCCTATCGTCGCTACGGTATAATGTAATATCCGCAAGGGATATCACCATTTTTACCGACAGTCAAGCCGCGATTAAATCTCTGGACTAGGTCATCTTCAAGTCCAAAACTGACCTCAATTGCCGAAGTAAGTGGTCCAACAACATAACTGGGCGGAAAGCATAACAACAATTTGTTGACGTTGGTGAATTAATTCCATTTACCCTATCCAATGGGAAATGTAGTCACACATAATGCATATTCCGAAAATGGATCAAAATCAATTACAACGGTACGAGAATTCTAATCAGGTACCTACACAAGATCGATACAAATACATTTGAATATGAACTCCACTGAGTGACAGTATGACACCTATCTTCCTATTTCTTACCGAAAGCGAGTGTGAATTTTATAAACAGTCTATAAGTAGGGAAAATACCATGCTTACATTTGCTTTTCTTTCCCTTTTAGCCGCAAAAGATGTGATATTTATGCTCTTTTGCGGATATGTATAATTGTATATGCTTTTTAACGCATTCGAGAAATTGTGTTTTACCAAATACTACCGGAATGGTGTACCCGACCGATACGTTCCCCTTTGCCACACTTTTAAGCTCACGTATGTAAGAAAAATATATTGATGTGTTCAGTCGGAACTCAAAAACGTGAGTATTCCACATCACAACAATTCAACCGCAATATTCGTCATGCTAGGAATGCTCAGTTTACCAGCCAGCATCTTCGCCCGTTCTATGACACACATTTTTGTGTCATAAGGCCCTCGGGCGTTATGACACTCTTAAAAGTGTCATATCGCCCGCGGGGCTTTAAGTCACTTTTTTGTGGGCTTTATGACACTATAAGAAGTGCATTAAAGCCCCAAATGAAATAATAACCAAAACGTATGGGGCGGCATGCTGCCCCCCTGCAACCCCCCAGCTTGGGTTCACTGTCAGATCAATGATTTGGGGTGTTATTTCCGAGGGCGCTATGACACTTTGAGAGTGGGCGATAATGACACTTTTAAAAGTGCCATAGCGCCCGAGGGCCTTATGACACAAAAATGTCTTAAATCCACGCGCTGTGTAGAATGTAGTGTTGATCATACTATAAGACTACCTATAAGAGTAGTCATACATAACTCATAACCTCTTTAGCGAGTGTTAAATTATTATAAAAAAATCTATTTTTTCGTAATTCTTTCGATTAGATTTCAAAGGCGTAACGACTACAATTATTGCCACCCCTAAGGAAATACCAACTTTGATCAACTATAACATTTTCATTTATAGAGTTATTTGAATCTGTTGTATACAGAAGTATACATTATTAAATTCTTCATTGATTAAGTTTTATAAATAACGGTTTAGTTATTAAAAATATATTTAAAATGCCAATTTATTAAAAGCTTACAAAAATCCACAATTATTGGCACCCTGACAAAATTATTGGCACCCCAAAACTACAATTATTGGCACTCTTTAAAACAGAAAAACATCATGTTTAATATATTATTTTATTTACATATGTTTTCAAAATGTTTTATTTAAAATTATAAAATAAAAGAAAAATATAAATTAAAATAAACATAAATGTTTTTAAAACGCAAATAAACAAGAAATATTATTTTCTTTAATTTAAAATTTAATTAATATAAATAAGTATTATAAAAATGTGTTTTTAATATTATTTAAATCATTGTAGAATTTAATAAATTCAAGAAAGTAAAATAGTATGTACTTTTTAAAAAGTATGTACTTTTTTGTCACACGTGATTTTACTTTCACTTATAAAACAGAACTGGAAAGGAATGTCTCCAAACTAAAGACACAGATATATGAAAAAAATGTGCAAATTGAAAATAAAAAATAAATTGACTTATTCGAACAAAGTGAAGGCACTAGGGATAGTGAGAATCTATAAGCACAGCTGCTTCTTAAATGAAAGGAATTCTTCAATTAGTTACTTCAATTTTGATTGCATTGCGAACAGAAAAGAGAGAAAAATGATAGACACAAGGAAAACCGTTGGGATATGAAAAAATGTTTGGTAGACGATAGACTATACATATACAATGAGGTAGACCTATTTGTATTTACTGAAAATCTGTGTTTCTTGTTCATATTTCTAGGAAAAACTAAGAATTTTTGTGTCTACAAAGAAATTGGTGGCCTTCGGTGAAATTTTTCCAAAATTGGTTTCCTCCAGCCAATGTTATAACATTTTTCTTGTTAAAATATTTGCTATCATGCTACATATTTTTCTGATCATAGAACAGAGTTTAATATTAACTTATGAACTCAATTGTAAAGAGAAGGTTTTAAATCTCTCTTTCTAAAATATGTATTTTCTTTGAATTTATTGAGTGTAGTTCCTTAGGGCAATTCATGGTATCCTTGAGTATATACACGATGTTTAAGGACTGAACTAATATTTTTGTCTCAAAATTAATGAAAATTCTAAGGAAAACAAAATTGAAAATTCTTTCGTTTGATTTGCATTAAGAATTTCAGTAAAGCTACAACGCAACTGCCGCAAGGCATAGCAAAAATTAAACGCCCATGTAGACAGTTTGTTATTCGGTTTATATTATTTGTGTTTTTCAGCTAGCTGTTATAGACATTTTTGGAATTTAATACAATGTGGAGTTTGGACTTTGGAGTATACACAGATTTCAGATCGAAAGCAAATATTTCCTGAATGCATACTGAAAAGGATGGCTCATCTGTTGGTCTCTTTACGAATCATGATGATATTTTCACACAATCTTATCGCTTACAAAAAAATAGCACTCTTTAATATGTTTTCATTTTACGAAATTGATAAATTTGCGTTTAAACAGCTTTGGAAAATATTGCAAAGTTACTTGCAAAGTTACTGCTGTGTTGCCGATTCTGTGCGATTTTTGTGCAGCCATGTCGGTCGAAATAATGCAACAACTGCAGCCTACCTATGTATGCAAATTTGTGAAAAAAGTTTGTGAAACTGATTTGTATGTTCGTGTGTTCGTTCTGTGTGCTCAGGGATCGAACTTGGGACCCCTCGCACATTAATCAAGCACACTAGACACAGCGCTCACTGAATGAAATATTTATCTATTTAATCGGAAAGTTTAGATACTGTCTATCTATATATATCTTCTATACTTCTATACTTATAATAAAACAGTAGGAATTTTCTTTGTCATTTAAAGGCGCGAAAACTACTGGACAGATTTCAATGAAACTATTTCTAAACTGTTTCTTAAGACTGCGAGAACGCTATAGGCTATATCGTTTATAGCCACGTCCTTTGGAACATTTTTTAGCCAAAATGTATTTTTTGAAGAGAAATTATATAGGTGCAGTGACGGCAAAAACATTCCGGATTTTTTCTTGATATATGTAATATTTTTCTCAACATCAAGGAGAAATCCTTTAACTTAATACAATTAATAATTTGAAGAATTCCATTAGAAACTTTTATAGTTACCTTTAAAATATAATACCTTTACAATATACCTAATATAAGGAAAATATTATAGAAAAAATCCGGAATGTTTTTGCCGTCACTGTACATATACATATACATATTCCTTGCTGCAAATTGATGATTATACTTTTTGCTATCGTGAGACACGACAAACAAAAACAAAAACCATACTATCATACGTGTACGGTGTACCTCATTCGAAAAGTGTTGATTTGTTTTCTCAGTGAGTGCTTTGGTCAGTTGTATAAGTATATTATAATCGTATGCCCGATGCCGGATGGGGTACGGGCTGCAGTATGTCATGGGGTTCGGGTATATTAATAATCTTCATAAGAGAAAAGACATACAAAACAGTTTTGGTTTTGGATACGTTTTGTTGTTGTTGCAAACATTTGAGTGAGTAATTAAACTACTTTGGTTCTTGGATGAAATCTTTTGACTCATTTCAAAAGGTATGATTTGATTTTCTTTCTTATTGATTTTATTTGCTCTGTAGTTAGCTAGCTATATACATAATATTGTATCGTCTCATGATTAAGATAATCTCATGATAAGATAGGCTGTATTTTTCAACGTATTTCTTGTATCTTAAATACGGTCTGTTTTCAAAATCTTTCAGCTTTTAAATGTATGAGATATGGAAAACTGCGACTAGCGACTGATGCAATCTGTTTTATATTATTGCTGTTTTAGACGTCGCCAGCGTTACATTCGGTAATGACCCCATTTCTACTTCGTCAAAGACATCGAGTTCGGGATCAGTTTTGCATCACAGTTTCATTTTTTCAGATGCTACTAGGTATTGAGTGATATTTCTCAACATTTGAGGCACGTCTTCGATGACATATCTATCATTAGAAAGAATAGCTGAAATGACGAATGTTCCAAATATTTTAAATCATCTGTCAATTGTCAAGTGGTTGACAGCTTTTTCAATTCTTACTACCAGAAATTGGTTAAGTAAAAACTAGTAAGAAACTCAGTGCATGGATAATATCTTTGCTCTCAAAGCCGCTCTTACGAATTTTTCGAGTTAAAGAACGCCTTTAAGTAGAAATTCGTAAAATGTAAGGAAGAGAACTATTATTCATTTATAACAAATAATTAGGAACAAAATAATAAGAACATGAAGAAAACAAAAAAAGTAACACATACCTAAAAAGGTATTTTACATATTTCCAATGCTTTCTTTAAAGCCTTTCAATATGCAATCGCTAGGTGGCTACCATATCCAGTTTACAATTTTATTTTTATTCAGCATATTAAGTGTCTATATAATAACACATACATTTAATACATATTTAAAAAAAAAAGTAATATTTGAAAAAAATCTCTCTGCACGCACTACTCTGAACCTGAGGCAGAGTATAGTATTTTTACTCCAAATCTATATAAATTTGTAAATAGAGGTTCCCCAAAAGCAGTTTTGCAGTTGGCTTATCTTAAACCAAAATTCTTTGACATTTGGTTCTTCAAAGTAGTTCAGCAATTTTTATTTAGTGATGGTTTGCTATTTGCTCTGTGCATATTAAAAGATGCAATAATGAGTGTGAATAAGTAAATCAAACCTTAACTTAACTTAACTGTGGAATCAATATAGAAAATGTTATATATATGGACTAGCTGAACCCCCGCCGGCTTCGCCAGGCCTTTTATTGCTTTTTACAATTTTTATTATTCAATTTTTTGGCCTATCGTAATTACCGACATTTAAAAAAAATCAACTCAATTGGTTCAAAATTACGGGCGACAGAGGGAAACATATAGTTTTTTCCACTTTGTTATATGGGTCAATATTTCAAAACATTAATATTTTGGACCTCGAAATGGACATTTACTAAAATAATCCAATTTAATATTTTTTTGGTTACTCTGTATTTAAGAAAAATTATTAAATATTTTAAGCCAATGGGCCACCAAATTTTGTTAATTTTAAATAATTTTTTTCACGGGAATGACAGAACTAACATGGAAATGACAAAATCGTATCTTGGTAACGGCAAGACATTTTCGGTTTTTTTATTTACACTTTTGCGAGGCGCCATGATAAGCACAGATGACCTTTTATATCAATTTGAAATAAAAAGTGAAAATATTTGAACATTTTTTGCAATATGATTGAGCATGTCATTTCCGTGCCCATATTGTCATTACCGTATGGAATGACGACATGGAAATGACATCGAAAGGTATTTCTCTAAAATAAAACCGAACTTTACTGAATATTTTCCTAAAAACGCATACAATTAATTAAGTACATAAAAAAGGCATGCTTTTGGAAAAATATTTGATTTAATTATTACATTATTACATTCAAAAACACTAACCACGGTAATGACAACTTTGGATAACGAAAACATGAAACGCCTTAACCACATGAAAGAAAAATTACTTCTGATATATATATGGGCTTATTGCGAAATGTTCCAAAAACAATCAATATGTCCCGTTATTAATGTGAAATCCGCCGCCTAGTTTGCGGCCGTTAATTCAATTTTTTTTAATATTTACTTTTTGTCACGAGAATGACAATTTTTTTGGGGACAATCATTAAATACCTTCCACGTAATTTTTTAAATTTCCTTAAAATAAATTGACTGGGCCCCAGTCCTCATTGTCCTTTCTTCTTCAAGGCTTCATCAATAAAAATTGCAAACCGGCTTACATTTTACAAATAAAATACATTTGTTGAATGAAGGTACAACTTAGGACATGCCATTGGTAATGACATTTTGGGTGTTTAAGTTAAAATTTCGGCATTACTATGCATTTTTATTTTTATTTTTTTATGTGTACATGTTAAAAGAGTTTCTGCAGAAGCGTGTCTCAGTCGAATATTTAAAATAAATAATGCTTTTTAGCCTATAAGTGCCTGACCGCAAAATATTAATATTTTGAAATATTGACCCATATATATAGAGATAGCTGTACCCGCCGACTTGGCCCGTGCACAGATGTTCTTTCGTAAAATGCGAGAAATGAGAATAAACTGGAACTTTCTTTCTGCCTAAACCTGAAATACAGCAATACGAACAAAACAAAAAAAAAAGACTCATGAAAATCGGCCCAGTGGTTATAGAGATATAACTTCATCGAGTTTCACCCCATAGAAGATTTTTTTTTGTTTAGGAGGTATATGATTTTGATTGTTTTTTTTTTTTGTATAGGAGGTGCCACGCCCCTTTGTCCAATTTTGAGCAATCTTCACGGAAGCACTCTAGAACCAATACCTAAGAGCACTTCAGGGCCAGTACCTAAGATTATCTGTAAGTTTGAGCCCAATCCATTCGGTGGTTTTCGAGATATACGATTTTGAATGTTTTTTGTATAAGATCTTCCACGCCCCTTTGTCTAACTTTGACCAATCTTCACAGGAGCACTTCAGAGCCAATACCTAAGATTATCTGTAAGTTTGAGCCCAATCCATTCGGTGGTTTTCGAGATATACGATTTTGAATGTTTTTTGTATAAGATCTGCCACGCCCCTTTGTCTAACTTTGACCAATCTTTACAGGAGCACTTAACTGCCAATACCTAAGATTGCCTGTAAGTTTGAGCTCAATCTATTTGGTGGTTTTCGAGATATATGATTTTGAATGTTTTTTTTTGTATAAGATCTGCCACGCCCCTTTGTCTAACTTTGACCAATCTTTACAGGAGCACTTAACTGCCAATACCTAAGATTGCCTGTAAGTTTGAGCTCAATCCATTTGGTGGTTTTCGAGATATATGATTTTGAATGTTTTTTTGTATGGGCGGTGCCACGCCCCTTTGTCCGATTTTGAATTTGTTTAGCCTATTGACCTACCACCGTAATTACCGACATTATAAAAAAAAATCAACTAAACTGGTTGAAATTTACGGGCTACAGAGGGAAACATACAGTTTTTTCCACTTTGTTTTATATTATATAGAGATACAAAGAATGTTTGTTTGAGTTGTTCAACAGTTTTTAAGATTTCTTTTATGGAAATAGTCCCCCGAAAGTCGCCAATGTTTTAAAAAGGATCCAAAAATAGGGAATTTTTGAAAAGTCGTCGTCGGGAGCCTACCGCTCAAAAAAGCCGCTCATCATCAACGCTGCATGGATATAGTTTGCAATGGTTTTGCATTCCTTTTGTGATCAACTGGTTTTGTTGGTCTGGAATGGTTTTTTATTGTAGAGGGGAAATAAGTGGAGTCCCTCTCAATAGGCAGATCTGCGAGTGCTTCGATACTGAAAGGAAGTAAGAACTAAGAAGTTAGTCGGGAGGTCCGCCGCAGAATTACTACCTATCGATTTGTATTAGGTCCGCCGCAGAATTTCTTTTTTTATCGTTCAACTTCAACTTTCCAACTTCATTTTTCCTTTTTTAGCTAATTTTTAATAATCTTAGTTTTGGGGCTTGATTAGCTAAAATATTCGACATTTGGCTGTGAGGTGAACCGTCCCAGTGACGCAGGTGGATCCTTTGATGAATGATTTAAATACTGCTGCAATCATTTGGCAAGTCTGAAACAGATTAATCTCTACAAATAGTACAACTCTTATTAAATAAGGACCTATTCGTTTGGAATCCAAGTTGCCTAATCCGATTACAATCCAGAACCACGTTCACAACTCTCACTTTAACCAAATTTCCTAAGATACCCTTAACAATGCCATTTAAGTCAATTAGAGACTACTTGCATCCTTCAATTTCAACGAATTTCCCTTAAAAGCATCCTTACCCAAATGTCCAGCATAGTCTCATTAATTCCTTTTTTCGAACTGACCAAGGCAAATTGAAAATGATGGATTTCCGTCCTACAATCCGTTCTAATAAAATGTGTGCTAAACTATGGGAAAATTGGAAATGGAAGATATCCTTTTAATTTGGCATTTACGGGGATCGGGAGTGTTGAAATGAAATTATGTAAAATCTGTCAGTGAATGGTGTGGGGAGGAGGGTGTTTGATGTCCACTATCCGGCATCAAAAGAGAAAGCTCATGTTTTACTGTAAACAGAAATGATACGCAATCTGCTCCCGAGTGCTCCCAACACATGCGCTGCGCACCATGTGTCCAAAATGTGTCTATATACAAGTTCTCCTTTGAAACACATAGTCGCAGGGGTGGGATTCATCCGATATAGGGGCGATTAGACACATAGAGGAGCAGAAAATAGGAGAAGAAAGCTTACTCTCCTCTGTGTGTCACTCTTTCTCTTTCTCTGTCATAGGGATGAACCAACACAACACAATCAGGTGTACCAACAAATAAACCCTAAAAGAAAAAAAAAACAGAAAAAAAAAACAAATGAAAACATCAACCCTCCAAAGCGTATAGCCATCCAACTGAACCGCCGGAGTGTATAGGGGTTGTGTGATTTTTCCAATGTGATTAGTATAGGAGCAGTAGTGCCCTGTAAAAGAGTGAAAAACCAGTGATCCTTCAATTTTTCTTCGGTTGGTAGTGCGCTTAGCTGTACTGCTACTGCTACTACTATTATTTTTCTTTCCTCTACATACATCTATACTATTCAATATAAAAAAAAACTTTCTTCACATACAAGACTACAGATATTAACTTGGTTAGTTCATTTTTCCTTTCTTACGTTTTTCGATTTGCTTATATTTTACGTTCGTTGTTGCTGTTGTTGTTGTTATTGTTGTTGCCCTTGTTCTAGTTGTTGTTGTTCTTGTGTTGTTTCTCTGTGTGTTTTTACCTTGTGTCTAACAGACCACATAAAACTAAATCGTAAACGAAACTCAGAACCGATAGACCTCTCACAGTGATTGCTCATTAAAAACGTAAACGAAACAAGCATAAACCGATTACTGTTCACCCAACGGGAAACGAAGACTCAATAATAGTACAAATCTCCCTCTCACAGAACAGGAAGTTAATTCCTCAACATCATAGTTAGTATATTGCATATATATATTTTCCCCGCGTATGTATTTTTTTTTTTTTTTTATATAGCACCTACACCTTGTACATATAACCTTTTTCCTTTATTTTAATTTATATACGAGTACTATTGCGTATAGTGGTGAGTGCATTAGACGTAGATAGAGTGCGATTTTGTTGTGTAAGTGCGTTGTGGTTATCCTCTGGATTCTACCATTATCCTGCGAAACCGATATCCATGAACGATGCACAAATGGGTTAAGAGCGTGTAAAGTCACCACAAATCTTTTAAATAAAATCCTCTTATCCTATATGCCCACATACTCGCCCGCTTTATGGATGTGTAATGTGTAAGGCCGAAGAAATCTTTACATAAGATTAACTTATTAATTTTTCCACTTCTTTTCGTTTCCCTCCATATCGGTCTACTAGCACGGAGACACCCCTCCACCAGTTTATGTCTCTTGTTGTCGTTCGTGTCAACGGCACACTAATATACGTAATAGTTTCCTGTTCCTTTTTCTTGTTTTCCCTCGTTGTTTTGTATTACACTAAGGGTGGTATTTTCTTTTCTTTTTTCTATCTTGCTTGTGTTGATAATAATTTTGCTTTGCATTTACGCTAGACAACAAAAATTGATTTTTTTGTTTGTTATTTCAAAAATTCCACATAGTTGTACATTACGATATGATTGCAGTAGAAAACAGAAACAATGAACTCATTTTAGGCCCAGAAAAGACAATAGAACGAACACAACTATTATATTAAAGTGATGAAATTGTATAAATTTTAAAGTTAATTAAATTCTGTCTGAAATTTTAAAGACAACATCTACGGACATTGTTCGATAGCTAAAGGTAGGTCTCTGTAGATTTTGGATTTTTAATAATAAATGAAGGCGAACAGCGTTGAATTTCATTTTGTATAAGAAATTGGCAGTCAGCCACTTGGGCGTATACGTACTTTTTTTTTGTTCCTTCTAGAGGTGATTTATCGACAAAGTGTTGGCAATTTTCCAGTTATTTTTTTTTTTTTTTTTTTTGTAGGGGCGATGGTTTTTATGTGCGGCTTTATTGCATAGTTATGTTTATTGCTGAGCTTAGGCAACGTAATGTAGTTCATAGTAGTTGTGCTTTTGCTTAATTGATTTTTAGCGATGAATGATGTGGGGTGGGATGGTGGGTAATACCTACGAATGTAGTTACTGTCATTGGTTTCTGTCTCTGAGAAGTTTCTTTTTATATAACGCTGGCTATGGTGATGACTTGCTGAAGCTAAATATTATGCCAGATCACGTTTTGGTCATTAGTCTGTCCAAAATAGAAAAAGTTTACAAAAATGACCAACGTTGTACCTAAATTTTTGCTGCTGATTGGCATTTCTGTCAGTACTTACATGCCCTCATGGCGGTAGGCAATGTACTAAGAAAGTATTTACTTAGTAATTAACCTTTGATTAAGTACCATAGACAAATCCAATCTCTGAATTAATCTGCTGTGTCACTTTCTTTTACTTAGTAGAAGTTAAGATGTGATGTGACCTTTTTGTTTGTAGATTTAGGGCCTTATAGCCCACTTAAATCAAACAGAGTTAGCATCCAACATTGAAATCCCACATTTTGATAAGGTGATGTTGTAATATTTTTTACATGAAAATGTGCCTACTGTTCGATTACTCTATTCCTGCGGCCGTCCTTTTTGAAATTTGAGATTATTGCTTTTATCTTTTGTGCTGTCAATAATATATGTAGGTCGAACTAAATTGACATTTCAATTTTTATATGCAAACGGTAAGTGATATTGCTTCAATAGTTCAATAGTAATGACAGTCTGATCATATTGTGTACTAGCAATCCGCTGTGGCATCACTGGCGAATTTTTTTTTATCTGGCTTATACTGGAGACATTTCTCTGCAGATTATGGGATACTTCCATTTCCATGTATTGTAGTTGTACATTTTTATTTTGGTTTACTAATTTGTAAGGTTTAAGGTCAGTAACACATGAATTTTTTTTTTAATTATGAAAAAAAAAGATCTTAAAAAGTAGCTACATATTTTCATAATAACACATTTATTTCTACTTCTCGACCAACATAAAAGGCTTTAAATCAATATTATTTGTAGTTTTTCAAAACTATGAAAAGGCCCCCCTTGGAAACGATAAGGTCGACCTTGTACCCCTTATCGAAAAGCTGAAATATGTATTTCATTATTAATTTTGTAAAATACTAATACATACTAAATTTCAAGTAAATCGGAGCAAACAAACTTGTTTCCAATATAATTGCTTATATATTGGAACCCCTTTGGAGTTGGCCCCCCTAAAATCAGCAATTAGGCAAAAAAGCAAAATATCCTGAAAAACGTTTTCTATAATTTTATATTGTCTACCATATGGTTTTAACCCCTATGATCAGCGGTTGAAAAGTTATAGCCCTTTAAAAGAATTCATACTTTTAACATTTCACCCCTCTAAAAGGAGTTAGACAAGTCATTTTAAAAAATGGTGAAACACTCATGTAATCAATCTTAATTCTCTATCAAAGTACAAATTTATAAGTCAATGCGACCAACGGGTAATAAGTGATC
This sequence comes from Cheilosia scutellata, assembly GCA_955612985.1. Lineage (NCBI taxonomy): Eukaryota > Metazoa > Arthropoda > Insecta > Diptera > Syrphidae > Cheilosia > Cheilosia scutellata. The sequence continues at coordinate 47,806,403 of OY015312.1, forward strand.
GTTATTTTTAAAAGCACGCACGTCTACACAGCTAGTGGAATTTAACCTCAAAATGTCATTACGGTGTGATTAGCAGTTTTGAATGTGCGATGATACTTTAGTCAGTCAGGAAAAACTCGTTTATAATTATTTATTGGTATGTCTCTCACTATCTTAAGAAAGATGCGATTCCAAGTTTGTTTCTCAAATCTTTTGAGTCAAATTTCTGTGAAATTTTGAGTGTGATGTAAATAATTCAGACGAAGTCATCTTTTCACACTATATACATATTTGCATTGTTTATAGTAAAATATTACTTTTAGCCCCAATAACATTTATACCCCAAATAAATGGCTAATCCGCATCATTCTAAAAAAAGGAGTAACCAATAGATGCCTACTATGTATATTGGGGAGCGGTACAATTGCCCTCAAACAAAAATCTATAATAACGAGATCTCGCATTTTTTGAATAAGTCCCGAATAACAAAATTTAGCATTTCGAAAATTTCGCATTAATAAAATCTCACTCTAAGAGATTGGAATCTCGCAAATAAAAAAAAATCTCATGGGTTATTCGTATTCCTAAGAGCTGCACGAGCTGTAGTCCAAAACCTTCTTTTCAATAATGTTCGTATTTCATAAAATAGGAAGCCTCTTACTTACTTACTTACTAACTTTGGCGGTCTCCAGTTAGCCCGGTCTTTAGCTAACTGCCTTCAGTTGCGCACTCCAATTCGGTTGAGGTAGCCTTCTACTTGCACGCGCCACTTAAAGCGAGGGCGAGGTCTTCCTCTACTGTGGTGTCCCTCCGGGTTACACTCGAAGACTGTATAAGGGCCGGAGCATTTATTTCCATCCGTTCTACATATCCTAGCCTATAACAACTGACTCGCAGTTTTTTTTTTTTTTGACCAGGTCGATTTAGCTAACAGTTCGTATAGTTTGTTGTTGAATCTCCTTCTCCAATGTCCGAAGACCGAACATTTTACGAATAAGGAATCCTCTCAAATTTTAATATTGTAGCTAAACTTCTGTATGGGGTAAGAAGTCGATTCCTAGCTCAATCAAATCAGCAACAAATTTAATGAAACCGATTTCCGAAAAATCGTTCATGAAATTCATGGGCAGATATCAAATTGCTGTATATGATGACGACTCACTCGACTCATTAGGGTCATCTTGAAATACTACGTTCCATAGTACTAAGAACTTTCTGTAACAACTAGAGCATGCGTATTCGAATTAACGATTGTGTCGACCATAAATTGTACATTACTGAATTGAACTACGATGTTCGAAATAAATTTGCACAATTTTCAAGTGCTGTTCTAGAAAACATCTGTTTAAGAGCGAAATGACAAATCATACTGAGCACCAATTACCTATCAGCTGTCAAATTAACTGTCACTAGAAACAGTGACAACCACAATCCACTAAAAAAAAGCACCCATCTAACGTACCAAGTTTACAGGGGGTTTAAAAGATTGAAACTATCGAACTTTGTTACATCGAGTAACACACAAATAATGATAGTCTTCTATCGATAAGAACTTATACTTATACACACTAATACGTAGATAGTAAACAAATCAAAAATATATTCCATCATCAAAACCCAAAATCCTATCAAGTAACATTTGCTTCAGAGACTTCTGCTTAGTGCTACTTGAAACGATTCTGAAGAACAGCGTCTTTATTGCGCATTATTCACTTCACATCAAAGCCCATACGTAGCCTTGTATTCCATCGCTCCATCCCTCCCTATACACAATTCAAGATGGAATTTACAAAAAATTGATTTTCCACCCACTCTCGGTCGTATATACATACGTAACATTTCGTTTCATTTATTTTTGCTGATTTCACTCTAAATGTTGGCAATTTTCCAATTTCCAACAATGCACCAACCCCCAACCCCCATAGACAGGCGAATAATTTGCAGACATTGCTACCACTTTAAATTGTTGTTCGGTTCCATATAGCACACATACTAGCAACAATTTCCGTGCACTATCCTGCATGAAGGAAAACCATACAGTAGAACCAACAAAAAAAACAGAATAGAAGAAAGAAGTAGAAAATGAGCGAAATTCGGTCTGTCATCCTCTCAAATTGATAATCTAAATGCAAAATTTCTTTTTTAAAGATAATTTATGTTGCAATAAATTTCGTCGCATCCTCCCTTCAGGACATTTGTGTTCTTTTTTGTTGCTGCTGCCCACATTTGTTCGCACCCTTTAGAGTTGTCCACCACACTGGGCACTGACCGACATTTTTGATATTAGCATCCTCCTCGTTTCACCCGATGGCATTCCAAATAGTAGTCTATGCGGACCAAAAGGGGGGGAATGGTTAACCCCGTCATAATGTGTACCACATTCGTTGCTAAGTTGTAAATTTGGTAAAGTTCACGTGTCGTAAGTTTTCGCATTTCGCATTTTATTGTAAATTTATATGTGCGTGTGGTGGCGACAATAATCATGTTTGTCGGTTTTATGTTATAAATATCTATGACGTGGGAATTATATCGGCCCTTATGGGTAATTTTTTCCCCGTTTAGTGTTCGCATTTATCGTATTTTTTTCAACTCGAATTACTCCCCTGCGTCTGGTTGGGTATGTAGATTACACATATATGCAGAGCGTGCCGCTGTTGTGTATTTAGGCATTATCATTATGCTGTACTGATTATGCTTTGAATTGCAATTAATTATGTCCTAGTTTCAATTGAATACATGGCTTCGGGACGATGTTACACATGTAATTCAATGCAGTGTTATGCATTTCAATAAATTATCATATTATCATCAGTTGTAAATCTCGCGCGAGGTGGTTTGTGATTTGTTTATCTGCAGGTAGTAATGCATTGTGGCGAGTGGTTCTGAAATGGATTTCGTGACCACTAGAAAAAATATATTTAATTCCATCGAAGGGAATAATAGACATCCACAATAGTTAAATATCTCACGACTTAAATTCAAATCTAAATCTAAATTTGTAGCCCCATTAAATTTCCAAATAAATTTAAATTGGTTGTTAAACATTGGAAAAAAAAAACATAAAAAATATTTGCAAATTTTAAAGAGGTCGATTCGTTGAAAGTTTTTCCTAGGTATGTGCCTCTGCCTAGGAATCTAAAGGAGATTATAACCATCTGCAGGTTAACAGTCAACAAAGAAGCCAAAACTAAGTTAAACAGAAAGTAGGTCAGGTTAGGCTAGGTTAGGTTGAATAGGGTGTTAGTTCATCACATTGGACTAGGCACCATATTGGGCCCATCGCCATCCCTGGGGAAAAAACCTAAACCACTTCTCCCAAACAGTTAATTTCCCAACAAAACCGGAAAATTGATTCAATTTTGTTTGCGAGGCCAGCCTCATCTAAATTATCGAAGAAGTAACTTCCAAGGTATTTCCTCCTGTACCGAGCAATAGCTTGACATTCACAGAGTAGACGACTCATGTAAATCTTCGCATTGCCTGCATCAACTTTCCAAAACTCCTTCTATTACAGGACAAGCAAACTCTGGAACTCGCTTCCTGGGGATATATTTCCTGAAGACTACAATTTGCAGCAATATAAGTGCAGAACTAACATAGATCTGCAAGCATCTCGGGGCGCTGTTGACGCGTTATAGGTTCGCCTTCCCCGAGAGAAGTATTTAAAAAATAAAAAATGTGTCAGTGTCTATTAAACCTAGCCTCATAGCGTGCTTCCTTAAAGAAGACAGTCTGCTGAGCTTTAATAATTCTACAGATTTCTTCCGATCTAGCTTAGGCCACAGAGCCTTTGAGACCCTGTGCCCTACTATATCCGACCATCTTTGATCGGCCACATTTTTCTCAAGAATAATTCTCTTGGCCACGGCTTTTGGTGGTCTTATGCCCTTATAAACTGAGAGTAAACAATTATTACATATAATAAAACTGTAGGACTTTTCTTTGTCAGCTAAAAACTCAAACACTACTGGACAGATTTCCATGAAACTTTTTTTTAAATGTTCCTTAAGACTGTAAGACTGCTATAGGCTATGTCGTTTATAGCCACGTCCTTAGGAACAGTTTTTAGCCAAAATGAATTTTCTGAAGTGATAACATATACATACACATATACCTTGCTACAAATGGACGTTTATACTTTTGCGATCGTCAAACAAAAACAATACATATACGGTATACTATACATTCGAAAAGGGTTGATTTGTTTTCGCAGTGAGTGCTATGGTCAGTTATATATGTAGGTGTGTATATTATGATCGAGAGACGTATAATACAAAACAGGTTTCATTTCAGAATTTCATTCGATAAGTGTAGGGTTGGGGTAGGTAGTTGTTTGGATTCCATAAAGGAAGAGGGAAACAAAGGAAAGGAAAGGAAATGCAGTATTATAAACAAGTAGCAAAATCATGGAGAGGGAGGGCGATGCAGAGGGTGCACATTATGTATCCAATACATTACATCCATTATCGATATCGCCACGCCAAAATTGGACAAACGGGACAATTGGACAATTGATTTTCATGATTCTTTTTTTTTCGTATTGCTGTATATTACAGGTTTAGGCAGAAAGAAAATTCCAGAAAATAGATTTATTCTCATTTTTCGCATTTTACAAAAGAACATTATTATCTAAGACCTAAGCAATACAATTCCTGTGCACGGGCAAAGCTGGGCGGGTACAGCTAGTAAACAATAATTATTATGTGTTTTAAAATTGTCCATGCAAAAATTTAGCAAAAATTATTACTTGCCAATTTGTAGGTTGGTGAAAAGATGCGGTCGAAATTTTGTTGAAATTACATACATTTTCAGCTGACTACTATCATCGAGACGATAGTCCTCCAATACTAGCCACTCATAGCGGTAGTTGAGAGTTTCTAGTACAGTTTCTCCAAAAATGTTAAAGCCTACCGATAATCGGAAGAAAGTTACTAAATTTTATCGTATCACTTCAGAAGCAAGACATCAGCTAACAAAATAAGAAACAAGCCTTCCCCCCAGTTAGCCGGGTTCAGCTGCCTCCAGTTGAGTGCTCCAAATTGGTTCAGGTCGTTTTTTACATGTGCAGGTCCTTTTGATATAGTTTGTTGTGACCGAATATCTTACGACGAATTATTTTTTTTCGAAACGGCCAAAGATATCTTCACTTAATCTATTTTGAAAGATTGTATGTTTCAGATTCGTAAAGTAGATCAGGGCTGATATCAACAAGGTCGTATGTATAGTAGCCTTCTAGGCTTAGTTTATTAAAGGCCTTTGCAACACAGTAGCGTTTTTTAGCCTAAAAAACAGCGATTGGCAAGAGTTTTTCTTTATTTTGTTTTATATGATGAATAGTTGTCTATTGTGACTTTGTTATTAAAATGCAGGAGAGCCTTCACCGGCCCTGGCACTGCGGCCTCTCTAAAGGCGGCTATTGTGCCTTCCATAGTGAGGTTCTAGAGCCATCTTTTGACTCCTGAGATAGTCAGGAAGACAAGAGTATCTTATTGGGGGTAGGTCAGCGAGTTTTCCTGTAGTAACGATTTCTTCGCCAAGGACATTTTTTCTGAGACGAAAGAGGGCCGGACATTCCATGAGAATGTGAAGAGAGGATTCGTCACTCTCCAGGCAAAGTCTACATGTAAACATTTAAAAAAAATATCTAAATTGGTTGAAAATTACATACAATTTTTCCACTTTGTTTTATATATATAGGGATGAATCCAGAGCTTCAAGAGCAGCTTGGCTGTCTGAGAAGATAAATATAGTTTTCCCATGTGTATTTAGAACTTAAATTTATTATAGCGCAGTGGTTATTGGCAAAGACTTCAGCCTTGACTAAGCTGACTGAGATGTTTGCTTGAGGCGATTCTCCATAAATGCCAGATCCAATCCCTGAATCCATCTAGGAACCGTCTGTGTACCAGACTAGGTCAAGTCGCAATGGATTAGGTTTGTATTTTTCCCAGTCTTCCCTTGGCGGGATGATGATAGAGAATTTTTTTTGGAAGCCATATTCCGGTAGCATGTCGGCTAGAAACGTGCTGAAATGCTCTTTCAAGCTCCATAACGTCAATCAGAGACAGGTGATCTCCATGGTAGGAATGTGGGTCGATGTTGTTCGAATGGAATAGACGATGAATACTCAGTCTTACTTCCATTTGAGTGTGTATTTGAATATTTAATAGGCCTAGGATGACATTCAGTGGAGTGATCGGGGAGGGACGTTGACAGCCCGTCATGTAGTTCCCAGCTATACGTTGGATCCGCTATACCTTTTTGACTGTGGTGACTTCGTTAGTCTTTGTCCACCAGACCACGGCAGCATAGATGATCGCTGGTCTAACCACAAGAGAGTATAGCCAATATATCATCCGTTGAAGATAGTGCCTTCCCTACTCTGCTCCAGAACGGGATTAAAGAAGTCAAATCGCTCAATAGCGCATCTCCTTACAAAAATTCGTTAGATATTTGGAATATTAGAAACGAGTTTCTCATCATTTAACATTGCAATGCGCATTTCCCAACTACACGTCATATGTCGTAATTTTGGACCATCGGAATATAAAGCTCCTGATAATGAATGCTAACATACAGCTGTGTTCATGAAAATAGTAGTGCATCTCTCTAAAATAGTCAAAAGTAAATTAATTTTGACCGAAAGTAACGGAATTTTCAAATTTGTATTCTCTTCTCTGCATTCTAAACTAAAAGTTTGCATCCTTATATTTTTCAACGGAAAAATTACCGTTTCATTTTGTTCATGTTTTGTGTAGAGCAGCGCTACTATTTTCGTGAACGCAACTGTACGTCACTTTGAAAAGATGGTGATATTCGACTTTGAGTTGGTATTTTTCGGGATTTTCTATGTGGATTCCCACGTATGTAGGACAGTTTGGGATATTCGAACAGAAAGTGGGGTAGGGTCTTGCAAATGACGTTTTAGCAAGATCACTTTTTGAAGTAAAACTTCTTATGGCTTGTTGTTTAGTAATTCTGAACTCTGATTAAATAAAAAGCGAAAGGAAACGGAGGATGAGACGCAAGTAGTGAGCCATAAAAATGATGACGAACAATCTGGAAGTGATGAAAGAAAAGAGCGCATAGTTAGCAAGCGATTTCCTGTCCGCAATACTTATTCTTTCATTGTTTCTTGCGTTTCAGTCTTACAAAGAGTAGCCATAGGACTTTCTTATAAAACCGTCGGATGCTGTTTTCTTTTCCTCCCTCCTACTTGCTCAGTACTCTTCCCTCGATGTGGCATTTTTCGTGTGCTCTTGCATAAAATTTGTCCTGTATGCGCATATAATGGGCTCTTTCTCAAAGGTATCTTTTAATATTGAGGCAAAGTCGAATTTCTTCTTGTGGGCGGTTAGCCAGGTTCTTCTCGCAACATAATAATTCTCAGATGCGACGTTTGACCTCGAAATACCTATGTGAAGATTGAGGGTTTTTGACGTGTGTTTTGTACTGTACTAGCGAACCCCGCACACTTCGTAGTGCAAAATAGAAAAATTAAAAAAATCTATTTCAAATTCATTTAAAGCAGTGATAAACAGTTTTTATTTTACCTAATGCTTTGTGGTACAAAACATTTTTGGTTTTTCCAGGAATCGTATTGGCTAGATAATATTCTTGTCTATCAGGACAATACATATTATCAATGTTACAAATTTTACAAACATTGGCTCCCAACTTCCATGAATGTCGAAGAATAGCGTTTGCAATGTTCTTTTTTCTATGGGAGTTGCCACGCCCCTTAGTCCAATTTTTCCGATATTCACAGAGACATTCGCGGGCCAATACCTAACATTGTCTAAACATTTGAGCTCAATCGGTCAGATTTGGTAAGATCGCTCAGATCGGTAAGATTTGGAATGGGAGGTGCCACGCCCCTATCTTTAATTTTTCCCAATCTTCACAGGAACACTTCTTCGACAATAGCTAAGATTGTCTGTACATTTGAACTCAATCGATTCGGTGGTTTTCGAAATATAAGATTTTTTTATGGGAAGTGCCACGCCCCTTTGTCCAATTTTGACCAATCTTCACAGGAATACTCCCGAGCCGATACCTAGTTCTATATAAATCTGAACTCAATCGATTTGGTGGTTTTCGAGATATAAGATTTTGAATGCATTTTTTGCATATGGGAGGTGCGACGACCGCGACGCCCCTATAACGCATGAACCAATACGCCTACAAAGACCGTATACACTTATACACCATGGTATTAACTTCACCTTTCATGGGAAATTTCCAGAATCAAAGTCGGTTCACGCATTACAGAGAACATTATCGACAAACACAATACAACTTATTTATATATAAGTGCTTAGCAAATGGGTTTTGTAGAGACCCAGGTTGCTGTGGGATCATTATCCTTGACATTTTCGAAAGTCGAGTACGGATGGACAAGACCAGTAGCCTGGCACAATTAATGTGTTTAATACAGTTGCAACACTGGGTATCACCAAGTTGACTTCAATCAAAGTCTGCCCTTTTTTTACAAAACCCCACCACTAAGAATACTTTTATTTCTTACTAGCTGTACCCGCCCAGCTTTGCCCGTGCACAGGAATTGTATTGCTTACGTCTTAGATAATAATGTTCTTTTGTAAAATGCGAAAAATAAGAATAAATCTATTTTCTGGAATTTTTTTTCTGCCTAAACCTGAAATATACAGCAATAAGAAAAAAAAAAACAAAAAAAGAATCATGAAAATCATATAAGATGTTTTTTTTTGTATGGGAGGCGTCACCCCCGTTTGTCCAATTTTGGCGTGGCGATATCGATAATGGATGTAATGTATTGGATATATAATGTGCACCCTCTGCATCGCCCTCCCTCTCCATGACCTTGCTACTTGTTTATAATACTGCATTTCCTTTCCTTTCCTTTGTTTCCCTCTTCCTATGGAATCCAAACAACTACCTACCCCAACCCTACACTTATCGAATGAAATTCTGAAATGAAACCTGTTTTGTATTATACGTCTCTCGATCATAATATACACACCTACATATATAACTGACCATAGCATTCACTGCGAAAACAAATCAACCCTTTTCGAAAGTATAGTAAGTATACCGTATACGCATTGTTTTTGTTTGACGATCGCAAAAGTATAAACGTCCATTTGTAGCAAGGTATATGTGTATGTATATATTTTCACTTCAGAAAATACATTTTGGCTAAAAACTGTTCCTAAGGACGTGGCTATAAACGACATAGCCTATAGCAGTCTTACAGTCTTAAGGAACATTTAAAAAAAAGTTTCATGGAAATCTGTCCAGTAATTTTTGAGTTTTTAGCTGACAAAGAAAAGTCCTACAGTTTTATTATATGTATAGATTGAATGAATACTTGTATGTATTGTCATACCACAATAGTGTTTATACCCTGTTGTAGACGGCGAAAGTTTTGTAGCATTCAAGAAGGAAGTGCAATTCTCGGCATCGGAGCAGGCTTGATTTTATTGATATATCTGAAGGGCTCTGTCTATGATAGGAGTTTTCTGAGTGCTGTTGGAGAGACTAGTAGGCTTTGCAAAATAAATTAGTTTATAAAATCAAAAACAGAAAAAAAATAAGAAAAAAATTAAACAAAAAGAAAATCATCACTTCCAATCAATTTAATAAATACTAAATATGTAGTTATTAATATTTGCCAGCCCTTTAATATACCTTCTGAAGATAGTCACAAAATTAGGACGAATTAGCGAAGAGCAAAGTTGGCAGAACAGTGCAAAGTTCGAACTGTTGGTGAACGATCAAGATGTAACCATTATAAAATTACAGATTCAAGAAGAATGCATTTTTATCAAATATCTGTACGAAGCTACTGAAAAGGTAATTTAGTTAGACATGTTTATTTTACGTTTAGAAACTTAACCGAAAATGCGTGTAACATCGTCACATCGGTTCGGGAACGCCTCGGCTTCAAGAGTATTTCGCCAACACAATGGGAATCAGATCCACGACAATTGGGTTACACCTGGGTGCCACCAGGTATAATGACATCGTCAAAGGTCCAGCGTTACTTTGATCCCTCAGGAGAAAGTTCCAAAACTCAGTTCAAACGGTAATAAGTAAGAACCTTGAATATTTACGTCTCTGTAATTATTCAATCAGCTTATTTACGGGTTTAGTTTGTCCACTTGCATTGGCGCTATTCTACGATACCCGGAGGCCCAGAGCTTAGCTTCAATGAGGGCCGAGGCCTGTGCTAATGTCTCTAATACATACATACATATCTGAAGAGCTCTGCCTATACGCTATACCGTACTTTAGGCGTAATTGCCTACGAGAGGCAGGCTATTGTTAGAGAAATCTAGAACTGACCAAAAATATTCACCATAAGGTCAAATGTACTTTTTACCATTTTAAAGTTGTCAATAAGGCCATTCTTCTTACAATTGCTAGGTTTACCAAGTTGTAAGTTGTTTACAAAAATTACATCTCTTCTGTCGACCAATTATGTGATTAGCAATGCAGATGACTATCTCCCTACCATCTTTGAAGTCATACAATCACACAATTCTCCCAGAAACGTAGTTACTAGTCAATCACTTTTCAAGATAACTTATCTCTCTAATTTCGGCTCTTCTTTTCAAATGGAATGATCTACAGACTATCGACCTTTTTTTTGAAATAATGTGAGCCATCAAATCCCCATCCCCTTTTTGTTTTGAAATTCGTCTCTGTAATTGAAAAGTTTATCTATTCCATAAATATGAAGGGACATCATCAAAAAGGATATACTGTTACCCAAAGCCTGTCGCTCATGTTTTAGATAACAAATTAAAGCAATTTCCTCCTTGTCCTGGTTTCATAAAAAAAATAATACCAAACCTCATCTCTCTCTCTCTTCAGTGTTTACATCTTTTGACAAATTCCTTTAAAGTCACATGAATTCCATTCAAATGAACAAATTTGTCCTTTTTGTCTGTTAGTACATCGGTTTGAGTTTCTGGGTAAAAACATTAAAATTATCCACGCATCCTTTTCTAGGACATTAAGTCATGTTGACAAACTTTTAAGGGTATACAGTATACACACACATCTACATGTTTGCTTATGCGATGCTGGACTTTGTGCGAATTTTTTGTTTGCCTATAACAGTTGAGCCAATGTAAACTCATGCGATACCAGACGGATGTTACACAGAAATGAGATTACTATAGATAAAAAGCAAAACCCTGGAGAAAGGAGAATTTACAAACAACCATCAAAATGTTCTATTTAAATTTGACTTGGCAGATGGTCATTTTTGGTTAGTAAATAACCAAAGTCCGGTCTTTATGACAAGAAGTAGTAACCACGAATTTAATATACAATAGTTGGTTTGGTCTTGGACATTAATTTTCGGGGCTGGCAAAATGGCTGCTGGACTTGCTATAGTGTCCATGGTTATGGTGTAATTGGAATTATTCCCAAATTGGTCATTAGTCCTCATTTGATTAGGGAAAAATGATGTTCGTCTGAGATTCTTAGAAGTAAATTGGAATTAATGCGTCCTCTTGGGTTGGCAGTGTTCGAACGATGGAGCGGTTCTTTGTCAAACTTTTCGGAACAAGTTCATTTAATAAGCAATAATTATGTAAACGAAAATGATTATGCCATTTTTTTTCTAATTTTGATATTCAGAAGGGGTTTTTCGATCGGGTAAAGTTTTACTTGCAAGTCCTTTTGACAGTATGTATTTGAACTCATTATACGTATTGCATATTAATTGTGGGTTGTTATTTAGTTACAAGTGGGAATGTTGTGCGGATATTAGTTTTCAACTTTAAGGAATTATATCCTTCGAAACTTGTTTTCTATATTTGGAAAGCACACGCCTGTGCTTAGTGTATCCGATCGGAGATTGAATTGCTGGAATAAGAACAACTTATGTCATCAGCAAACATAGAAAGTTTACGAAAATAAAGTTTAGAGCATAAACCCTCTGAACCCATATATGTTTAATTTTTTTTTAAGCTTTAGCTTTAGTTACGTAAATAAAAAAAAAGGGCAACTAGTACTAGTACATTACATTTACATCATCTGTTATAGGTACAGTACGTGAATAGCTAAGAACGTCGTCATCGTCACTCGTCAATTTTAATGTATAAGCTATACCTACTTCGATTTTCGATACATAATTATATAATAATTCCTACATACACACTACATTAATAGACTGACCTACCCCCTACAAACTCGAGCAAGAAATTTCTTTGTAAAATCCACCGGCTCCACACATCTAGCAATAACAATAATACATAATTAGGACCGCGGCGGCGTCCGAGCCGAGAGCACCATCAATTGACGCTGCTGCAAAAACTTAGAAGAGTTTCCTCAGTTCATCTACCAGCTATAAAACCATACGTATTGATTATTTCCAAGAAATAAAATATATATGACGCACAATTCTATTTTTTTTTTATTTTTTCAAAAAGTTTAGAAAATACTGGAAGGAGTGAGATAGACCTATAAATATTTAAAATTTTATTGTCACAATTTTTAAAGATAGGTACGACTTCAGCAATGTTTTATTTTATTAATTTTAAAAGTTTTATCTAACTTACCTAGATGGCGATATAGTCCGAGCTGGCCCTGGGCCTCAACCAATAAGCCTCTCCAGTTAGCCCAATCTTTGGCTTTCCACATCCAGTTCCACACTCCAAACTGGCTGAGGTCCCTTTCCACTTGTGCGCGCCACCTACGGCGAGATCTTCCTCCACTGCGTTGTCTCTTCGGGTTGCAATCCAAGACTCTTCAGACCGGATCATTGGTGTCCATTCGCTCTACATGGTCTAGCCATCTTAATCGAGTGATACTTACTTTTCTGACCAAGTCGATGTCGCAGTACAAAACGTCTGCTCTTAAATTTCCCCCTCCAAAGCCCGTCAATGCAAAAGGAACCGAAAATCACTCGAAGAGTTTTGCGTTCGAAACGACTTAAGAAGTTCCGCCTTTGTTAACGTCCATACCTCTGAGCCAAGGTATATAGAAATACATGGTATGCTATTGCGCATGTTTGTTTGCATCTCTCTCTTCAAAGCGACGTCACCAGACGACAAAACATAAGCAACAGATAATAATTTATTTAATTTGTTTACTATTCTATTACATTGAAAACAGCACACAAAACATTATTGTTATTAAAAATGAAACTTGGGCAGTTTTCTGTGCTGTATTTCAATATATTTTCACAGAAACGTTAAAATCGTTGTCGTCAAGTGACGTACATGCGCAGAAAAAACGAAAAATTAATCGCGGAATATCATACCTTGTAGTTCTATATACCTTGCCTCTGAGCCATAGTCAGGTCTCCTTTGAGTCACTTGTATTAGTGACAGCTCGCTGAATAAGCAAGTAGTTGCAGAGACTTTTTGAAAATTGTGCCCCTGGTGTTGGCTTGCACAATACTCTCAAAGTGTAATGTTGAAAAAGTCTAATGACAGTGCATCACCTTGTCTAAATCCCTTTTTGACAACAAAGGTTTCGGTGAGACTGTTTACGACCTTTATAGAGCAGCTAACGTTCTCCATCGTCATTCTGCACAATTTGACAAGTTTCGCAGGGAGTCGCAACACTAGACATAGAATCGATAAATGGTTGGTAAGTATCGATTTTGTGTTCTTGGATTTTTTCCTAGGATAATTATACCGTAGTGTGAATATTTGGTCGGTTGTGGATTTACCGGGCAGCAGATAAGATCTTGTATACAATGTTGAGGTGACTGATGCCGTTTAGATGGTCTAAATTTGTGTGGATTGGGCAGGCGTTGCTGCGAGGCTACATTCGTCAGGCATACTTTTCTCTGACCAAATCTTCGACGATTTGGTGTAGGAGTATGCTCTCCACCAAGTCATCTTGGGCTGCTCTGCAATTTAACCGTCCAGCAGCTTGATCTTGGAAATTGTTATTGCTTCCCTCATGTCATTATTAAACCCATGTGTAAATCCCCCTAATTGATCGCAGAGCGGTAACATACTTTCGATAGACTTGCCCTCCAAATTTAAGTATGGTCCGCCTAATGGTTCTGGTACATGATTCATTGAATATTTATTTTTTACGCTTTCCAAATACGATTAAATTAATTTATTAAATGTGTAACACCTATTCTATATTAGCACGTTTCGAATATAAGCACTTTATGCAAAATTTAATTGCGTTGTAAAATTCAGGGTAAACAATCTAATTAAAAAAATTTACCTTTATTGACCTTTGCTGTCAGGTATGTTAGCTAAAAATCGAAAGTTGTTGCATTTAGTATTTTAAGCAAAATATTATTTTTTTTAGGTATAAGGGCTGTCACTACTTTTTTCTTTCTCTTTTTACTATGAATTCGTATTAAAGGAAAAATATTTTTTAGGACAATTCTAAAATTGGTACTTTGCAAAACTCTGCTCAACATAACAGAAGCTGGGCTGAGAGTCAGCCCTATATGGACCTCATATATAAAAACCTTACTCAATACGCCACTCAAAAATCCCTATACAAAATTAACTGATCCCTGATCCAAAACAATTAAAAAAAGGCTACAATTTTTTCGTTTACAAATAAATAGTATTTGTCAGAAAAAAAATTGGAAACGTCGGCAAAAATTGAAAAAACGTCTGAAATTTAATAGAAATCATCAGAAAATCAGATATTGGAAACGTCTGAAACAAATTTTAAAACGTCTGAAAACAAACAGTAATCGTCTGAAAAAGGTGTTCCTTCTACCAACAAAGAATAAGTCCATAAAACAAAAACAAAACATAGATGAATTTTGAGAATCGGCGTTGCGGTCTTTAATTCTTTAAAATAAATGTTTTTAGACGATTTTTATATTTTTCAGACGACTACTATTTGTTTTTAGACGAAAATGTTTTAACCAAAAAAAACAAATAAAATGTTTTGATTCGAGTTGCCAAAAGTGCTCCAAGAACTAAAAAAACCAACACTATTTTCTTTTTTTGTTCGAAGAAGAAAACTGAAAATTTAAATTAACATATGGCCCACACTGTCAGCCAACAGTCCAAATATAAACATTGAAGTATATTTTAGTTTAACATATTCGTCATAATCAGTGCATTATTGGGAAAAACAGTTTCTAGAAAACACATTATTTATAAATGACACAAAAAGATGTCATCAGAAAATAATTCAAATGATACACTGCCCATTCGTGCATTCAAAAATAAATAAATTGAATTCGCCATAATTTAGAAAACTCGCCGGAAATCAATTTTGTGTAATAAAACTACATAAAAATATTTCATTCCCTTTTGTTCCTTAATGATCTCACTAATAAAACGCCCGACAAATCATATTTATCTGCAGACAACAACCGGGAAAAAAACAACATTTTATGAGGGAAAACTCGAGCAAAAACTGACAAAGGATATCAAAGCCCAGGGTCATAATAATACGCAATTATTATTATATTACACTTGGCCTCTCTTTATTTGCGAGCGTTCTCTCCCTCCATCCGCATAAATGTGCCAGGGAATGACGTCTAATTCATAAATCTCCACAGCAGCATATAAAATTCCCACTATTCCGTCGCGAGTCCTTTATCCACTGAAGTCTCTCATGGCGAAGCTAATTTATGTTATTAAGTCATTAGAGATCCCGCATGTGTCTTTCCACTTCATTTGGCACTCATATGTTCCCATACATATACATCCAGCATTAAGGAAGAATAATTAGTTTATTTGTTTCATTGTCGCTACGCGGTATGGTGACCTTTAATGACCGATAGGTACCTACCTAAAATATTCCTTTTCCAAACCAATTCTGTAATTGTCACGCTGTAGACGTAGAGGCACGCTACATTCAATTCGAAGCTTATCGCTTCCGCCAATCCCGATTTATTTGTTTACTCACACATGTGGCCAGGAATATTAAAATTCCTAAATGTATTTTTCTACACGAATAAAAAAGGATACTACCCAAAAGGGGCCGGAATAGATATTAGATCAACGACATTATAATAAATGAAACGGCTTGATTTGGGATGCCCTGCTGTACGTATACCTTCATACATACATATGTAAATGGCACGCCACCATAGTGATTCATTCAAAGGCGTTATCCCTGAAACTTTACGATAGTGGAAGCCAAAAACCATTCGTGAAAAGGATACACTATACATATCTACCGTTGAAAAGATTACATAATACCATGAGAACATATCTGGTGGCAATGGCAAATCCTCATAGAAAATGAGAATATCCTTCCGTCGACTCCATCTTCTTTGCCCTAAATACTGTTTTTGTTTCTTTTTTTTCTCCTCTTGTTGAAATGTTGGCACGGTGCCAACTAGCCCCAAAAACTACATACAATGAAAATATAGAACACAAAGAAAAAAAGAACCAAACGCAAAACTGGTGCCAAGGGGACGATGATACTCTATGCAATGAAGGATGCTTGGCTGTAAAAAAAAACTGTATCCGAATATCGATCGATGCTTGGCGCGCGGAGAATCGTCTACACTGGCGAAGAGACAAAAAATTGAACACGATGCCGAAATTGACATTATCCTGTACTACACCCCACACTGGCGTAACAGGAATTCCCTCCCCGTACGAAGAAGCCGAGCGAGGAGCACCACCGAGTTCAAGTGCGATGAAATAGATACTTTTTTCAATATACGAGTACGCTGGCCTAGTGAAACCCACATCAGCTCCATTGAAAAAAAAGTCCATTAAAGGATTGTTTCCGGAATCATGCATCTGTGTGTAGTAGACTTTGTGTGTATGGAAATTTGCAAATTTGCATCCCCTTCGTTACTGAACTAGAACTTTGACTCTTTTTTTTACGCCAGTCCTGTATATAGGTAGGCAAGGCACTCGGTATGTGTGCAAGTTATGAGATAAGTTCCGGTGCACAGGACGTTGAATCGATTTTCGGCACATTGGGGAACCGGCCGCCGCGCCGTGCAATTTCGGTTTGCATAGAGTATTAACGGGCAAAGGGTTATTGACACTTGGAAAGAAAGGGCAAATCGCTCATAGAATTTGAGATTTAATGTGGCATTGCATTGCAACTGTGAATTCATAGAGAATAATTAAAACAGAAAGATTTTAATTCTTTGGTGCTACTTTTGCGAACGTAAGTTAAGGGAATTGCAAATAACGAATAATGCTTGGCAGCAAACCAAGCAATTAGAAAGTTTTTTGCGCCCACAATTGCAGACGAAATTTTTAATGGCTCTACCTAGGTTTTGGTAGTCTTTTGGCTGTGAATTGTTTGAAGCCTTTTTTAAATTGGAGATAGGTTTTACAGAAATGGGTAGATCAGTATTTAAGGTTCTAATGAAGGTGCTTATGGCTGTAACAGAGAGATTGTTGATGAGTAGGTGTTGTCCTGTGGCTTACCCAGAGCTTCGATTCCATAGCGATCTGAGTTCCATCTCATCAATTACAATCAAATACATAATACGGCTGCATTGGGCGAAGCACTATTAGTAAAATTGGACGGAGTTGTCTTCGTGTCATTGCAGGTGAAATAAGGCAAAACCTTCGCGAAATTTCAAATAGGTGGTCACTTTCCAAGTATCTACGTACTAGGACATCACAACACAATCACAGTATACAAAATTTCTTGATTTTCTAACAATGCTTTTGCTTTCCGGATTCCATTGAAAATGTTTAATGGAATCGTACTTCTCATTTCAAACCAATGGCTTAGAGCTTAGCATGTTAGGTGTGGAGAGACAGATGGTTTTTCACATTATACAACAATCTTTCAGTCTCTTCGCATAATAATTTTTATTCGGTTATTCGTGAGATAATTCTTAAAGAAATCTCATTTTCCTGTGGACTCACTTACCCAGTGGTGGTTTATTGAACAAGGGGTCTTAGACTAAATCAACGCAAAAACAAATGGCTTTTCTTCACTGCACCACCTCTCGAAAAAAAAAACAACAAATGCCAAAGAGTACAACTGTCCTGAAGAAGCTTCTCTCAGGATTTGGCATCAAATTGTAGGTTCCCCTTTTCTTCCCAACAGTAAAAGCTGACACAGGTGAATGGTTGTGAGAAGCTAGACCTAAGGGTCCTATATGAGACTGTTGCGCTAACTATATAGTACTGGTATTCTTTAGAGGTTTGGTTTTTAAATTAATAACATTTATTATTTCTAGTGACATTCAATTTGACAGCTGACAAATTCCTTATATTTAAGAATAATGCTCGGAAATTGTTTAAATTTATTTCGAAAATCGTCGACTCGTAGTTTGGCAAAGTAGTCGTCGCTTAGGTTTGGCAAAGTCGTCCATCCAAAAATTGTGGATCGTTTTTGAAATTCACACATAGTTATCTTGACAATAATTTATGCATCCACAAATATGCACAGAAGGAGGTTTTGATAATGTGGAGCGAAGTGTTCAGGAGTATACTACCCGAATGATCAATTCGCCATCGTGCACAAGCGAAAGATTTTGTCAAAAATCTTCGTTGACAAGATCCCAGCTTTTGCAAGACTTAAAGGCAGTGACCATTATTATGTGTCTTACGTTCGGTGAATGGTTCAAATACAATATTGAGCTCGATTTTCGCTCAAAATGTTGATGAGGTAATTTTTGATTGAACGACAAAATCAAAAAGCAGAATTGTTGGACTTGATGTGAAGAAAATCAAGATGCTTTTAATGAGATCCTATTATAAAGGGTGTCCCATAATTCACGCAAAATTTGAATTTTTTTCAGCTACAATCCGCAATTTTAGAACAAAATCATCTTCAGTGATGAAGCTCATTTTCATCTTGATGGCTTCGTTAATCGTCAAAATTGTCTCATTTGGGGTTCAGAAAACCCATGAGTAATCCACAATGCGTGACTGTTTGGTGCGGATTTTGATCTGGAGGACTTATCGGAGCATTCTTCTTCGAAAATGCGGCTATTCAGGCAGTGACAATTAATGGTGATCGTTATCGTGACATGATAACCCAGTTTTTAGTGCCTAAATTGCAAGACATGGATGTGACCAACATGTGGTTTCAACAAGATGGTGCCACATGCCATACAGCCAGAAAACCAATTCAATTACTGCATCCGGCATTTCCTAATCGTGTAATAGGCCGTTTTTGCGATCAGAATTGTCCATCCAGATCTTGCGATTTAACGCCATTGGACTTTTTTCTTTGGGGTTTTTTGAAGTCAAAGGTCTATTCAAACAATTCCAGTACCACCAACCATGCCAAGAGCCATTTAGTTCTGACTTTGTCGTTCGTCCGTTGAATGGCGTTGATATGGAAGATCTTTCAAAAAGACGGCATAACATGTGACATAAAATTCTTCTCGGGAAGCCATGATAGCCCAGTTAACTGACCTCCACGAGTCCACGATCGTTTAAAAACATACTTACCTACCAGACATTATTTTCTTACTTAAAAGCCGACTTCCGCCACTTTATTGCCGATATACGGCATCAGTATAGTACATGGTCGATAAAGAGGTCGAAAATTGGTTTTTGGGATTGCTCTTTATTTGAGGCAATCCCGGAGCTCATCCCGATATGCCCGAAATCATACTAAGAGACTAAGACATATTGCATCTGATTAATAAATTTATACGTAAATTTCTTTTACTTTTCTTTTGAAAGTAGAAGAACGAATATCAACTCTCTTGCTACTAGGATGACAGCCCGTGACAATTAAATTCGAATTTCATTGAAGTATTATTAAGAGAACAACAATGGTTATTTTTAAACAAATTAGAACTATGACGCCTACGAAAAAGACAATCATCAGACTCCTTTAAGTGATTCAAATATTCTGACAGTCTTTTGCTTTTATTACCCCAACCAATGCTTATACTTTAAGAGCATAGACAAAGTATCTACACTACACCCATCCCAGATGATACCTGACCTCTGAACTCCTTCGAAATGTAAAAAAAAAATGTATACTTTATTCACCTCTGACTCTGACACCTCTGCTAGGATTTCACAACAATGCTTGAAATACTTGAACGTTTTCGAAAAATTCTTCATGAAAAGCATCAAATCAGATTACAATTCCTTTGTGTTCTTTTGTAATTATGACCCTCCTAAATTTGATACCTGTTTGGAGTCCCGTCTGAATTCCCTGCTTCGGCAAAGGCAAACAAAACAACGCACCACCTCCTCTCTCTGTTGACGTAAGCTATCAGCTCAGCGATATATTATACATATATATATATATTTTTTTTTTCAATCAAATATTTATGAAAAGGTAGTTAACAATCCCATTCAGATTATTATCATTAATTATACGCTGCCGCGCTGCTTCAAAGCAGGACTCTTTTGTGTCACGAATTACAAAAATTCTATACGGGTGTTGGCCAGAAATATTGTCTTAATAAATAATTTCGTATCGTTGACGTGACTCTTTACGAGCGCCAAGGTACTAGTAAAAAAAAAATTTATATTTTGATGAAAGACATAATTCAGTGTCGTTAAAAAACATCAGAACGTGAGAACACACCCCAACGCGTTCCGCTCGAAAACGAGGTCATTATAAAGAATTGGTCATTAAGGTTTGGCAAATGTTTTCCTATTACAAGCAATTTGCCGTGGCTTTATCTTCAGCAAGCAGGTTGAAGTGGATTAAAAATTATTATGAAATCCTTTTTTAAACAGACACAAAGGAACAGGATGATGCTTCTGATATGTGGGTAACAAGGCGACGATTTTTTATGGCAAACAAGACTGCCAGAGCGAGATTGAGTTGGAGCATGAACGCGTAGGCTTTTAGAATTTCTGAATTTTTTAAGACATACGGATGAAGCTATTAAATGCTCATATGGTTAGGATAAAAAGATTTGTGTGTCTAAAAAATGTTGTCAGAATGTATTGCGTTGCAAATAATTTGAGCATTTTATTTTGGAACCTGAATTAGATTGATGAGAGCTTTTATACGATTCATTTTTAAAGTATCAAAATGTGGCAAAAAGGCAAAAGGGTACCATTTTAAAGAAGTCTCACCGATTTTTTAATAAAATGTCCTGAAGATTAAACGTTTTCCTTTATGCCGTAGTACAGCGGAATTTCCAGTCGACTATTTTTAAAAATTAAAATCATTCTTAATCATTGCGTTTGCCTGCGAACATGTCCAGTCCATGTACTATTCTCCATTTCTAATGGCAAGTAATTACTGATTGTCATTAAACTATCTTTGAACTGGGATAATGACTTTGGGTATGACTCCAAGCTTTTTATCCATTAGGGCACAACAAGAATTTTCTAGCCCACGTGTAAGCGAATATTATTTTTGGATATTTAAGGAGCAATGTCATCAATATTTCCAGTAGAAAGCAATGATGACGTTCACAGGCAAACACAGTAGCCAAAAAGTCCATCTCAATCTGTGCCCGTTTCTTTTCATCAGCCCTTATCGTGCAACTGCGAGTCAGTCCTGTACACTGATGCATTCGTTTGGTTGACAGCGACTAATTTTTAGATTTTGCAATTCATTGAAGATAAAAGTAGGTACATACATACATACTAGTTTTTCTGCATAGCAAAATTAGTATTTACTTAGAAAATTCTCAGTAAAAGCATTTACTGTCTTTTATGCATACCACCTACTGTCACGCCCTTCCATCTAATACCATTCGACATTATTTCAAGTGAGCTCGCGCTCACCCAAGATTAACCCAAGCAATCGCATAACGTCCTATTTTTTGGGCATATGCATTATGCATATCGTCAATAACACTTCTTTACCTGAAATCCAATCTGAAGTAGGTACTTAATACTTAAGTCGTGTTTGCCTTGTGTTCACAATGGCCTCCCTACGCGTCATCGTGTGTTGCAATATTCCTTATCGCTTCCTAACTCTTCTCCAGTTGACTGAGGTTGACTCCTCCAATATTTCTCAATTCATCAGCTTTTTTTTGTTTACCCGTTAAACCATTCCATTTTATGTTTCGCTTTAGAAGTGTTGCCTTTTCGAAATATTGGTCCGAATCACTACCACTTTCCTCGCCGAATGATAATGTTTGTTGGTGCCCGACCCTTTCTCTCATAAATCCAGAGGTTAGAAATTCGATTTGGCCAGAAAATCTCTGCGATTTTTGGAAGTCACCGGTTAACAAACGTTTGCAGCTTTCTCATGATAGGCGGTGGTCTTTTAAGTGCTGCACTCATATAGGAACAGCGATTTGATATTGAAGTGAAGCAGACGTAGCTGGTGTTTGGAGGACCGGAAGACCGCTTATTGGTCATCGATAGTGAATTTTCTAGGTATTCGTCTCATCGATGTAACAAATGCTTCATTCAGGCGGTGGACATGGTGTAGTGTTTGGAGACAAAAAAACTGGCAACTGTAGTGAGCACCCAAATCTGTCCTCCAATATTCGTACTAGACAGAACTTTTTAGGGACTTAAGAATCATTCCTCCCTTACAGTCGCCAAAAACCAGAAATACACACAATCAAGTCCTACCAACTTTTTATTCTTAAGAACCTTGATAAGTACTTTATCTTTACTGGGAGTAGGTAAGTATTCGGGCAACTGTAACCTCGGGCAGTTCATTATTACATAGATGCAGTTCAAAGCACTATGACAAAATATTTCTTCAGCCTTTCGAGCTGTTTCGAATCCAAAAAAAGTAAAGAACCATCTAAGCCTTTTACCGAGTATTGACTAGTGCGATGAGTACCTGGCAGCTCTTTAGTGACTCGGTACATGGTACTACTGACACCTGCTCACTGCTTCCTCTGCTTCTATTGCTAGGTAATTTATGCATCTAAAATGTGGACAATAGCAATAGCATAACAAAGATTAGACATGTTTTTTTGATACCTCGCCAGCCAGCCGTTCATTTGGACAGTTGCTAGCAAGATGAAGCCAGCCGAATGACTTGGTAGAAATATATGATAAATTCTGACATTTTTCTCTTGAATGTTGTGTGCATGAGATAAGAACGCCATATAATTTAAGCAAATTGTACGGAAATTCTAAGCCACTTGTTGCTTTCAGCGCCACCTGTTCGTTCATTGTGAATTGAATTTAGCCAGCTGCCAGCTCTCCAACTGGGGAGGAAATCAAGAGTTGTTGCCAGCCAGGTTGCCAGGTTGTTGTTTTAATTAGCATGTGAAATGTGCCTCAACTAGCAACTACTGGCAACCACTGGCTGGGGAGGTTTCATAAAAACGCAACTATTGTCATTTAATTTGTCCAAAAGTCAGCAGTATGTCATTCATCATTTCTTATCCAACTCGTTGCGTCGACTCCAATAGCAGGAGGCTGCTAGTTCATGTTATCTAGTTTATAAACGCACTCGAAGACTTAGAATTTGTAAACGTGTTCAAAAATGCTCGTAGTTGCCCGATGTACCTAAATTGCGATTAGAGGAGGCACCTTATTACGAACTTAATTTTTACGCTGCTGGCTCTATCCAAGTGTGGAGCAATTGAGAACACCGAAAACAAATGATGCATTAATTGAATCGGAAGCAAAGGACCAGTTTGAAATTTTGAAAAGTTTGCACCATAAATTATTATTATTATCGTAAATGTGGCCAAATCAGAGTCTTTAGCATCTGCTGTGCCAAAATGCATTACTGAGCTCCAGTACAGAGATCTGCTAACCTTATCTGCTAATCTTCTATTTTTAGAATAAGTAAGTGTTCCTGCTTAGAGTATGCATTCAGCGGCTTTGGACCAAGGCAAATACGAAGTTTTCCACCTGATTTTTTAATAGCTTGTTCATTCAGTAGTCGGTTGGATATGCGAGAAAAGAACTGATTCTAGATTGAAACCTCGATTGGAACTCCAAGCGATCGCACATAACAAAGGGAATTAATTTTTATAGCCCAACACAGGGACAGCATTCTCTTTTAACCCGCAATGGAACATGGTCTTAAGAATTCGTCAACACTATGTATTTGTTATCAATTAATTTTCTCCTGAGGCAATCGTGGTAAGGGCTGCAGAACATTCAAACGCCTCTTCAAATCAATTTCGATGAAAGTCGACAAGAAACTCTGACGTTGTACATATAGTGGGAGCCTATAGTGGGAGCCTTTTTGTTTCATACGCAATTCCTTTGAGAAGCTTTAAATGGTATTTATAATGCCCCGTTGAGAGGTCCAAAAGGCAACCGAAACAGTCAACTCAATTTGACTGATTTGTAGGAGGGCCAAAGTGGAGTCGGCTTAGGTATATAGTTCGTACCATCTGGCTACGACCCGGTTTGCCTTCGGAAAGATGAAGGGTGACTGGAGACGTCTACCCCCCGCCTAAACCGTCTAACAGCCCGTGTGGTTTGAAAATTTGGGGTTAGCTCTATTGTTTTTTCATACCACCCCAAATGCAAACGGTAACACGTTAATCTTTCTAAGGGCATCTAATGTATTATACACTACCCCTGAAGTCTCCAGTTTGCTGACATATTCATTACTCTCAATCAATACCAGACCTAGTTGTATATTCTACGCTCACATCAGTCACAATATTAATCTTCTATCAGTTTTTCGATTAATATCTTCCTTGAATATTCAGTAAATATATTTAAAGTGAACATGCTCCCCGTGTCAGACTGTATTCAATTTACCAAGAAAGTACGCATACACTTGCATTATAATAGGCAACACTTCAAGAACATGCATCAGCTTTATAGAGTATCGACCCATTTAGCCTCCTTCGAATCATGACCAGTAATTTACCTTCCTAGTCGCATATGAGTAGAGGGAAATTTCGAAAATAAATGTAAATTTTCCTACAACAAAGATGTGTTATATACCACTAGCACTACCATATCCACTTCAAATTCAAACACTATACTCCTCACATCCTGTCTGAAAGGAGAGATCAGAACAATCATCTTCGAAACTCACCCCACCCAAACCATCGATGTTCATATTCAAGCACCGAACCGAAAGCACAAGGAGAGTATTTCCAAAGAAAATCTAGTTGTTTGTCCACCAAAAGCCTTTGCGTCAGTCAATACAGAAAGTAGCCAGACCGTAATGTGTGCATAGATAAAGTCGGAAAATCAAGCCACAAATTTAATATCCGTCCATTGATTATAGAACTACCGTTCAAAGTTATTTACTTCAAACGGTTGCCTATGCTTGGTCGCACACTTATTCATAGATAAAAGAGTGAAAGTCGGCACTTAACCAACTTGGAAAAGGTAAAAAGCATTTTGGAAAATTCATTTGAATAAAATGAATAATTGATTTTAATTCAAAGTCCTCCAACTACCTACCAGATACCAGGCAGATACTGTGCAATCTGCTGTCGGTTTCCACGACATAAGACTGGGTATTATGAAAGTATATTTACCTTTGAATTAAATGGCATTAAGTCGGCCACTTAGATGCGTGTCTCCCTCAAATACGCCCTTTTGTCCAATTACCGGTTATTAGGTACCCGGAATTGTGAAACGAAATGGATATACGTTTTCCGTACTTAAGCTTTTGAGTATTTTCTCGCCAAAGGGCGAGAGGACAGTTGAATTTTTGAGATGCTTATGAAATGTTAAAGCGACCTGGGATCTCAATGAGAGGGGTTACCAGCTGCGGAGGATGGCCTTAGGTCTAAATATTTCATTCTCCTAGTTGGAATTGAAGGTAGTTTAGTTTTTTTTTTGTCTTTTTTATTGGATGGAATATTTTGCTTATTACTATGAGAGTGAGAAGATTGTTGTTAAGGCTTTAAGGATTATGCAGAAAGTTAAAGATGATTTATTAAATGAAATTATTTACAAAATCCTACCCAAAGCGGGTATAATTGGAAGTTTCTCCTGAAGTGGAGGGATTTTTCAACTGAGGCAATAATCTTTAAGTGAGGGTGAACAAATTTTGTATTTTAAGACCCTACCACAGAATTTAGGATGTTACACACTTTGCTATCTGTGTGGAATAGTTGTGCGTAAATTATTTTAAAATCCTTCGAAGCGACTCATAAATTCAAATGCATTGTAGCTGAATTGCGAATTAAAGAGTTTTTTAAATGCTTTAATGGAGTTGCCAAACTCAAAAAGAAGGCACTACCTATAACGATTTTAAGTGCCATAAAACACTCTAACATTGACCACTTTTGAACTTTAACACGATGTTACTAATTACTGTTATGTCGTATTAAGGCTCTTAAATAATTACACTACGGGGACTGCCATTCACTATTATAATGGTTAAAAACCCAGCTTTTTTTATTTTTGTTAAATTATTGTTAAATTAGTAAGCGGTCAAAGTAAAGCATCGGTTGACTTAACATTAACCGGGGTTATGGCAGTATGCAAAACAAAAATTATTTGTTTTACGTTTTTATTATTTAATAAAAAAATACATAAACACAAATCGTTTTTAATTAAAATTTTCAAATTAAACTCGAAATTACAAATTACTGAAGTCTTTCAGTAACAAAAATAATAGAAACAATGAAATAAAAATAAAGTAAAAAAAAGATTAACATCTGTAAATAAATTCAATTCAGAAAAATGTTAAAAAACTGGAAAAGGAACTTTTACCCAAAAATACAAAAAAAAAAAGGTAAAGTGTTGATCGGTCTGGCCGATGCTTTGATACCCTTCACGCATGCAAAATGTTTTCCGTGTGAGTTACACGCATGGATCTAACATTGGCTTTGTATGGGAGACACCAAAACTACTTGACCGACATAGCCCATTTTGAATACCAACCTGAGGACGGTCAAAATAAGTTCTCTTACAAAATTCCATTCATCTAAGTCGATTTGATTGGACGCTATCGTGTTTTCTACAGACAGACAGACGGACATGGCTACTCAGAATGTGATCTGATTCAGAATATTATATACTTTATGGGGTCTCCGGTGACTCCTTCTTGACGTTACAAATGTAATGGCAAAGTGACTATACCTTCCTGTGGGGGGGTATACAAATGAAAGCTATCTAAGCTATCAAAATAGGTATATTTTTTAAAGAAATGAACATATACATATACATGTATCTATAATTCAAAAAATGTGTTTTTAGAACGTTGCACTACGCAGCAGTTAAAGGCATTAAAGGAAATCGTTACAAATATCTTTAAACGCAGCAAGACCAGCACTTAAACTTTGTCAATGTAGAAACCCGCCATTTTTAAGAGGTTCCCAACATTGACCGGGCGGTCAAAGTTAGGAAAACACATGATTTGTATGAAGCAACTTTTTATTACTTTAAATTACTTACGAATAAAGAAATAGTGTCAATTTCAATGCTATTTGATTGAAAATAAAGTATACTACTTACACGTACAAACCCGTCGTTATCGTTATACGTTATCGGCGGTTAAATTTAAATCTGACGGCTGAATGCTTCCATTTTTTTTACAGCTCTTGTCAGTAAACAAATGTTGTAAGTGAGGTACGAAATTCACATAACTACGACAGGAATGTCATGAGGACAGTTTAGATACTTCGTAGATTTCTGGTCAATGTTAAGAATCCGGTCAATGTTAGAGTGTTTTTTTTTTCTTTGTACAATTTTGTGTGCAGTACCTATTGTATAAAACGTGTGTTTTTAAAATTGACTTTAATGTCCAGCAAGTCCTCGTGCCCATAACTGCATAATGGATCTGGGCCCTATTTCATCAACCACTTTCACTATTTATTGAATCATTTCGAAGCACGCTTTGAAGACAAAGAGGATACTAATAGTTTACAATGAGTTGTAAAATTAAGGGCACATTTTGAAATCTATACATATAAAAATCAAATGATGTGCGTTAGTCTCGCAAAAACTCGAGTTGCTGGACCGATTTAGCAAACAAATTCTGAAAACCTCAAATGAAAAGTTGGAAAATCGATAAAAATTGAAATTTCCACCACCAATATTCGCAAAATTCGAAAACCAGCCAAAGCTAAAATTTTGAGAAAATCTTTTTTATTGGCCCAAAGGTGATTCTATTTGGTCAAAATTAGACATACAAAAAAAAAAAACAATAATAATTAAAAACGTGTATCTCGAAAACCACAGAAACGGGTGAGCTCATTTTCTGGCATTCTTAGGAATTGGCCCGGGAGTGTTACTGTGAAGATTGGTCGAAATTGAACAAAGGACGTGAATTCATTAGAATTACGAACGAGTTTCAATTAATCACCAAACAAAACTTAAACTGGTCATGTGTGGCTAATATCGCCGATGTCAAGGAACTGATTGGAAGTTTGATTGGGACTCATAATCGCTTATGAAGAGTTACAATCAAATAAATTTTAGGTGGTACCAAGTTCACCGATTGCAAATAATTTGTAAACCCTGGATAGCTTCCATTTAACAATTAAACGAAAAAAAAAACATTTTAGAGAATTCTGCTTCTTTTTAACACAAACATTACTTAAATTTAAGGTAATTGGAGTACTTTAGATTTAAAAAAAATGTTCAATTGTGTTGTGAGAAACCTTTCTACTCCAAAATTCACAATCCGGTTTGGAAGGGATGCATACACAAATTGGACAAATAATTTAGCCCCAAGCTAATTCGATGGCTTGGACTAGTTTAGATACAGTCGAATATTGTTGTCCCAATCCATAAACTTGACGTGTCAACCATTGCCAAACATTTTCGATGATATTTAAATCCGGTGAGTAGGCCGGTCAGCTCAATAGCTCCACATTTATGGAAACAATAGCTATGGCCATCCAGGGCTTCCAAATTATATTCTTTTCGTCTGAAAATGCTTCTACTAAGTCCAGGTCATATGTGCGCGACAAAAACGGAGGATTTGGGCTTTTCGAACCTGGTTTAGGGGTGACTTCTTCTTGATTTTTAGTCTTTTTATATGCGCTTAGCATTCGAAATAATATGTCGAATATTTGTGTTTTAGTTTTAAATCTTCCTTTTGGTCAAATCACAACAATTAAATGAAATTTAATTTAAAAAAAATTGTCTCTAGCATGCTTGGTTTGTGACCATTCGGCAATAGAAAACCGTGTATAGCTAATAACTTGTAGATCATGATAGAGTTATAAACTTTAGAAGATTATTAGTGTAACATGCAACAAACTGACTTTTTATGTAAAAATAATCCCAATGATTTGTGACTGATTTTCTCAGATACGAATACCACAAATAGAAATAATATCAACATAAATGTTCCATTTAAATCATGGAATTGTAGTTCCACCAACTTTGGCATTAACTCAAGATTAGATTAGATTAGGTTAAAGATTTATTATAATTCTTTTTTATATTACATTTACATGTTTTTCAATCTTTTTAAAGCATGGCAAAGCCGTCTGCCAGAATGACAAATTTAAAAATTATAATGTTCTTGTGAACCTATAGCTACTTTTTTAATTCATTTATTATATATGTATACATATGTAGTTGATAGCGCTTAAAATATATGTAACTCAAAAAGCTTCTTGTAGTATTTGTTTCCGATATTTACATGCATCTTTGATATATTTGTAAAGAGACAACCAATCTATGCCGTTCAATAAATGGTGTACTTCTTCTTCTGTGAGTTGATTTCGCCCGAAGTGCAGCCTTCTTGTATCTTTTAGTATTGGACAAACTCCTATGAAGTGCAATACATTTTCTCGCACATGCAGGTTGCAGATACTACATATTATTGGTAAATCTGGTCGATGAGGGACGTAGTTCAGTGCCAATAATTCTCCTCGTGCCTTAAAAATCGTTGATATCATATCTGTTCCATATTTTTCATCCATATAACTTACATCACTGAGGCCATGTAGAAGTCGTGAGTACACTTCTCTATGCGCAGAAGATTCTGCTTTTTCTACAAATGAATTGTGGATATTGGCCTCTAAGCGGGATAAGATGGTATATAACTCCAGTCTCAAATGCTCGGTATTCCTCGCATCCAAAGTTAGAGGACAATTCGCTCTATCCGCTATCCCTTTCCATTTTGCTAAACAGGATGCACTTCTAGTCATAGCGTATTCTGCTACTATCCTTGATATACGACTTGTGTCCATGTTTAGGACTCGCAGCACGTAATCGAAGTGCATTTTTAAAGTCTTTATGAACAGGAAGTCCTGTTTCTAGATGAAGCATATAGTTGGGGGTAGACGAAGGTAGGCGAAGTATCCGCTTAAGAAAAAATCGTAGTAGGCGCTCTACCATCTCATTTTCTAAACATCCCCATACTTGTGCTGCATACATCAGCATTAACTCAATGAACATCATAGTATAAGCATTATTCGAATATCCCCAAGCACTTTATCGAACCGTATGCGATTTATTTGTTGATTCAAAAACACGCAAAGAGCAAATTTTTGTTCGTTGTTCGTTACATATTGAACCATTTCGGCTTGACAATTTTAGGTGCGAGTATGTGTTCTTATTCGCCAAGTAATTCTCTACGAATTTTGTTATATTGTGCCTAATCAAAGTTGTAATATCAAAGTAAATTCACTAAATCCCATATTTGGTTTCTTATATTGCCTGAATCGTACTCGAGAGACCTTCAGGAAGGTTTATTTCAAAAATGGATTTTCTGTGTTCGTCGGTAGTTAAGGTTACCTTCCCACTCACTGGTGTTTGTAATATCACTTTGTTTTTATAGATTTCATTGTTGCTATACTTCAACTTGTATATACTTACTTTATCTTGATAGAATGTTGTCGATAGCGACAGAGTCATAACACTGGCAATTGCTCCTCATACGAATTTTCTAATAAAGGACACCATTCCCCTGGAGGCAGTTAGAAAATGATTTTCACTTATAGCTAAGCAATTTTATTGACAACGAAGGATAATGTCAGTCTTCGGAATCAGTGGAAAGTCATTTTATCACTTCCCGCTTGAGGGCGTTTAAAAAGCTACATTATAATAGACGGAGCTGCGATAATGTGGGCGTAACCATTGCAATTAATTTTGTCAACGGCTTTGAATTTGAATTTGATGGTGGATTACGCAAGATACCTTAGAAATGGTTCTGGCATGGGTTGCAGTGTTAAACATGATACATGTCCCTCATCAGATCGATGCCAAGTCTCGTTTGATGTATGTATTAATCATAAATGAAGCTACATTCAGTGCACCTATCACGTGCTCTAATTAAAACGTGATCGTGATGTATGATTAAATTAATTGGTCGAATAAGGTCTATTCGCACAAGCACGACGCATAAAGGAGGATGTCAAGTGCAATGCTCCATCAAAGCTAAGGCAATTATGGCGCAATTTTGCAAATTAATTGGCTTAAGTGAGTTAAGCTCAATCGATATACACAATGCACTCTCTGTGGGTGACAATGATTAATCATTTCGAATAACACGGATGAGTTGAAGTTGCATGAAGAGTCTCAGTTGACCCTTTGTCTAAATTTCCGCACCGGAGTTGAGGTCGACCATGCCATTAGCCTATAGCAATTCCTCACCAGGCTTGGTATAATCAATTAATTAGAGATAATGATCAGATGCAAGTAACACAACGTGCAGCGAAAAATGTTACATATACGCCCGGGTGAAACGGATTTACATATTTCCAACTGCACCTACATAATTTATACAGAAATTCACAACAAATTGCTATCGAAATTACAGCGTTGGAAACTCAACTTATTCATTACATGGATTTGTTTATGCATTATTGACAATGAAGGATACAAAGTCTGGCGCATGCTTGCTGTTCGATTCAGTTGTTCGCCTGCTGCCTTCTGATTTATTCGTAATGAAAATTTGAAAAATACATGCAACTGCAAATTGTAAATAATTTCATTTGTAGGTCCTTAAAGGACTCAGCAGTGGTGTATGTATTGTTGTGGATTTCTATTTTTAGGTCAGTGCTCTTTGAATATTGCACGAACGCCATTCTTTCAATTTTCATTCCTGCTCCACTTTGTTCGTTTCTATGCTTTGTAGACCATAATATACATTTGGAGGAGTTCCATCTTCTCTTTTATACTTAAAAGCGAGGAAAGTTACTCTGGTCCAATGTATTGAATTGAATGGAATATAGAGTTGGTTATACACTGAAACAGGAAATCAAGAATCAATGAGTGAATAATGCTCCTTGGAATATGAAGTGGAAATATTCAAATGGCATTTTGTTGACCTCTTTTATAGTTGCACAGCGTGCAATTGAAACTGTTGTGGACAATTTAAATTGTTCCTTTATTCGATAGATTGGTTGTTGACACTAAAAGTAGTCAAAAATATTTTTTAGTTGGGATAAGTATACAAAGCTAGGTTCTTTTGATTGTTATTTACAACAAACAATTATAATTGACAGCAGGAGGTCTAGAAAATAATATTTCAGATTAAGGAACATCTGCTTTAGAGCTACAAAAATGAGATTTAGTTTTGATTACGTTTCTTTCAACAATGATCAATGATTTAAATTTAAACCTTTAATTCAAAATAAAACTAATAATTATCGACAAACTCCAATTTTGCTCGATTTTCCAACATTAGGTGTGTCTTTTTTGGCCGTTCTATATATGCTTAAAAAAAATTTCATACAAATTTAATTCTATATAGATTTCGTTATCCTGGGCTCTAATCGCGTAATTTATCACTCTATCATCGTTGAGACGATTGTATAAAAAGACCTCGTTTTAAGTTTACTTCATATAACATCACAATCACATCGATCAATAGAATCGTTCATCGTTTTCATTTTGAGCAAGACTGTAAACAAACTGTGACAACTGAAAACTAATAAAATTGGTATAGATATTATTTTGTTTGTTTTGTTGTCGTTTATGTGGAAATGAATGTATACGTTGGAAAATAAGCATAGGTGCGGTGCACGAGAAATTATATTGATAAGGTTTGTAAAAGAAGAAAAACAAGAGGAAGAAGAGGATTTGTGCATGCATTTTGCTTAAAGCATTTACTTACTTTACTTTTGGGGGCGCTTATACCCCTAGCTAGCTGCCTCCAGTTACGCTCACCAAGTTCGTTGAGGTCGCCGTCCAATTGATCGCGCCACCTCTGCTACGTCGACCCTCACCCTCAGGGGTGGACTCAAAGACTCGTCGGGCTGATTCGCTGCTGTCCATACATACGCTCCACATGCCCCACCCATATCAGCCGTTGTATCTTCAGCTTTTTGATACAAACTGGACCGAATATCGTCCGAAGATTCTTTCTCTTAAAACATCCAAGGAGGTATTCTTCCGATTTTGACAGAGTCCATGCTTCTGCACCATACAGCAGGACCGGGATGATTAGGGTCTTATATACCTAATATCTCGATGCTGAGACTCCTTTCTCGTTGACAGTATATTTTGTTTTGTCATCATTTACAGCCAAGCATTTAGTGAATGCAATTCTATGATTGCATCCTCAAAAGAGAACACAGCTAGGGTTCGAACTGTCTTTTAACAAGTATGAAGAAAATGGATTTTTATTCTATATTTTCACATTTCACCACACTAATGCTAATGCAGTATCCTTTGTGAACATTATGTATGCTTTTGATTGGAAAATGTTTCCTTTAATATTTATTTTACTTTTAAAAAACCTAAACATAAACAAAATATACCAAAAACGATGAAACGATTGCAAAATAACCATCGTTCAATCGAATCGTTTCGACGACGCCATTTGACAGTATAATTGTTTACGTGAAGCAATAAAAAGAGATGATCGTCCTATCGATTCGACGATTATCGTTGTTTTGGTTGTTATATGAAGTAGAAGTATCGTCGAGACGACGTCGTTCGATCGTTTTAGCCTTACGCGATTAGACCCCTGGATTTGTATGAAATTATTTTTCTAAGCCTATATAGAAAAGCCAAAAAAACGCACCTATTGTTTCCTTTTCATCGAACTGGTTTAAAAAATAATTTTTTCGATCACTTAACCCTAGAAAGATAATCATATTTTTAGTAGGTACATTAAAGGTAATCATTCGTCGAATCGACGAAGTAATTATTATACTCCAAAATTTTACGAAAAGTGTGCACAAAATGCTTGTTAATTTTAATAATTAATAATTAACAGATCATTTCTTTTCAAAAAATCAAAAAAACATATTTTTTAAAAACGTTTGCCTTTATATTGAAAAATTTGTTGGAACCCCTTCTTTTTTTAGATCAGTTCATACTTTTTTTTTATAGAAAATATAACATAAAATCATAAGAATTTAAAAATTAACGAATTTAAGAAAAAAAATAAAATATATCGCAAGAAAAATATAATTCATTTTGAGCATTTGTTACAAAGCTCAACTTTATGCTCCCAGCATATATGCTTTCCGTGTACGTGTCGTATGATTACTTGGTCAAGCTCCATTTTTTTTAAGGACAATATGTAAAAATGTTCCCTTTTCTTTACATTTATTGCATCTACGTTGCCCTCTCTTATTTGTTCATTAATTTTGGTGGAATTTTTTTTTTAATATAGGTCGAATCGAACACTAAAAGTTACGTAGAAGGTAATTTTCGTCGTTTCGACGAACATTGCCCTTCTAGGGTTTTAACTATTTACCAGTTTGTTATATGTACGGCCATGTACGGTTACATTCTCTCACTCTACCAATTATTGAATTCAGCATGTTATATAACATACATTGCTGAATTCAATAATTGGTAGAGTGAGAGAATGTAACCGCCGTAAATAAACGTTTATGTCTAAGCAAAGGCCTTGCATTTTATTTCTTCCTCCCCCTTGTAAATAGAACATTTTACAGTTATGCAAGAATTTAATCGCGAATTGTTAACTTTCAATGTAAGTTATCTAGCGATAAATAGAACGTGACTATACTCTAGTTTTCTCTAGTCTCACAGCATGACATGTTTTTAAAAAATTCAGTCAAATAAATTGTAGAAATCAAATTAAATTAGGGTGAATGAATAAGTTGCACAATAAGGTTAACAATGTTATCTGAAGTTAGTGCTTCCCGAAGCTTTCTGCCTTCTCCGCAATTCAATCATATTCAATTCAATCATCTAAAATATCCATGACAGTCAGGTCAGAAGCTGGCTGAGGTAAAAACTAATTTCTACATGATCTCGGTCTGATCGTCAAGGAATTGTCCCAAATTGTGATGGACTTCATTATCCCTAAAATAATTATTTTCCATTTTTGTCAACTGCTTCCAATGTTCGTCATTATTTTCGATAAGGCAAACTCAGCCC
Organism: Cheilosia scutellata; assembly: GCA_955612985.1. Lineage (NCBI taxonomy): Eukaryota > Metazoa > Arthropoda > Insecta > Diptera > Syrphidae > Cheilosia > Cheilosia scutellata. Next base: position 47,841,352 of record OY015312.1, read on the forward strand.
ATCAGTAGCTCTAAATCTAGCGTTGACGGACACTCATTGTGCAAATGCAACAGCCATCTAAGATGACTGCCTTCTTTCAATTTTGTTCAACAAAGACAGTGCATGCAAAAAAGAATGAAAATTACTCGAAAAATGTCGCTTCGAAAGCAAATGAGGACATTTTCATCCACAATCTTTAATATATCTGCTACTCCTACTACATAACTGGAATATTATTGGTTATACAAAGATTCTCCTTATTTTTTGTTGTTATGGCTTAATTCTGAATAGCCTTCAGATGGTAAACGAATGCCTGCAGTATATAGCCAAAGCTTTTCAATACTCTGGCCTGGTTTATCCGTTTGAATACGGTATCATTTGTAAAAAAAAAAAAAAAAATAGGTGGCCAACAGGCGGTAGACACCCTACGCCTAGCTAGCTTTTGGGACGAATTTTATGCCGAGTCCGAACGGCTGAATTGAGAAGCCTTTTCAGGACAGTCATACTCTCGGATGTCTGTCCAGCAGACTAACCACTGCGCTACTGTGCCCAGTATCATTTGTGCCAACTATAAAACTCACAGTAAGGAGTTGTTGTTAAGAACTAGGACTATATAGGCCTGCTGCAGTTAGTTTTTATTTGATTATATTGATACCGCATCACATTTTCTAAGTCATTAGCAATATTTTTTCTTCAAAGGTTTCGTTGATACTGTTTTTGATCTTAATGAAGCACCTATGAATCTCTGTTGATGATGTGTAATCTGACGAGCTCTGTATATCCCATAGAGAAATAGAGAAGCTACCTTAATATCGTTTTTCCTCACTTCGTTTTGTTTGGGTGAATTGAAATCTTGGCTTTAGTCATTCATATTCATTTATTTGTCCTGCATGACAATGGAAACTTAATCGTCTAAAAGACTCTACTACAATATTTTCTTGCTAGTCTCTACATATGTCTATACAGATAATTGCTTTTTGTTTTTTAAACCCCACTCAGCTCAAAGGTCTTCTTGAATGACAGTCTGGGACTTCGACTTCTTGCAGTCACTGTTCACCATCAGAGCCACAGTAAGTGCATCCAGAATCTAGGCGGTGGCTATGGCCTTTCTCTGAGATTTTATAAAATCTCATTATAATGAAATGTATTTATAAATTTGATCAATTCAGACTATTATGTATAAGGACACTCAAATGACAAGGAGAACTATTAATGACCTCCGCTGGCCTTTCAGTAATTGGAAATGTTTCCTCTTACAAAACTAATGAATTAAATTCTAAATATTTTCTTAAATATCCATTGTGATTAAGCCATTTAAGCTCTCAGTTTATGTGCGACAATATATTCTAAAGATAGAGATTCTTATAGATTCTTTTTAAGCCAGTATTAATTTTGATTTTGACCATAACACATGAATCCCCAATATTTCGAAGCAAGTGAGCCGTCAAGCCAAAATATTTGCGTAAATTTGTTCAGTAAGTAAGAAGGACAAAGACTAAGCTATTGTGAATGACGCAACGTCGAATCAATAAATTTGGATCTCCTCCTCAATAGGTGCAATATTCTCTTCTCGGTGCCAATACATTTTGCATAGAAAATTAAAACATTCAACAATTCTATTCGCCGACCGTCTCAGTCTTAGATGGTCGATTATGTCGGTTGTAATATGGAGCAAGTACACTCTAAGTTTGGCTCACAGAACTATCAATTCAGAACCAAATTTAAAATTTGGTAACGTTGCCGAATCGAAGACTACAACTAAATAAAAATGATACCGATGGTTTAAAATCTGATAATTCGTTTGACAGATACTGTCAGAATTTAGTACTGGTGAAAAAATCACCAAGTATTTTTTATTTCCTCGAGCAATATTTGTTGCGCCTAAGAAAAATAAAAGTTAAACTCCCTTCTGGTCATCTCCAACTTTAAAAACTCTAAAGGAATTCCTCATCTAACCAGAGATATTTCTAAAATATTTTGTGGGCGAGTATAAATTATGTATTTTAATATAAAGCTTCCGCAAATTATTCTCAACTAAAATGCCGCACAAAAACGTATCCCGCAGAATAACTTTAATATTTTTTTTAAATTTAAAAATAAAAGTAATTTTACGACAATCATTTGCAGGCATTCTACTCGAACTTCCCTTCGCAATCAACGTGAAAAGAAGAACATTTAAGTTCCGCAACATCCTGCAGCATAAATTCATCAGGAAGATGTTCAATTTAACCGTACAATTGCTTCATATGCGGGCCTAATTTATGTGTATGTACACACGCATGTCGATACAAGCCTACGAAGGTGTTGTTGTATAATTTTTGTCATTCATTCCTTACATCCGTATAGCATTAAATTCACTGAGTCTAAGAGGAGAAGCAGGCAAATGTATTTTATTTTCCTTCCATATTTGCTGATTTTTATTACACTGTAGAGTGATATGATACCGACCGAATTTTTCTTCAATTTCCTCTCGGTACTTATATATTTTATTCGTCCCGTGTTTTTTTTTGTATGGATTTGTAAGTAACTTGAAGACAGCCGCAGGACAAGTGTTCTTTTCAGTGGGTGGTGATATGATGTCGTGTGTGGGTATATTTACGTTTGGGGATCAGTCTCAGCTCTCGTGGTTTAGAATTTCAGGTCTTTTAATTGATTAAAGAGCGTCAGGACGTTGTTGCCTTGGTTTCACTTTGAAAAGTAACCATAACATACTTTAACTGAAGTTTGAAGAAGCTGTCAGATTAATTTGATATTTTGCTCGAGGTAACAAAAGTGTTGTAATCAGATTCAGGTTGTTACCAAAGGATACCCTTGAAACACTCGAACTCTGTTATGAAATTCCACTCTGCGCAGTACAGCATGCAGCGTCCTACTTATTAATAGTCGTACTTAAAGTGTAAACTCCAAAATTAATAATCACGTACACTTAAGTCTTAATTACGCACGAATTTCCTTTTATAATACTTTGCACTTAAAATAACTACTTGTTAATCTGGCTGTAATACAAAACCATCTAGAAATAAAATGTTGCCTCATTTACTTTCAGATTTCGAAGCTGTTAACCTCTTTCAAGGACTCTGAACAAAAAACGTAAGTGAAAAATATTCCTTTATAATTTTTATCTGGATTGTGTTCGATATTTTATGCCCAGACCCAGGCATATAAAAGGTGTTCATTTCGCAATTTATCGTCGTTCATTGGGGCGTAACATTTTATTTAGTTTTTAAGTTTAAATTTTATTCTCGTATTTCAATGACAGAAGGCTACGATAATTTAATTTCTCAGAACTTCTCCGACGTGGTGCTGGTGAGTGTGGACGAATTGAGAAATTTATTGTTTTCAAGAATATGATGACATTAAACTTTTTATATATCTATTCAGATATGATGGAACGTGAGCCAGAGATACGAAAAGCTTTTAAAAATCGATTACATATTTTTGTAGATAGAAAATATTGTAGGCGTTACATGGAAATGCTTTTAAAAGGGTTTGAAGGGTGTGTAGATTGAGACCATCGCTGGAAGATGAACAGAACAGATAGAAGCTGCTGCTGGTTACGTTTTGGAAAGTAGTACAAGTATAGGCACTTGGATTGTAAAAAGCAAGTAGTACTTACACAGTGAGTGAAGAACAATGCTGTCTTCATTTGTCTTTGGATTTTGAACTCTTATCGTTTCCCGAACTTTTCTACTCGTAATAAGAACTGCTTCCGTTTTATGATTTGCCGACCGGCCGGCGCTGTACAGCCTGACTTTCAGATAATTAGACCGTCAACCGGGGATCTCTATTAAGCCCTTTAATTCGGATAGGAAAATCCTCTGGTTGATGCGTTGACCAATGCTAATGAAACGACGAATTATGAGGCGGCGACAAATAAAGAGCAGTGTTTTCCCAAAGGGCTTTAAATAACAACAAGTCTAGCTTTTATTTTGCTCATGATATTTATACAATTTGAGAGAGAGAATGTTACGTTGTTTTAACATTAAGGCGAATTCAAAAATACTTAAATATGGTGGATGGTCTAAAAGAACCGCGAAATTTGAATTTATTATACATAATTATAATGAACTAACATATGTTAAAAGTTTTTAAGAATACATGATAATGATTTGTTGATGAGCGAGTGATTCTGCCGCAGCAGTGCAGTTCGACATTTTCTATCGTTTTTGCCACAATCCCTATGGCGATGTCATCTGCAAACCGAATAATTATTGACACTTCTCTTAACGTCGGTAGGCGCAGAATTTAGTCATTCTTGTGGAACACTGGCAGCTACTTTCTTCCCTCCTCAGAATAATAGATCAGAACTATATTCGTAAAGAAACTACCATTTTCGGAAGATATTCCGGTATTTCAATCCGGTAAAGACAGCTCATGATTCGTTCAAAATTCGTCAAACTAAACGCTTGCCTTCTAAAACGGCTTAGGTTCTTTTTATTATCGCATAGGATCGTTCGTTTGGATTCACCTTTCTTTCGGTAATAGGACAAGTCTTTTACACTTCCAAGGCTCAGAAAATGTGTTCTCCTGGAGACACACGTTAAACAAATAGTATATATAGGACAAGTCTTTAACACTTCCAAGGCTCAGAAAAAAGGTCCTCCTGCAGACACACGTTAAATAAATAGTTAGTATAGTTCCATGTTTGTCCAGTTCATCAGCTGTATACATTTTTTTGAATGTATCTATGCCCCGGCACCCAGCAAAGGTAAATCCTGAACATCCTTTCTTGAACTGTCGGACTTGTTGTTGAGAAAATGCAGAAGCCTTCGTTAAGACGTCGTTACATGTTTGATGTGCTTTATGGACATATGGAATCAATGGCCCATATTTTTTTTAAAGATGATGCCGGACAGAATGTTAAAATCAATAAATAGCGTCATATATCCTTTATTGCTGACAATTTCTTTCTCAGTTAAAGGACGTTGATGTGGCATATCTTTGGTTCCAACAAAACAACGCATCATGCCACACAGGGTGCCCCTCCATCAATTTACTAGGGGAATCATTCGATGATAGCGGATCTGATCTTTTATTATTATAGCAAATTGAATTTACGACTTGAGATCCGGAATCGTATCTGTTATTTATTTATTTATTTGGGCATCACAAACGTGGGTTATATCTACAGGTACCTACTTTTACTCCAATCACATGGAATTTCTCATTTGACATATTCGAATAAATGCAAAAGCAAAAGACACCTTTGATAACCTTTGGATGGAATCAAAGGGCTATAAACTTAAACTTTCCGCCCTTAGATGTCTTTGTATTTTTATGAAGAAAACTTTCTAAGTAAGTAACTTCATGCAAATGTTAACAACTTTAAGATATTTTGCCCATTCAACCCTGATGAATAACTTTTCCATTTGTCTCTGTTAAAATTCAATTATTTTCCCAGCACTCTTTTGCCCAACTTTCATAACCGCAATCTTACACCCCTTTAGGACCACCCACCGACCGGCACCCACATTTTTCACCTAAGCGAAGTAATAGTCTACGAACATTTATTCTCAGATTTCGTAATTTATAGTCTCAGGGACAGTACACCACCGCTCTCGGTGGTCTATAAACTATACACTTTGCACTTGTATTATGTACCAACCACCACAAGCGCTAAAACACCTTCAGCCTATATATACAGCACTGATGCCAGAGCCGAGGAGGGAAAAAGTTCACTCAACTCAACACCATAGATACAGTAATACTATCCAGACGGTGCTAATTAGTATCTCAGCCATAACAGGGAACGGAAACTCCATTGCCATGGCTCTGCTGGTGCAAAGGTATTTAGTTAAGTCACGTAGTTACATAAATGTATCTAGGTACCTAAACCGTAAAAAAAAAACAGAAAAGATGAGCTCTTTTTTTCTCTCTCTACCTTACCTTAACTAATTGAAACGGTATAGCTTGCAAAGTTCACCAGGCGAACGTACAGTTTAAATGTTCCACTTGGATATTTTCTAGCCCTTTAGGTGCGAGTAACAACGTATCCAAAAATTAATTACACCAACAACCTCCGGAGAGAGGAGAACCTTTAGCATATTTGCATTATGCAAATCCGCTGTTAATACATATTTAATGTTTCACTAAGTTTTGTATGCTAATTTAAGAGTACAATTTTGTATTTAACTTCTACGTCAATACGATCAGCTGCACCCACTCACGCTGCAGTGGACTTTGTTCGAGTATTACATTTTTAATTAAGACATTTTCCATGTTATAAAATAAAACGTTAAATACCTCTCATTTATATTTAACGAAAAGCTTGTGAAATGTAAAATTGATAAAAAAAATAAATAAATAAATCTCATTGTTGTAAATAATTCAACTGTACACACTACACAGATACACACACCTGGGGATGCAACGTTTCCCAGTACATGCGAGGAATCGTTGATGAAAACTTTATCTTTTCAACAGTGACAGCGGATTGATTTTTAAAGATTAACTTGCCGATGATGGCGGAAGTGCACACCGCGGGTGCTGAAGTTCCTTGATGAGCGGATTGCAGATTTGGTGGCAATTATAGTACAGTGACAGTGCAAAGTATGGACGCATTAAAGATGATAAAAAACTAGAAATACATACTATAACTAAATGCATTTCAGAAGGCTTTTTAACTACAGATACAAATTTTAGTTTCAATTGGTCGAATTAAGAAATAGTCGTCATTTAATTCAGAGTTTAAAGCCCATTTGCGGTTTCCTAGAGCTATCCCTACTGTCAGTCGTGAAGTTGACGATAACCCTCTCGCTGATGAAAACCCTTTACAAATTGTTACGCCAGCTCGTATAAGGTTTGCAGAGTTTGCTTTTTAGTTTCCAATAGCAAACGGGACCGAAAATCACTTGAACGATTTTGGATTTAAGACCGCCAGGACTATTAGCCAACGTGGATATTCTCTATGCTCCTGACTCATAGAGATGGATACTGGATAGGCATGACGCGGGTCTTTTTAGTGTTTATTACCAAGGCCTTATACTATACCCAAAAGGCCTCTTAAGCCAAAGAACAATTTCTCCCAGGTGTAATTCTTTATCATGCTTGGTGGTGAGCTGTCATTTTTAGAATCTATAGCGCTAATCCGAGATAGATAGAGTCAAATAACTACCTCAAACCTATAGCTATGTCCATAATGGCGTTCCATCGCAACATAATGTATTCGTATTCCCTATTATTGATCTTGCACTTATTTAAGATTAAACTAGTTTTTGCCACTACTGTTATAATATCTGTAAACATGACAGTGACAGCTCGCTGAGATTTGACAAAGGACAGTATACAAGTAATTTTTCTGACCTTTACACAGCAGCAATTCACCGAATGTCCTCCATCGTCATTTTGCACATTTTCATAGCTTGGATTCTGGCAAAAATCTTTACAAGAAGATTTCCAGCTTTGAATTTATTTGTGGCCAAGCCCTTATTACCCTCGCTTTCTTGGACCTTCTGTGTTAGATAAGCTGCAACGAACTCCATCTAGGAGCTGATAACTAATACCTATAGAGCAGTTCAGATATGGCTACTTTACTTTTGTCAGATTGGGCAGAGTACCTGTCATCAATATGGAATGGGTTATACTTCCTGACAGCGGGACAATGATCGCCGAAGTGACATCCCATGACTCAAATGTGCGATTTTTGTACTCCCTCTTCTTCCCTTCCTTTTTTTTGGCGACGTTTCTGTTCTTCTTCTCCTCTGCTCAAAAGTGTCAAGCAACAATTTTCTTACCACTGGCCCTTAGGATCAGCCTTGCAATATATGCCTTCTACTTGACTGCGTGTGCCCGCTGATATTCGTCATCGATTTATGGTGGTCGAATAGAATTAGCGGCACTTCTGATGGCTTCCTAGCATACAACCTATTGTCTTTCAAAGTTGCATCTGATAGCACAGAATTTTAAAAAAAATTATAAAGGCCAATGCCATATTATATTGACGAAATTGCAAAATATTGACGCAAATGGAATGGACCCAAACTAACTTAGCCGTGACGACTAGGGTACCCCTACCCATCTTTCTACCTATGTTCCTTAGTAGTGCCTAGGTTAGGTATACAGAATACTTACTTGATGCCTTACAGGGTGCTGAGCGAAGGGTGTTAGGTGCAATCCCCAAAAAACACAAAATACTAATTCGACCGGTTTTATTTTGCACTGAGCTACCTCTCGCGGACTTCTGATAAACATTTGAGAGTACAACTGCCATACGAAAACTTCATGATTACGAATGAAATTATTGGGTCCCTCCATTCGTCATAAAAAAAAGACCTGGAGCAGTGCTTCTAGCATTACTTCAAGATCATACTTTCTCAACCCTCTATTGGTTCTTATTTTCAATATGGTCTTAGGGTATGGGCTTTCTCCTTATTTTATGTTTAGCTTTTTCGATAATATAAGAGTTCCAAATGTCATATCTCCTGCGCATTTTCTGGGACGATATGTCCGGTGTGATTTCGCCTACGTCCGTTTCTAGCATTCGTTTCTGTACAAGCCATCTGTTTTTGAATGTTTTTTTTATGGGCTGCGCCACGCCCCTTTGTCCAATTTTGACCAATCTTCACGGGAAGGCTCCCGGGCCAATGCCTAAGATTGTCTGTAAATTTGAGCTCAATCGGTTCGCGGTATTCGAGATATAAGATTTTGAATGTTTTTTTTTATGGAAGGTGCCACGCCTCTTTGTCCTATTTTGACCAATCTTTACAGAAACACTCCTGCGCCAATTTATAGGATTGTCTGTAAATTTCAACTCAATCGGTTGGGCGATTTTCGAGATATACGATTTTGAATGTTTTTTTTTTTTTGTTTTTATGGGCGGTGCCACGCCCCTCTGTCCAATTTTGACCAAATAAAGCCTATACGTTGTTCATTATTAAGGTCTACCTTTTCCAAAAAGACCATAGCAATCGGGTTAGTAGTTCTTATGTTATTGTGGAACAAAGAAGAAATATACAATTTTATTACATATATGTATAGATTGATTTTGAAAACGTATTTTTATATTTTTATATACTATTTTTTATTAGGAATGTAAGATGTTCAATGCGACTTCTGGTGTTGCATTTTCTTCACCAGCTCTGAGATTCTGGGTGCAATTTTCGTCAGTGCAATTCTCATATCTGATAAAGCGTTAAGTCTGTTTCTCTTCAGCTGTTTTTAATGAGGAGGACAGCCGAAAATCCTTGTTCGCACCAAAAATGGAATTGCAATGTTTCGCAGCCTTGTGTATGATTTCCCTTCCGCTTTTGGTCCAAAATTCTTCTAGTTCACTTGTATCGTATATCTCCTTCAGTGTGCGGTTGGTGGTTCATTGATAATAACGGACCATTCACCATTCATTGTTTTCAATTCTGCTAATTCAAAAATGTACAATTTAAATTGTGTCCTCGCCTCCCTTTTACAATCCCCATGCGCCATGCCCCCCCAGGGAGCCGTGCACCATTGGTAGTGAAAACCACTGGTCTAGGTGACTATTGAGTTTTTGAATTTTTCGCATGTTGTTCTTTTGTGTTGCCTCCTTCAGCTAATAGGATTACATCTGAGGTAGTCATCGTCTTCTTAACGATTCCTCGCAACCCATAATCTATTCACAGATCTTGATTAGATGGAGACTTCAGGATCAGGACTGCACAATTGAATTCCTCACACATTTAAAAAATGCCCAACGTCTTTCTATTCCGTAATTGGATAATTTTTCATTCAAAGTGCAGCTATGTGAAATTTAGACACCGTCTTGCATCACATACTGTACAGTACAGTGATGCAATCTCAATGCGATAAACTTTTTCATGGCGACATAACTTGTCGGTCGTTTTTTTTCCCCCTTCCGTAGCGATATAAAAGTTTTCCGTTCAACTTTTGCAGCAGTTTAATGATGCGCTACTAAAACTTCAGATTTAAATAAAAAATCAAAAAGTCGGGAAAATTAAGAGAAACACTACAAGACCGAGTGCAATGAAAGTATACAACACAAATCACAGGGATACAATTAAAACTAAATACAGAACGAAAATGGAACGACGACGAAGGCGACGACAAGCACTTGAAGTTGGCGGCGACGTTGATGTCGTTAAAATGGCTTCATTTGCCACCGCACTCTGTTCATGACGCTGATGGGCTGAAGCTAGAAATTGACGAGGACGCGATATAGACGTATACAAAGGTTCAAAGGCAGTAAGTTCGCGTAGATGGAATTTCACTACGCCCCTCGCATTATAATGTGTTGCAACGATACTGAACCCCCGCTGTTGGTGGATACCAAATGAATTGGTATAAATCTGTCACGTACAGACGTCCTCCGACTGTGGGTATGGGCAGACAGGCAGAAAGTAAACTAATTGCTGCACATTATACCCGTAGTTCGCAATCCACCGGAACAATAATAATTTTTATTGTTTCTCCTCTGCGTGCAATGTTTCGCGCTGTCATTGTTTTATTGTGCGATATCATTTCTTTTCTTCGCATCTTTTACGCTCTTTTTATATCCTCGATGGTGAAGTGGAAATATTATGGTCGAAGTAATTTTCTATTCCCAGTTTACTTGAAAGCACACGATTGTACGAGTGTATGTGGCGTACTTGTGAAGGTCAAGAATAAGGGGGGTTTTTAAGACAACATGCAATTTTTTTTTGTCTTGTATTCCCTATACACACATTTATTCTTATCATATCCAAGCCTAAAGGCTCACATTTACTGTGCACATAGTTAACACAATCACAGTGTGCTAGTGCTGAAGTAATTCTCAGGGTTAACTCTCATATTTATGAGATGAGGAAATGAAAATGCCACACACATCTATACATGTCAGAGCTGTACCTTCATTCTACAAAAGTGACGTTACAAGGGGGTGTTGTTGCTGCTGTCATTTTGCCTTTTTTTCTTACGGTGATATTTTATTCATTACATTTAGAGGAAAGGAAATTCGTTTCCCTTATGCGCTCTTGTCATTTCCTTGTCTATTTCTATATCCTGAAATAGTCAACCCTTGTATAAATTTTTCATCAAGCGGTGGAATGGACGAACAAGCGAAAACGTCACAAATCAGTGCTGAAAGGTTTCCAATTGTGCTGTTAAGGTATCTATATTTGGATTATGTTGCTCCAGTTAACGGTTGGGGCAGTGAAAGTAATTTGTTAAGAGTTCTCTTCAAAAATTGAACCTAATTATCTACTTTTGACTTTTATGCTGTCATCAGTTGATGTTCGCAGGAGTTGTTGTTGGATTCGAATTATCCTTTTTATACACGCGTTCATTATTCATAATGAGCAGGACTTCAAGGACATTACATAAAGTGTTTGTAAGCTGAAGTAGATGAATAAAGTATGCTGCTGCAGTCGATGATGTTTGAAGAAAAAAAAAACCGCTAATGGATGTGTTCCTAATCCTATGTAGGAGGATGATATTTCGGAATATTGGTTTGGGGGTTCATGAGGTATAACCTCAGTAATTATGCTGTCAAGCTGCTGATTAAGGTTTTTGACGAAAATATTATGCGAAGTAACTATCTATGGAATGACATTTGATGTGGGTTTGAAAATGGATTGAAATGTAAATACTGCATCTCGACCATATCCATATCCCAATGAAAACAGAGAATAGATCTAATAATTTATCAGCTAAGTAGGTTCCTCAGTTCCAGCCTATTTTTATGCCGGCAGACGTTGTCCTAGCGTGTTCATCAAACTGTTTTTTTTTTTTGCCAATAAATAGTAGCTAGTAGTTGTGATATGTACATGAAATTTCGGAACACAGAGAACAGCATTTGATTTAGAAAATCAACATCAATTATTATGTTGGATCGCAGCACCACCTACCAATTGTGAATCTGTACCCTTCTGGTTTTCCTCGTGCCCAGTGCCGTAACTAGGGCGGTGCCAGCGGTGCCCAGGCACAGGGCGTAGTACCAGGAGGGCGCAAAAATGACCAGGACCAACTTTTAGGTAATTCGGGTTGAAAGACCTTTAAACTGTGAAACTCGTAAGTCTCGCAATATTACAAACCCAAACAAGATAAGTTTACTAATTAAAAAAGGTTGCAGGTGTCATGAATATAAACTTTGATTTAAAATGCAGTCCACTTAGCGTCAGTCGAGAAACCGAAATTAATACAACGATAAAAGTGTTTTCCTACCTCTCACACAATCACACACACAATAGCCAATGCACCAGCAACCTCTTATAGGTAGGTACAAGATACCTATTGGAAATTGTAAATGTTTTTAATTGTTTTACTTGATGGATTTAAACAAAATTCCCAACGAGCGATAACGAAAATTCGTTGCTTTATTTGCGAAACAAAGGTGTCAAATTAAACGAAAATAAATTGTTTGACCACGAAAAATGAGTAGATAGAATACTTTCAAAAAATATATTGTTATTTTGGTTATTATTTGTTGTTCTTCAATTTTTCATTTGACATTTTTGAAGGTGTCCTCTTTTTGGTGGGCATGAATCTGGTCACCCTAAACATGATTGATCTGATTTTGTAAATGCATTAGTGCGCTATTTGACAGTACATCAGCTGTGCTACTTGTTTTCGTTTGTCGATGGAAACATACAAACTTCATATGGATAATCATATCGACGAAGAATCGAAATCCACACATGATGAGGAAGACGAATAATATGACGGAGATGATAGCATTATTTACGTTTTTGCTCTGAATAATTGCTTTTCAGAAGGCTTTTCGTTTTCGTAGGGCCCTATTACAGCTCGCGAGTCGAATAATTCGCCTAAGTCGACTTGCTTGGCGAACAAATCGCCTATTTGTATTATGGTTAGCGAATTTAAATGTTCGCCTCGAAACCAGTTCAGGCACAACGAAAAAACCGGATGACAAACGTCAAAGTAAACAAAATATGGAAACAATTTCATAAAAAAAAGTCTGATACATTTGTGGAAATGTAAGGAAAACAATGTTTAGATGTATAGAAATGTTTTATTTTGCAAAGAAAATATAGTTAGGGATATAATGGCTTTACGTACATACCACGGAAAACCAAAAAGATATTTTTAATGTTCCACGGCTGGCCGGTAATTCTGCTACTAACCTACTTACAAAATAAATTTCGTGCCGGTTTTGATTTATATTTTTGTATTAAAGATACACTGCCGATCTGTGTACTTTCTAACCTACCGCATCAGGGTATTGTATATCCTTAAGGGAATACAAGATGCATGCAAACAAAAAAAAACTATATTGAAAAACAAAAATAAATGTTTATAATAAAGGAACTTATAAAGATAATGAAAAGTGTCAGGTGTTGATGACACATAGCTAAGTTGATCTTGTTTGACACAACGACACAGAGCCATCAGGCTAGCCCACCCGATTACATGACTAATGTCACGTCTCCTTGACTATCTGGTACCTGCTATATATTTATAGATAGTCCCAAGACACTGTCCACGAAGAGACTCACACCCTCACTTCGATAATTCCATAACTTTCACCTTATCCCCTCTTCTCGCCAATTGGTACCACTTTAATCCATATTGAAATAGAAGTTAATTTTGGATTTCATTATAAATCAATATTTATTCAACAATTCTTATTACTAAACAGGTCGTTCATAAATTAAATGCTGAATTGCAGTTATACAAAAGAGAGTTATCGTTAATTATACGGAACATGGATAATCTCTGAAAACTGTGCTGAATGATTAGCTATGCTCTTTCGCAATGATCGGCGATTAAGCTGTACTAATCAGATGTACTCTACTCAGTGCCCCTATGTTTTTTTTGTGTGGCCTTTGATCACAGTATGAAGAGTAATCGTCTCAAAAATTCGATATAAAAAGTAATTTAACAAATAAAGGTCCTAATATATAGATATGTACTGCATAAAAAAAATAAAAAAAAATTCAAATAATCAACAAAAAATAAAATTTAGACAAATGAAAAATGTTTTAGATATGAATAGATATATGTGAATGAATGTATATGTAGATTTAAGCGTAGTGTATTCGTATAGGTTAATAGCTAAATGGATTTTAGCTTTTTAATTGATAATCAGAGTAGGTAGCAAATTTTAGTGTAATATTTAGAGATATGTAGTTAGTTCACTGTAGGCTGTAGGATTTTAATTTCGTTAACTTAGGTGTAGTAAATTTCTTCTTATTTTCAATTTCTTAATTTCAATAGTCAATGCATGTGTGAACTCGTATAAATGTTTATGAATGGACAAATGATACGTCAGAGAATGAATTGAATGTTATTAGCTTTATGTATATGTATCTTTAGACTTTATCTTTTCTTTTATATCTCTTTTATCTTCTCTTATTTTTATGTATAGGTATTTTTAATAATTTTGTATATAAATTTTTAAATAAAATGAATATATGGGATAACGAAATGCCAAACAAAGAAAACTTACAGTTTAACTCGATTTTGAGTTGATAATTTAGGTGTTCCGAGTATTATTGATGACTTTCTTGTTTTCGCTGTCTGTAGACCCGTTGTGCGCACATCGTTCTGTAGACTCATATGAATTAATCTGTTGTGAATGAAATTTTAATTAAGGATACGACCACTGATAGGCAAAACGTTTGGCTATTCTTACCTCGTGTTACCTCTTACCTACTTATTTTAAATGAAAGCACAGTACATACAATATTTACAATTTCTATTGATTATAATAGAGAAATTAGGATGAAAGTTAGACGATATCTCTGATGTTGTCTTTTAGTACTCTGGTGGTTGATACTTCAGGCAGGAGTAGATTAAAATGATGCTGATTATGATGGTAATGGGGATAGTCACTGATGGGTTAATTTTGGCGTTTTTCACTTGATGCTGAGGACGCTACTTGTATAAAGTCGATGATGAAAGCTGTATCGATCGATTACAAAAAGAAAATTGTATCACCTCGTGCGATCGATTGCAGATTCTGAGTGCAGTGGGGAAAGGTCACCTATCGTGGTACGTCGGTGGCGATGACGATATCGGTGAATGTCGGCTTAATTTGCCTTTTGTGGGTTATGTGGATTAATCTCACTTAGTTTTTTTTTTTTTTTTACTTTGGTCACTTCTATCACAACTCACAATTAGTGAACTGGTGAACTCCTTGTCGGCGCAACACTTTGCAAACTGAAGTACTAATGGGACCTCGTGGTTTGAAGGTACTAACAAGTACATAAGCAAATGTTGGAATCGCACGTGCAACGGAGATATAGGTTAGCCCTTTTGGTCGATATAAATCGATTTCGCACGGAAGATACGTGGAAGATACTTGTGTCTGATCACTAAATCTGTTTCTTTGTGAACAGATTTTGTTTTTACTGATGGACTTAGAATAATCGTTCTTTTTCAATTAAATAAAATAAAGCCAAATTTTTAATTTTACACTGCACTTTTTAACTACTTCGCTGATGCTTTGTCTGCCACTTGCAAAATCGAAAAGACTAGACTCAAGCCGTACATTGCCTATATACCCGCAAGTTAGCGGCTAGGACAGATCTATGTGGATGAAGTGTGGTGTAAAAATGTTAAACCATAGATTTGTATAGCGGCTTACAGGGTTGGTGTACATGATAGGTGATACCAAAGTATTAAAATGACAAACTAAAGTGTAAACATTTATTTTCAAGGAACTAACATTGAGCTATATTTACAAGGCATTCGCTACAGTATGTCACACGTCTTGTATGCAGGAGACCAGTGTCTTTAAAGATAGTTTTATTTTGCCCTTATACTTGCTTAGGAACAATAATCTATTATCTATTATAATATTAAAAGCCGACCCGATTTCTTGTGATAGTCATTTGCCCTATTTAAAGTATACCAAATCTATTTTTCTTTTTACCAAATTGAAGCTTACCACTCATAGATGTGTTAACAAGAATAATTATTTGAAAAAAGTATTTGCTAAATAGGTAAATTAATATTTTTACATTACATTGGTTACAACAACAACATACAGAAAATAAATTATTTCCCCTTTTCTCAGTGAGTGCTATGGTCAGCAGCTGTATGTTACATATATAAATATATATATGCTGCAGTATAGCATGGGGTATATTAATAATCTTCATGAGAGAAGAGACGTAAAAATCAGGTAGCAGGGTAGCCGGTAGGGTTGGGTTGGGGTAGTTTGTTTGGATTTCATAGCAATAGCGAAACAAAGGAAAAGAGATGCTGTTCAAGGAGAGGGAGGGCGATGCAGAGGGTGCACATTATATTTGTTGTCTTTCATTCTCCATTGATTGCATTGCGTAGGTATATGACGATCCGGAACTTTTTAAGAAATTTCACTTCTTTCACGCGTACGGACCTGCACACGCCAATTTTTGAAGTGAAACTTCTTTAGCGAGGTGTAAGTCCATCCCTAGATGGTTAAGTACCCGGTAGGTGGCGCTGCAATCGTGTTCCAGGAATTTTATTTATTTCCTTCTAAACTCATGGACCGATTTTGCTGAAATTTGGTGTGTGTGTTTGAGGGGATCCCTGGATGGGTGCTTATGTACATATAGGTGACGCACATACTTCATGTACGCACGTTCTGCATGCATGTTGGGTTGCTTTGTGTTTAAATGTGTGGTGGTCGAATTTCGACCACTGGGCGAGCCTAGTTACTATTATTTTCAAAAGACAACTAAAACTACATTGTTGATAACTTATTTGTGTTACTGCAAATCTTAATATAATTTCTGCTTCACTCAAACATTCACGGATACATTTCCTTGACAGGTTCTAAGACAAGTTGCTTATGCCAATTTGTTAGATTCGATTCTCTTTCTCTTTTTCGCCACCATTACGCATCATCTTCCAAAGGGCTTCAGAAATTGCTAATAGCCCTTCATGTGCCAGAATTCTTGCTGTCGCATCTATCTTGAAATGAGTTTAAGTGCTGCTTGTATATGCATACATATGCACATAGATTACATGGTAGCTTGGGGGCACTTGTTAGGCTGCACATCAATGAGTTCTAGCCATATACAGCTACAGCTATATCAGATGCACTCGACGTGTACTAATGTGTGACGCTACACAGGCCACACAAGAAACATACGCCATAAATACATAGGCAACTACACATAGATATCGTAACAATGACTATTTGGCAAACTGAAACCTTTTTGTATAGAATGACACGTTGATTGAGTTATTCACTTTGAAATAACTTTCCTTGTAGACGGTTGGCATTCTCGAGAAGCGAGCACCTAAGAGGATCCAGGGTGTTCTAGATCCTCCTTGAGCGATGACGATGACAACGACAACGCGATGGTGGGTTGCATCAATGTCGCACTTATGGTTTTATGTGAAGAAGAGTGTGCGTTTCAATAGAATAATTTATGTTTAATTATTTCACTTGATGGCAATTGGGTTAGGAAGCCACTGACACATTACCACAGACATATTGCCTCTGACGTGAATATTGCATTCGGCTGGAAACGCATTCATCACAGAGGGTTGACTGCTCTGGTGGTGTTGTTGCTGCTGGTGGCTGCGAGAAATTAATTTCACATCTCAAAGTGGCACAGCACTTATGACAATTTATGGCATATGTGTACTTGTACGTGAACGATATAGTAATCGTTAGTCTACATCATGCGCTTTGTGCCAAGTAATTTTGCGAAATTGATGCGGAATTACATGTTAGCAGGGTAGTAGTGAAATGTTCAGCTGTAATTAGTAGATTCAGGTACACTTTGTGAAAGTCAAGAAATTTGTAGGCGCCGTTATATTTTGTGAATGCTTATAGAGCCTGCAACAATGCATAATGACTACAATAAAATAATGACCGTTCTTGGTATGACAGTGGAGGTATGATTGACATGGGAACATACAAAACCATCGTCTCTAAAGGTTTGCTTTTTTATGCTAGAGGTGTGAAATCATTTATTCATAAATCGATTATCCTGTCCTACAAGTTATGTTAAAAGTTTGTGGATATCTCCTGTATGGTTATTTGCTAAAACACGTCTCCTTCTGTCACTACCTATGGCTCAGGTTTCCATTATGAACACTAGGCAAATTTTTTTTTTTTGACTTATTCTAATTGTACTGTAAAAGAATTTTTCTGCGGAAACTTTTTTTTCTTTTAAAGTTTTCAATTTTCACAAAAGATTGCATGTATTTTTAAAAATACATATAATACATAAATATTACACCTACTAAAAAACCCAGAGTATAATCAAACTTTAGCTCCAGGCGCCTGCCAGAAAGTTGTTGACATACCCTTAGCGGAACAAAGAATTCGCGTGAGCGGCTAAACCCCGCAAAAAAATGGTTAAAATCCTGTTAGCGAGCGTAGCGAACCACCCACCCCATACTTTAAATACAGCACACTTTCATAAAGGCGCCTATCTGACATTTTTTGGTATAGACTTACTCAGCTATGTAACCGGAATGAGTCACATAAACATGATTTGATTGAAAAACAAAAATATTAAAATTTAGAAAAAAAAATTTTTTTCATTTCCTTAAGAAATGTTTTTAGGCCCCGTTTTAGAGTTTGTGTCTTACATTCAGTATCCGGCATTCTGAGCTTTAAATTTTGTATGTGTTTTGCATAAATGTATGTCTGAATTTAATTGGTACTGCGTTGAATATCTTCGTTTAATGCACAGCTGGAAGTGGGTTTTGTTGCCCTAGACATTTGACTTCAGGTAACTGAATCCAATGGCGTTAGATGAAATGATGTAGGGGGCCAATTTTGAGCGCCGGTACGAGAGAGTACGCGACTTGGAAATGTCTCATGCAGTAACAATCAAATCAATCAAATCATGCAGTTGTTCTTTGGCGTAGTGCTCCGTTTTTACCGGGTCTGCCACGATATTTCAAAAACAAATCTCGAAAGCAAAAATCTCGAATGTAAAAAATCTCGAAAAAAAAAAATCTAGAAAGCAAAATCTCGAATAACAAAAATCTCGAAAAAAAAAATCTCGAAAAAAAAAATCTCGAATTAATATTAAAAATGGTGTTAAAAAGTGAGATACGTATGGGAGAAAGCATGGGAGGGGCAGCATGCGCTTGGGTTTACTGTTTAGATATGGGGTGGGTGCAAAACAAAAATCTCGAATTTACTTTTTAATTTCCGAGATTTTTTTGATATATAGTCTTTCGAAATTTTTGTCATTCGAGATTACGTCATGATCCCGTTTTTACCAACCCTAAGCTGTCAGCTGTCAAACTGAGTTTTTGAACACCCTTTATAAGAAAAATCAATTGAGTGTCTAACCAAAAATTGAACAATTGACTATTTTGGGGGTGATTCGGGCTAGGCGGGTAGCCGCCAGCATTCCCACTTCAAATTTACGAAAGCTTATTGGCGAGATGAAGAAAACGTAGTGTTTCAAGCTAGCTAAATCGCAGTGAATAGATTCTTCTCGTTCTATGATACTGTGAAGTGAAAAGAGTTTTCACAAGTTTGCGCTGAATTCGATTCTCGATCTATGAAAAAATATAACCAAATATCAGAATTTGTTCATATAACCAATTTTTTTTATTAAAGCATTTTCATTTGTGAAGAATTGTAAAAAACATAGACAAGGCTATATGATTCATAATGGAAACAAAAATATGCGCGGACAAAGGGATTCAGATTCAGAAACCCAAAATATGTAATTAATCGAATATCTGGAAAATAGCCCCGATTTGGCAAAAAGTACCTTGAAAATAAATAAACCTCGAAAAATGCAATTTAAATTTAATTATTTACCACTTCACAGTAGCACAGAACAGGAATCGACACATTGCAACCACCAATAGGTATATTATATATAGGCGGCACAACAGGCGGTAGACACCCAAGGCCTAGCTTCTCGCAACCATTCGTTTTGTGTGAGTTTCTATTTTTGGAACGAATGGAAGGGACCTACAATTTTATGCCGAGTCCGAAAGGCTGAATTGAGAAGCTTTTTCAGGACAGTCATACTCAAGTTATGAAGCAAACTTGGGGTTTTATGGCAAACTTCAATTTATTTTTATTTTTTTTTCTGTGTTTGACAGTTCAGTTCTGAAGTGAAGAAAATAATTGAATTTTTTGGGGAATTGGCCATCGTCTTCGAGCAGCGAATATGATGAGGAGGTAGATAATTATTTGGTACGCGAGAGGCGGCAATAGATACAATATGCTACCACGCGTTGGACTGGGAACATGGGATGACCATGATTTCATCTATCGTTTTCGTCCCCCAAAGAGGACGACAATGATACGGTGCTCCAACTAATAATAAATTCGTAGCCGTGTGATGAGAGAAGGTGTTATAAATATAGCGAATTAGTTCGAATCGATTCAGTTCAGAATATGTTTTTAAAACAAAATTCGAAAGCCTCGTGAAAAGCAATTATTCAGAACAAAAACGTAAATAATGGACATGGAATTCTTTTTGGGGTAATTACTATCATCTTCGTCATCTTCTTCTTCTTCATCGTTATCTATGGATTTCGATTCTTCGTCGATATAATTATCCATATTAAGTTCGTATGTTTTCATCGACAAACGAAAACAATTTTCCCAGCTGATGTAGGTAGCTACTGTCTAATAACGCACTAATAATAACTTATACATTTACAAAAGCAGATCAATCTACTTTCGTGTTCAATGTGCCACGAAAAATCCGAGAATTAAATTCAAATCTAATCTGCCCAGTTGAAAATCGCATTAAAATGCACACAATGACCGCGTTCCATTGACCGCTAGACATCTAGCACATAATATCCCTGATGGAGGAACGCTGGCGCTAGAGATCTAGCGGCAGCGGCAAAGTGACATGAGAACCAATTTGAATTCGTATGATTTCACCCTCATGAGAGTCAAAAACGTATTTTGTGCCATCATGCCGCATATCTATTAGTACACAATAATTTAAATAAGCAAATACAATGTATATTAGTTCCATAGAAGTTTGAATTCCCATGGTACACCAAATTGGAAATATTTGACTTCTGCACTTTCACTTTTATTTTGACAGTTCGTTATTTTTTTTTCAATCTAGCAGTTCATTTTGCGCTAGATTGAAAAATTTCCCAGAAAAGGATATTTCACAAAATGTGCTAGATGTCTAGCGCAAATGCTGAAATGTCAGTTTTTTTTTATATGGAGTTTGGTATGCCGCTAGTCATCTAGCGGTCAGTGGAACGCGGCCAATTGTAATTAGAAATTGCGCGCGAAATGCAAATCTAAGGTTGAACTGACAAATTGTGTGTCATATGTCACAAATATCCCAGGGATATTTTGCAAACTGCAGGTAGGCCAACTTTAGGATTTCAACTTCGGAGTTGAAAATGAATGTAGTGAATAAAAGCAATTTTCAACTTGCCGTTCAACTCTCGATTTAAGATCAACTTCGAAGTTGCCCAACTTTAGAGTTTTCGGCAAGTTGAACAATAGTGAATAAAATGGCCCTTAGTTTATCAATTCACTCAACTGCTGAATAACCCCGTACACTCAGTTGACCAACTCATTCAATTGTTGAATTAGCTCGTACACCTAGTTGATCAACATGTCTGATTTTGGCAAAAAACAGTTCCTCGATTTGAACAACAACGTTCCATTCGGACCATTCGGATAAGATATAACATTTTTCTATTCGTCTAAATAAAAAAAAAAAAAACAGGAACATTGGTTATTAGCAGGGTTCCACTTCATTATTTTCTAATTTAGCCGTGAGAGAAATTTTAGAAATAAAACACGACAATTAACCGCCAACTTAATTTAAAATATTATTATTATTATGTTTGACCTTTTCTCTAAAGAAAATAAATCTGTTTGTATGTGATATTAACGCGTTATGGCATCACATTAAAAATACACTCCCATCCCAATACGTTTGGATTTTACTTTTTTAAATAAATAAATTAATTAATTTTCCCAACCGAATTATTTTTAACATCATAATAGTATGCAATGCTTGTTAACAGAAGAGTGCATTAGATATTTTCGGTCGAAGTGTTAATACGACTACCTACAAAAAAATCTCTGAACGACATTGCAACCGCGCACAAATACACCTACCTACTCAGTAATAAATCTAGAGTTATTGGAAATATTATCTGTAATAGAGTTCAATTATCCTTTGCAAATATGCATCTTGTATAGAGTTAAGTCAGTAGATGGTCCACTTGACCTTTTGCATTACCCTTTCATAGCTGGCATGCAATCTTCCTACGCCTTCATTTAAAGTCAGCCTCATTGACAGATGATTATTAATTAAATCCTGCATGCATGTTGTTCGTATATTTATGTGTGCATGAATCACTATAAGGATAAGTAATTGAGTCCTTATCTACAGGTTCTATTTGAAATGCAATTTAGATATACCTATTATATATTCAGAGCAGCATTTGCTTCGATCCAATTATCAATCATTCAAAAGTCCTCTTCAAATTTTCAATTTGCATTATAAAGAGAACACATTTGAGTTCTATACAAATTGTGCTTTTTGTTGCACAAGGATATGCTGTGCAAAACTTGTTCACAATTCAAATGTGTAGGTACATCTGGTAGTTAAATTTATTTATTTCGCTGTCAATATTCTCTATACAATTGCTTGTGTGTGAATTCTTTGCACCAATACTTTTGCTTCAGTGCATATTATGTATGTTCAAGTTAAAAAAAAAACGTTATCATCATGCAGATCTGATAGAGTACTATCGTAAAATTTACATGTTTTAGTTACAAAACAAACAATATCCCAATGACATTTTTTAACATTCAAGTGCTATTGACAAGAAAAATATGTAATTCGAATTTTGCGAATCAGTTTAATTCGAATACAATAATCTATTTATCTATACAGGTTACAGATAGTGCAATAAATAAATCCACACATATCTACAGATTTTCCGTGAAAATTTAGTGTCTGTAGCGTATTCGATCAATATAGAGAGTCCAAGCATCATATAATCTGGACGTGTCTAATATAGATTAATGACATCGTTCTCCAGATACTAAAGGTTATTTTCTTAGAGGTATACCTATACAAATTCAATATGAAACAAAACACTTGAAGCTAATGGTAATTGCTATAATATTACCAATATTTAATAGATAATTTTATGCCATTACTATTTAAAAATGACTTCATATATACGCGCTACGGCTAGTTGGAAAATGTTGGAAAGAAGCGCAGTCGTGAAGTTGAATTTTCGGCAACTTTATCGATCAACTGCGGCCATACATCAGCAACAACACGGCGAATATTTTCTTCTAAAGAGTCCAACGTGTCTAGTTTATCGACATAGACTAGAAAGAAAGTAGATAAGAAAGTAGATAATCTAAAGTTGTGAGATCACAGGATCGTGTAGGCCAGTTTATTGGTCCATTACGCGAAATTATGCGCTCAGCAAATGTTTCCTCGCAGCATTCTTGGCGACTTCGTGTATACGACATCATTCTACTAAAGGTTGTTATATACGCTCATAACGAGAATGTCTTTCGTTTTTCAGTGCGATGAAAGTGCCCTTCATGGGAAATGATAAAAGATTTGAGTTTTGATTTAGAGACAGCGAAACAGCATTGCGTTTTTGAAGCATTAAATTCATACATTAAATTATTAGAAGTTGCAGACAGGAGATTTTTGACGAAAATTAGATACAAAGTTGGAGACAAAATACAGCCTCGGGAAGCAACTATATGGTGAGTTTCAGTCTTGAAACCATTAAAAACAACTCGAATAGAACGGTCAGAAAGGTAATTTGGAATAAATTGAATGAAAGATCGATTACAAAACACAGATTTTCGGCAAAGAGCTAAATGTCAAATGGTTTTGAAATATCGAAAGAGACAAGCGTAACGACTACAATTATTGGCACCCCTAAGGAAATTTCAACTTTGATCAACTATAACATTTTTGTTTATAGAGTTATTTGAATCTGTTGTATACAGAAGTATAAATTATTAAATTCCTCGTTGATTAAGTTTTATAAATAACGGTTTAGCGTAACGACTACAATTATTGGCGCCCCCAATTTTTGACCCAACTATTTGCACCCCATCATTCAACAGTGATTTTCTCAATAACCCTTTGTTCGAATAAGTCAATTTATTTTTTATTTTGAATGTGCACATTTTTCTCATATTTCTGTGTCTTTAGTTTGGAGACATTCCTTTCCGTTTCTGTTTTATAAGTGAAAACAAAACTTCAAAATTTTCAATGTTTTGGGGACCTATAATTTTGTAAGCTTTTTTTCACTACTTTCTTTTATATTTTTTAATGAAAACTTTCTTTATTTACTATAAGAATGCATTAAATAAGTCGTTTGTAAATATATTTTGTTAAAAAAGTTATTGTTTTATTAATAAAAGGGGTGCCAATAATTGCGTAATTAGCGTAACCATGAATTTAGAAAGAATCGATGTAGGTGCTATGGGTCAACCATTCGCGTTTGTTTAATTTATTTTTTTTATTACCGAATAGAAATGATCCACAACTACCTATATTAAGAAGCTTGCTTGGTGTATATAGATTATAGATGTATGTCAGACATTAGCGGCTTGGGGTGTGATGAAATGGATGACTGGTTCGCACGAAACTTTCTCGTACATTGCTGATTTTTATTTTCACTCCTTCTAAGATCCATGATCTTTGAATAATAATAAATAAAAATAAATAGGTGGCGCAACAGGCGGTAGACACCCTAGGCCTAGCTTCTCGCAACCATTCGTTTTTGTGTGAGTTTCTATTTTTGGAACGAATGGAAGGGACCTACAATTTTATGCCGATTCCGAACGGCTGAATTGAGAAGCTTTTTCAGGACAGTTATACTCTCGGATGTTTGTCAGACGTTCGCGAGAGGTGGCGCAGTAGAAAAAAACACTAAGATGTAATTTGTGTTTTTCCGGGGATCGAACCTGGGATACCTCGCACAGCAGTCCAGCACACTAACCACTGCGCTACTGCGCCCACGATCTTTGAATACGCTCTTCATAAATTATTCTGCTTAGGCTAAAAGCAATGAAGCAAATGACAATTTATAGGGTCATCAAAAAAGAGGTGTTATCTATCTATATATATACAGTGACTAGCAAAAGTCATGATACCCCACGTACTTTATAAAAGCTTGCTTAAAATTAATACATTTTTTGAATAAAAAATTAAAAATAAACTAGTTACAAACAGAAAATGAAAAGTTAGGATTTTTGTGAAAAATCATAAAAAATATTAGCGAAGAGATTTTTGAAAATTTTTTTTTGCAGTCACTATTAAGGTGCCGTCACACCATGCAATGAAAGTGCTCGCAGCAATTAAAATGATTGCTGCAATTAAATATTGCACGGTGTGACGACCTGAAAAGTGATTGCAGCAAGTAATAATGATTGCGAGCAATCGATTGCAGGAGGAATGATTGCATGGTGTGACTAGTTCGTGCAAGCGATTGCTTGCAATCAAATTACTTCAAATCAATTGCAGCAATCGATTGCCGATTGCACGTTCTACATCTGCAATTTTTTCGATTGCGTGCAATCAAACGCTGATTTTCGAGCTACAAAACATCTTGCATTGTGTGTTATGTGGATTCCTTTGTAAATCAAACAACAGGAACACTCATGGGCCAATACCTAAGATTGTCTGTAAATTTGAACTCAATCGATTGGGCGGTTTTCGAGATATACGATTTTGAATGTTTTTTTTAGTATGGGTACCACGCCTATTTGTCTAATTTTGACCAATCTTCACAGGAATACTCCTGGGCCAATACCTAGGATTATTTGTAAATTTGAGCTTAATCAATTTGGTGGTTCTCGAGAAATAAGATTTTTAATGTTGTTTTTTTTTTTGTATGGGCGGTGCCACACCCCACAACAACCATCTCGAGCCAATATCAAAGATTGTCTGAAAATGTGATCTCAATTGGTGCAAATCTTTTCGAGTTTTGAAGCATACATACACAAACCAACATAACATTTATATATAGAGATTCGTGTTTATCATGTGTTTCAAATAGCGTAGTATGGATCGTAAAACGGTGGAGCCCAAATTGATCTTCGATGAGCTCTATCTCCACTATAATTAGTTGCCTCGCTTCCAAATATTCAGCTTCTTCTTCAAATACAATATTATCCATTTTATTATTTTTTTTTGCGTCAATTTTCGATGAAATATGAAATGAAACTGAACTCCCTCACAGTCGCAAATTATTTGCAAAAAGCGATTGCTGCAATCACTTGCAGCAATCGATTGCGATTGCCTGTTGTGACGACCCGAAAAGTGATTGCAGCAATTGATTGCGTGTACGAAAAAAGTCGCTGGCAGCAATCATATTGCTTGCATGGTGTGACTGCTCTCTGCAATCACTTGCAGGAAATTTCAAAATTCGAATTCTCGGAATGATTGCTGCAATCACTTTCATTGTGACGGCACCTTTAGAATTGTTTGGAGAAACTTTTTGCACCAAAACATTTTTTTGTTTGAGACCGAGGAAAAAAGTCTACTTTTTTCACAAAAATCCTAAATTTTAATTTTCTGTTTGTAAACAAACATAAATAAGAAATAAATTATTTGAACTTTTCATTCAAAAATTTATTAATTTTAAGCAAACTTTTATAAAGTACGTGGGGTATCATGACTTTTGCTAGTCACTGTACATATAATAAAACTGTAGATTTTTTCTTTGTTCTACAATGACGTAAGAACTATTAACCCGATTATGTTAGGTTAGGTTAAGGTAGGCCTTAACAAAGGGCAACATATAGGCTTTATTTGGTCAAAATTGGACAAAGGGCGTGGCACCTCCCTTCCAAAAAAAAAAGATTCAAAATCGTATATTTCGAAAACCACCGAATCGTCATTGAGCTCAAACATACAGAGAATAATCTTAGGTATTGGCCCTGAAGTGCTCCTGTGAAGATTGGTCAAAATTGGACAAAGAGGCGTATGGGCTACAAAAAAAAAAACATTCAAAATTTTATATCTCAAAAACCGTCGAACTGACTGAACTCAAATTTACAGACAATCTCACGAAAGAACATTATTATCTAAGATTTAAGCAATACACTTTCTGTGCACGGGTAAAGCCGGGCGGGTAGGTACAGCTAGTTTGAAATAAAAAGCATCAGCTTCCATTTTCTAAAACGGTCGAACTAGAATCATTTAAAAAATGGCTCAGCGGCACCGCCACCGCCGGCCAGCCCAAGAGCCTCATCAAAATGTCAATCGCTTTAATCGGGAGTTTGCCTAAAATTGTTTCTATTCGGTTTTTTGGGTATCAAAAATGCGACGTACGTACTTAGGCTTCAGTTATAGCCATCAGAAAAATCCATCCGTAAAAACACGAAACAGAACAAAACTGACACATTTAGCCATAGCATATCATAGGAATTCAGTGGAATACTTCGTGAAACTGGTTGAGAAGTTGAACAGAAAAAGTTTTTCGTACGGAAAAATAAAGAAATTCCTTTTTTAGAAAATTTAAAGATCAATTGCTCAATTTTTTTTGACGAATTAGTTTTATAATTCAAAAGCAACATTTTAAGACCAAGATTGAGTTCATCGATTGAGTTTAAGTGCTCCAAAAAAGTGAAACAATTTTTTTACGGATGCATTTTCCTGATAGCTATAACAGCAGCCTTAGGCAAACATAAATGAGATTTATTAACAATAATGATTTTGTGTTAAAATTTAAGATAAGTTTGATCTACATTGTCGCCGTTCTAAAATTAATCTTCATTATTGAAGAATATGAAGAATATGGACCGATACATAATCGCAAGAAAATATTAAATATCCTCATAATGTTTACCTATAAAAAGCGAATAGTATTATTCAATATTAATTGTTCAACAAAAGCTTCAAATGACCCCTCATTGTCTTTAACCCTGTATAAACGTATACGAAATTTCCTAAAGATACTCCCCAACTGGAGCAAGAAAAGTAGGTACATATATTAAAAAATTTCAAGTTCATCCATCTTGTCAAGTATATCGGCCTCCAACTATACTATAATAGTTGTTGTTCATACCTATACAGATACCTTAAAGCTTAAACTCGCATTGAAAGGACACAATTTTTGTGAATGTAATAGATAGATCTTCCGCTCTCGCTCTCTGCACAATAAATGACCGACATCATCACATCACCGGTAAGAGTTCTCGAACATCAAACAGATGTCCTCGATCCTCAGTATAATGAAGTGGGTACTCATTTTGTGATGCCATTTTTGAGATGTACGACTTTATTCCTCTTGAAAATACTTCACTCTTTGTCCTCACTTTTTTGGGGATAACATCCATTTATCCACTCCCGCCCATTGTTCGATTGACATGCAACCAAGCACCGATGGAGCTGGCTGAGTGCTGTGAGAGTTTTCTGTTAAATTGCTTTTCATTAGAGTTGAAAAGGTTTATTGTAAATGTGCTCCCATTGTGTGCGCTCGTCGAGGATAATGGGTTCGCTGGCAGTGTGTTGTATTTTAAAACACACTCGTGACAAACCAGTCTCCAATGGCAATCTCTGTCCCTGTCTCTGTCGCCCTCCCCTAACGCGCTATTGACATGAGATGTGCTGCCAAAATATGTATGACACACGAGATAAAAGTGGCATTAAGGAAGGTGTTACAAAAGTGATGAAGCCGGCTGAAGTGATTTCATGATAAATTGAGAAAAAAAAAATAGAAATCCTTCAAAAGGGGTGGCAAAAACTGAACCAGATGATGACAGTTAAATGATGATGATTGCTAAAGGAAATGGGAAGGGACTGATGTGAGCTGATCCATTAGGGCCGGCACATATTTAATTTGCATTATGCCGATTTTGAAGGCAGTAGTCCTTAACAGTCAGATATGTATATGTAGTTATGCGGAATTGCTGAATACAAGTAATGAAGCTGTCAATTTTATTTTCAGTGAACACTGTCAGAAAAATTGCCACATTCATGGAAAAACGTATTGACTTTCCCGCCACGTTAAGAGTAATTTATTCAAATTTATTTTACTGTTTACAGTTAACATACTGTTACTGACGTTTAATTAAAAGTTGAAAATATTGCTTATCCATTTCGACTAAATGAATAGACAGAAATTGAATGGGACTAATGCAAATGGATTTGTATGGTTTAATTATGAGAGAGTGTATTGGGTAGCTTTTTTATGGGATTATTTGTGATAGTGATAATATTAGCTAAAAAATTTCACTCTAGAGAAAAATTGAGTTATTTGATTTCAATTCTTTTATCGAAAAAGTGCTAGGTCGTGTTGCTATAGCTGAAAATTGTGATTTAGTTAATCAGCGATAATGATGCAACTTTATGAATATTTTTAAATTTTGTTCGTTTATTTGGAGGCTCTTCAAATAATTCTTTATTTATGTTGAGCTGTTTTAGTTTACCACGTCAATAGGTTTTACAGTTTTTAGTAGGGTAGTAGTTCATGGATTAATATGGTTGACAATTCTGAGGCAGTGTTACTTTTTTTTAAATTCTTTAACCATATGCTTGGCTGTTGTATGAATAGGGCTGGCCACTGATTGGCATAAACTTGGCGTTGTCCAGTTGTCGTAACTATCTCATACATAATCAATTGTGCTCACCGTGATAACCACCGGGTACTGGTCTCTCCCACCCGGGCTTCACTTGCCAAACTTATAAGCGCGAGTTTTGAGCACGAGAAAATACCAACACTATAATGCTGTCGAACACTATAATGTTCGAACTGTCTGCTCGAGTCTCAGAAGACTAACATGAGCACATCAGAGTGAGGACGTACGGCGGATGAATTTAAATGATTGAATCGACGCGTGAAGTGTGTCTTCAGCAGTCAACATGGCAGATACATTAATGAGCTACTTCGACTTATTAGAAGCTAAGGTCATTAGGGTCTTTTTTTCAGCATTAGTCAGGGTGTTGAAATAGAGATAATTGCGGATGCGCCCTTAATGGGCCAACGGTAGCGCTCATATCCTCGAAGCGGGTTACTGACTCCGGAAAATCCGGCCCCATTTGTCCAAGGGTTTCAGCAAAGGACTTGGCCCTCCAGGTCGGGGGTTCTGCGTCGGGGTAACTCCCTACCACGGAAAAACCAGGTAGTTCCGAATCAACTACAACCCCAGCAAACGAAATAAGGACAACGAACTTCGGACTTACACGTGTAATGTCCGGACCTTAAACAGGATGACTGTCCAGAAGAAAATTTCCCGAATATATATCAATATATTGCTACGGATATTAGCTACATTAGGTGTGTTCTTTTGAAACCTCGCCAACCAGCCGTTCACTTGAACAATTGCCAGCAAGATGAAACCAGCAGAACTTTTATATAGCCAAGTTGATACACATGATTTCCTTTGTGCATGGACACACGATCAAGGGCATGACTTTCATTCTCATATGTGTTTGCAAAATAAAAAAAGTTGAATTTGAAGAAATTGTGTACAAAAATCCAAAATAAACTCTTATTATCGTACGCGTCGTGGCGGCAAATTTGCGACTATTCTTAGACAGAGTTCGAGCCGGCAATTTCGTTCTTAATTGTCGAAACAATTATGTCAATATTTTCGATTTATTTATTCTCTTTCGAGTTATTTATTCAGTTATTAATGCAGTAAAAATTTTATCATTTTTATGTGATTTTATTACCGCAATTTCCACATTCGATAATATGTAAAAAAAATAAAAGAGTCATTCCAATGGAATAAAATTTGGCAGGTACAGGAATACTGAACGTCTGAACCTTGCACTGTGCACTTGTGCCTTTCTATGAATGTCGTGTCCAGTGAGAAAGGTAGATTTTGAGTGAGTAGGAAGAAGAGGTAGATGGCACCGAAAATGCAACAAAAATCCACTTTCAGAAATAATTGTTGCATGGACATGAAGGTTCTTTTCCGCAATATTGCGCTTTCAATACAAATCTTCATTTGATATTTTCATTTATAGGGTTGAGGACGTCATACGGGCGTCCGCTTCCCCTTTAGATACCGTAGCATTTCTTTGTGTTTACAATTTCAATGTTCTTTTACCTGCTAAATTTTATTTCATTGCAATAGAATATAGCTTGCAAAAACGTCAAATAAAAAAAAAAAGACAGCTAAAAACCTTAACCATTTAACTTTTGCAAACACTTAAAAATCACTAAATTTCAATTCTGCAATATTTTCAATTTGTATTTTGCACTTTCTTATAAACTTTTCACCAATAAAATGGATAAAATCTATCCCTCGCCATATAAAATTTCGTTTGTTTTCCAAGACGTTAATGACAATGAAAGTCATGCCCAAGACCGCGTGTCCATGCACTTTATGCCATGTTTTCCATAGTGCAAGTGTCAGTGAAATTTCGCAGTGTCACCAACTGCTTTGTGAGCCACTTGTTGCATTTAGCGCCACCTGTTTGTAAATTCTGAATTGAATTTAGCCAGCTGGCAGCAAGCGGCTCTCCGGCTGCGGATAAAATCAAGAGTTGATGCCAGCAGTGGCCAGCAGGGTGTTGTTTTAATTATGAAATGTGCCTCAACTGGCAACCACTGGATGGCGAGGTTTCAAAAAAACACACCTATTGATGGTACATATCAACAGAAATCTATAATAGTATCCATCTCGGCGAACTTCTTATGAGACCTGGGGCCTGTAACACAACGTGACAAGTCGACAAGTATAAATTCACTTGTCCAACTATGCTTGTCCGACAAGTCAAAATTAATTCTGTAACAGAACGTAAACCGTTGCACTTGTCAAAAGAATTAAATTTCCTTGACTTGTCGGCATTCTTGGACAAGTGTTTGTGAAGAAAAACAAAAAAATTTTATTTTAACTAAAATAAGAGAGGAAAAGATATCCTTTTTGGTGCTTTTTGAGATGTCCTAACAAATGAAAATAAATGTGCAAAATGGAAGGAAATACACAGCCTAGCAAAAATCCTAAACGTAGTTCCGCAAAATAAGAATTTATAAGGGACGTATTTTGGCAAAATGATAAGAAACGCGCAATTTTAAGTAGTAACTAAATAAGTAACATTAGAATTAATACGTTAATTACATAAAATAAATGTTAAGCATTCTGTATTACATTAAGAATGCACTTGTCAGCTCGTGACAATATTCAAATCACTTGTCCTAATTGAAGCACAGTTCTTCAAGTGTTTCTTGACACTTGTCGTGTTCTGTTACAGAAAGAGGGAAATTATATAATTTCCCACTTGTCATCTTTCATCGCGGCAATTCTCGAAGTGTTCACGGACTTGCCGTTTTGTGTTACACAATTTTTTACAAGTTGTCGAAATTCACTTGTCCTACAACTACTTGTCGCGTTGTGTTAAAGGCCCCTGATCTTTTTCGGTTCAGTGGATGATCACAAAAACTTGTTTTTAACGTAAAATAAAACGAGTTATGAATTATTCCAACGAGCAGCACTTTATAACGACGTTTTCACAACAAATCGCTACAGAATTGCAGCTCAATAAATGACATCTTGCCGCTTAGTGTGTAGATGCATTATACAAAAAATTAACTCGATGGTACTATCCCTCAAAAATAAAACATTAACTCTATAAGAAAAATCTATGGCATTTAGTTGTGTAAGTCATACCCCGTCCATTGCTAAAAGCTATCTACGCCACTGAACTTACTTTAAGTAATTATAATCTTTAAGTTACAATAATTACAATAATTTAAGTCAATTTGTAATATTGTATACCTAATAGTGTGGAATAAACTAAATA
Source organism: Cheilosia scutellata (assembly GCA_955612985.1). Classification (NCBI taxonomy): domain Eukaryota; kingdom Metazoa; phylum Arthropoda; class Insecta; order Diptera; family Syrphidae; genus Cheilosia; species Cheilosia scutellata. The sequence goes on from OY015312.1 coordinate 47,873,919, forward strand.
ATAATAAAATAATAAATAATAAATTGGGTGGTTATGTCAAATATTAAAAAATGGGTCTAATCCGCTACTTTGGTCGCGTCTGGCAAGGATTTGGCTGCGCGCAAAACGTCTTGGACTCATATTTTTATGTTTAAGCTGATCTACTCTGTTGCTTAGGGCTATAATCAAGTGGTTATACTTATTATTACTATTGTGGAAAATGATGCATTTTCAACGCGCTGCCACACGCTTCGGCTGCCACGTTTTGCTGCCAGACTTTTATTTTCGATATACCCTCTGCTCAGGCTACACAGTAATGCAAATATCGTTCGGTTACCTCTCAGACCGAAAAATTACTTCGGGCTCTTGGTCTAAACTGCCTGTCTTTCTGAAAAGTCATTTATATGGAGTAGTATTCGACTTAGTAAACAGCCTTGAGGTATACCATCATTAATTTGAGTATTGGTTTGCTTGCTTTATTCTGAAGAATCGCTGTAATTTATAGGATTCTAAAATTGTTTGGTTTGGTGGGTGTTTCTGTATGTTTTAAATCACTCAATTTGTGTCATGATTTATGAAAAGCTTACCCTGCTATACGCTATCTGGAAATATATTTTATATTTTTTCTGCAAATTCTTTTTTTTTCTGTACTTTATCAATTGAAGAGAACTTAACTACTTGCAAAACCAAATGGTGGTTTCGAACGATCAATTTTTTTCTTCAATAATTTACTACTTTTCAAAATTATTTTTTTGACCCACTTTGACAACATTGGGTATTATTATATTGGTCGTTAAGAGGTAACGTTACTGGGTGTTTTGGTTCGTTTGGGGATCATTATTATCTCTGTAGCTTTCCACATGCTTGCTACATACCTTAACCTAAATCTCAATGCAAGATTCCGTGGCTATTTTCTAAGTCATTTCTTCAGAAGCTGTTTACGGATTTCCCTTGAAATTAAGTCGAATTCTGGGGCCTGCTTTAATTTTTTTGGTAAGTTATTCAGCTGTGACAGAAGCGCGTGTTTCACCGCCTTCTTGATATCTTCATTATATCATTATTTTCGAAAGGTTGGCGAATGTTTTTAAAATACTCAGCAGGAGCGTTTACTTTTTTTTCTACTTTTTGCCTAATTAGCTTTTCTGGCTTTCATCTGGCGGAATATTATAAGCTATTAGCCAGTTCATTTTCCCTTTTGACTTCTAAAGTAAGTAGTCTATATTAGAACCATTTGTAAGGTTAATTAGGTAGGTATATCCAATGAATTCAAATTTCTTGTCAAAATGAACCTCGACTAAGGCACAGATCTATCTACCTCCTACATGTACCTTACCAGTGGGCGTCAAACATATTCAATTTCATTGCATTCTAACCGATATCACTATCAATAGGATTCCCTTTTCTATTTCAAACAAATTCAAAGAGAATAAGGATGAAATGTATATTATATAATGAGACCCCTTGTTCTATATTTTATATCTTCCTGCAACCATATCATTGAACAATATTTAATACGGCATAGATATATAGCCGAGGAAAATGCCAACACAAACTCATAGAAAAACAGCCCTTTGGAGCTTGGATTTCATGTTAATAAATTCATCGTTGCTATGTTATTTCAAGCAAATTGTAGTTCAGGCAAAGTAGTTGTGAGTGTCATAGGGATTAGGGGGTTAGGCGCAGAAGCTGGAGCTACCCCTGAAACGCATTTAACTGCAAGCGCATACAATCGAAACGACCGATTAATTTTCGAGAGAAATGCAAATTCCTGCCAGCATCCTATTGTGAATCCTTTTGGCAGCACTTAATAAATAACATCAAAGAATAAGGAGCAAAACAAAAGGCGCTTAATCTTCTTTCAGCCTAATTACGACGAAGCGATGGAGAGAGAATACAAATTCGTCTTAACATTGGCCCAAATACGTATATATCTTTTTTATTAAAGTAATTTAAAGAGAACAGAAATGCGATACGAATAGGGAAACGTCTAAATGAAAATCGAGTTTGGTAGCATAACGAAAAAAAAAAATATATTGAATTGCGGATCAAAGCCACCAGGATGGTTAGGGAAGATGATGATAACTACTAGCAACCTAAATGGCGCCAAGCACCCCCCTCCATTTCTTTTAAATAAAGCTTAAATTCAATTAGTTGCGCTATAAGGGGACACGCTGTGAAGAACAGACAGACACACATCTTTCGGCTCCTTTTGGACTAATTCTCTCGGCTATACGTTCCTTCATTTGCTCCTTTTGGGGATCCTTTTATTTTTTGTGTTTGCGTTCAAAGGCATTCAATTTAATACTGTTCGCTTTCAATTGAATTCATCAGTGGAATGGGCCCTGAAAAGAGGGAGAATACTGTATAGAATAAAGGACGACAAGCCGGAGACATCGAATGGATCTGTTTCTCAGGCATGAAATTCCTTGGTAACAGTAAATTTATGGTGTTAGCTGGGTGGGTGGGTACATGGTTGGTTGTATAATGTCTATTTAGGGTTGATGCCGCATCAGTCGTGTTCGATATTTATATTTTGCTTTTATTTGCTACTTTGTTTGGTTGGCAAACATTATGTCGAGAAGAACGCTTCCTTAGAAGAACTCAATAGGAGAGCTCATGAGGAGATCAAGTTTACAAACAAGGACATAACAAGTGCAATGGAAACATTCAAGTTTATGGTTGATTGTATGGGGTGGATTGTGAATACCAGGAATCAGATCTATAGGAACCGTTATAGGTAATAAAGTTGCGATTTTTTCTTAACATGCACTCGGTGGTAACTAATTTGGGTATTTCAGTATAGATAAAAAAATCTTATATTTTGTTAATTAACCAATAATAACGATTTATAGTTTTGCTATTAACCAGCAGATGAATTTAAGAATAAGTTTTGAAGACTCATATGGGGACTTTCCATTGCGGTTAATGTCGTCTGCAATTAGTGCCAACAAAACTATGTCGGGTCGATAAGTGAAAGCGAATGGGTGGTGGAATTGCTATTCAGCGACATACTCGTAGGTGTCTTAGTTCAAAATCTGTTTTTAGATTGATTTCTAAAATATTTAGTAAAATGAATTTGTAAAGAAAACACAAAAAAAAGGAGAAGGCTCCGCGGATTTTTGCTCTCATTTCCCATTTCACTCAAAAAATCATCTCGCTGTAGTCCTGTCTGTTGAGAATGAATGATTCTACTAGAACTCTTCTCTTTCACAGTGCTAGCTAAGTTGCAATTTGTTTACCATGGATAACGGTTGCTAACCTAATGTTTTTCCCTTAGCTGTCACATAATTAGTATCTGTCGCAAAGTCAACGTTTGATATTGCTCTAGTTACTTAGACAACATAATGTCAGCAATTTATATAACATCTCCAAGTTATGTTAACTCAACTTACGAAAAAAAAAATTACATAACTGCATTTGCTCCCCCCCCCCCCATTGGCTATTTCAACAATGCTCATTCATCCAGATTCAAATTCATCTTATCGAAAAGTTTGGCATTCCTCAAGTTGGTAAATTGTTTTGTTTTTCCGTCCCACATTCCTCTTCAACACCTTCCACTTGATTTCACAATGCCTCGACCCAATTTCGGTTACCTTTAAAAATGTATTTTCGTCTTTATTGCCCCCATACCAAATATCCTTACAAAATATATACCTACCTATAGATACACGCACCGACAATTCCTGTCCGGAAGTTTAGATTTGTTTGCGAGAACAACACTGTTTCTGTATTTCCGGCACAGCCCTCTCGATATGGAGATGGAGAATTACTACACCCAAGCACACACACACACACTTTGACATATACGAATCCCATCCAATCCGTGCTAATAAAAACGAAAATTAAATTAAATGGCTATTGGTAAAATTTTCCATCCAAATGTGCCAAATAGGTCAGGTCCCATATTATTAGCTTGCTGAACTTATCGGGGCCATTATTTTATGCCAAAACTTTTCGGTCGTCATGGTTCAAAATAAGTTTTGATATAACTAATAAAAAAACTTCCTCCATTTGACATTTGAAAATTGAAAAGTATCTATATAGGAACGCAGTTCAATTATTGCAAAAAATAAAGAACAACAGCTATTTGCAGAGTCAAGAGTTTAATTGTTTGACTTTGACAATAAAAAAAAAGTTAAATCCCATATTTCCGCTTCGGTAAATAATTCAAAATTTTCTCAACTCTTAGCACACAGCGCTATGTGTTACGTAATTTTCGTATTAGCATGTTTTGCATACAGGATCCGTTTGGCATGGCAATCATTCATATTTGATTCGGCTTCAGAGCAGAGAGCCACCGACATAAAAAAGAGAATCAGTCACGTCCGAATAGCTAGATGTCAAAAGTCGTAGACTAAAGTCAAACGTTTCAAAATCAAAAATTCAGACAGCGAGCTTCGTTTTCGTCCCAAAAAAAAAAAAACATTAATCAAAAATTTTACCAAAAAAGAAACTTCGCAACAAAATAACATCAGATAATGAAGGTCAGACCTCATTCTGAAATCGCAAATAAATTGGATTAGGGTGACTCCTTGGTCACGTTGACTGACGACAAATACGGACTTATGTAACGATCGATTAACGTATATCGTCTGTAAAATTAAATTCAGGGCACGCATAACGAATACAAAACAGAAAACACTACGGAGAAGGAGGGGAATCCAACGCCATAGAAATTATTTGTGGATACCACGAAATTGTTTACATCCTGCGTGCATGTCAGAACTCGTATATAGTTGTAGTGTGTAGGACACACTATTTGAATGTTATAAGACTGCTATATGGGCTGCCTCATAATCATGGATATGGAGCAGAAAGTTTATGAATTCTAGAAAATGGCTTAGATAAGCTTCATGCACAGAAGAACGGCATGCACGGCAAACTACTGGCATACAAAGTGCCTTCGAGTTGCCATGGAGGTATGTACATTTACATGCGGCCTTCTTCATATACGGTCGGCAATAAAGGTAAGTCGTGCGTTAAAGGAACCTGAATTGCAATTGCTTCGGTGGAACTAAGTGGGGTTGTGCTGATGAAGGAGCAGGCTGTGTTTTGGGAATAAGCATGAGAACACAATTGCAGCATTAATGTTGAAATTACACATGCCTTTAACAGGACAGACCTCCTATGAACACATACGAATTGAAGGCCTAATGTTGGTTGTAGGTACATTGCAAACAAAGTGGAAACTGGAAAATGACAAAATTGTCTAAAATGTTTGCTAAATGTCTGGCAGCAAAACTGGCAGGGCCAAGGCTAACGAAGCTTGGTTCATTTGTTTTGTAATTAGAGCATACCACAGATGAACGAATCCGAATCCCCTAAGGATCAGAGTACAGTTTTAAGCTGTAATTATTTTTAAGGGGGAGTGATAAATATTTCTGGCCCGATTGTAGAGACGAGTACAGGAATTGTGGGTAGTTATAGACGCCACTATACAATGACAATATTCTATTTCGTTGCTATTTACTTTGAAATTGCAGTTTTAGCGAGACTTTCATAAACTCTTACACAAAGTCACAATTTGACCTGAAGGCAGTTGCTTGCTCTATCGATTTCCGATTTGATGTGGTTGCCTATGGTTTAGTGGGTTCTTTTTCCAGAGAACACGAATTGCACCTTAAGTGCGGTTTTTCAATCCGTCACTTCTCGCGAACGTTCGACATTCATCCGCGAGTGTATATATACAGACAATTTACATTTCTCAATTTAGGTAATATTAAGATTCGTTATCAAACTGTAGATGCATCCATTGAAATATCAAATGTCTTTTAACCTTCCTTTAGTAACTTAGGTCCGTGACGTGTTATAATATAATTGGTTGTACCTTGGTCCGAATTTGTAGCATCAATTGAGGGCAACATTTCCTGAATATACGCGAGTGGATGTTGAGTGGTAGTATGCTCGTATTGGAATGATAATGATAGTTCGTTAAAAAAGACCTTACCTGAAAGGGCCCGTACCTATTGACAATCGCATCAATAGATAGATTGGGATGAGTGCTACTGCTTATGCAAGAATACCAATCGGTCACATTATGACCTTCTCGTAGCCTCACAAAAACCTAATAATTATTTGATCTGAAGTTCGATAATTTTTTTATATTTTTTGGAGATAAATCAGTTATTACTTTAGGAAAAAAATCCCAATAATGGTTTATATGGGCATTCAGAAATCTCTGTTGAAGGCTGAGAAAACTATTGCCAAAAGAGAACGCTGAGCTATCAGTTAAACTGTGGCTTAGTTGTTAGAATATACTCGTGATAATTTCAACAAATTGGAAATCTAAGCGAATATTCTGTGATCGCGACCCAGTGCGCTTTCCGAAATTGCTTATCTAAATGTAGCCCCGTTGGGCTCTATCCCGGATCGGAAATCAATTGTTATATGACTCACTACTCACTACGTTCAGATAAAAAGGCAGTGTGGCAAGACGAGCCACTGAAGTATTGGTGTTCCTTGGAATATTGATATTGAATATTGAGAACATTGATTCAATGAGATCTTCAATCTTGAATGTGGGCAAACATGCGTCCTTTGATGAATTGTTCCAACAGGATTGCTTAACGTCTCACACATCAAGGGCATCGATGACTGTTTTGAGGGAATACTTCACAGAGAGCAGTGAGTTAGCTATGCAGGGACTATTTGCCAATTCTTGTCGCAATGAGAAAAGAGTTGCAATCGGGAAAAATTTGTTGAACAGGCGCTTAAATTAAGGTGTTTAATAGTCTCTTGCCGGACTAAAGTTTCAGTTCGTTAGCTTTCATGTTACTGGTTATGGTTACTATCCAATCACACACATACATTTGTTGGTCATGTAAATTCGGGCTGATTTGGGGTGCTAGACATATCAATTGCTCTGATTTTGAAACGTAACCGTCGATATTTAGAAGTCACCATAAATGGCCTGTGCTGTGCATGAGCCATGTCGGGTTAGCTATGATGATGGTAACCCAAAGGCCCATCCATACTACTTATAAAATGCAACGTCTGTCTGTTCGTTCTGTCACTTGCTGTCTTACTTTTTGAACAAAGCAAATTAAAAACCACATTTAAACTAAAATTAAAATTCTTATAACTTAACATTGTTTTCTCTTTCCAGGTTTTCGAGTTCAGACAAATAAAACGTAAGTTTAAATTTGCATTAGCTACTAAATTTGTGTCATGGTTCACTTTAGTTACCTAGCTACCTTAAGTTTATAATAGCTCTCGAATAATCGACTCACTGTCGATACCTTATTGAAAACCCATGAAAACTCTTGTGTAGAAAGCTTACAATGGTAGCGGTGTATGGTATTACCAATATCACTGAGATTGTTGTAAAAGTAATTTCGTAACAAAAAATTCCTGATTTCAATGGGTAGAACCAATTAGGTACTAACTATTTATAGCCAAAACTAATCTTGATTCATATTCACAATCGTTGAGTACCTATGTACACCGCACTTTGTATGAACTGCCTTAAAAGCTTGCTCTATATATGAACTGCGTTGTCTTTGAAAGATTACGAATAATTTATCGTCATTAAAAAGACAATATGTATGTATTATAATTCACCCCGCTTAATGACAGGGTGGAATTCATGTATTCATAGAACACCTTCGCCTTCGCCCATGCCATTAGCAAAAGCGTCTGCATTTCGCTATCTGAAAGGAAGTAATATAATTCACATTTCCCATTGCTGGGCCTTAATTCCTCTCATTCCATAGTCATTCTCATCGTTTCCTCATTTGAGTTGTCCACATTTGAGTGTGCTATGTGCTCATTAATAATATCCTCTAATTGGATTTAATTCAGTTCTAATTAATGTCATTACTTGACAGAGGAACTAAGCTTCTAAAGCTGGTAACCAAGTGAACATTTAACTGGAGCTCAAGTTTCAGATACCCGATAGTACCTACCAAGAAAACACCTCTTAATCATTTGATTAATTTCAATTACCTGCTCTATACGTATAGTCTTATTTAGGGCTAAAAGGATAGAATAACGAAGGCAAATAATGTCAAATACCAACGGTACTAACTCACGCAATTAAAGCTGAACAACAAGTTAGTCGTCACACATCCTTCGAGTGTTCACTTAATTTACTTCTCATACGTAAATCTCCCTTCAAGTCCTTCGTTACTTTTCTTCATTTGAAATAAACACAAAATGCTACCGTGTTGCCAACGTTATTAACTCGAGGTAATTAACCGAAGCGCGTTGACTTGCGGGGCATAAAAGGAAAACATTTTTCTAAGACCTAACAGAGTCCACATAACAAATCGTCGGTTTGGTATGTACTTTGTAAATGTGTTTGTATTTTGACGATGATTTTGCATGTTTATACGTATGCTTGACGAACAAAAAAACACCAGCCCTATATAAAGTATAGGCTGGGAGGAAAAACAAACAAATAAATAAGCACGACGAGGGTGCCAAGATCTCCAATGGAACTGTACTGTACGTCTAAAGTTTTTTTTAGGAAACGAAACACACGTCAAGTGTTCTTTGTCGAAAGAAAATAAATTTGTTTTGTGTCTTTTCGTTTTGCTTGCATTGGGGCAGCAGGTTAATGTGGTAATTTATTTGTTTGATTAATTCCTTCGACAAATATAGTACCTAATTCGGATTTTGTTTAGCTAAATGGTAGTAGGATAGATATTTGAGGTTTATGCCAAGGTCGTACAGACTCATGCTTGTACGTCTTAAAGACAAGGGCGCATATGCTCAACAATTTTCTCGTAAGGATACGAGTTTTAGGAATGCTTGAATCTCTGAAGAACGCCCAAACAATCGGAATTCTAGAGAACGCCTAGGCCATAATATAATGACCAAATTCTGTGTTGCTTTTAAATGGAGGTATGAGAAAGAAGCTTAGAGAAACAAAAACTTTTAGAGTATGAGAGCTTGAAGGGATTTTTCTGATCTTTAAAAGTACCTTGAAGTGATTAGTGATAGTGACTTTGGTTCCAAACCAAACTTTTCTATGGGAGATATTATAGGTTGATAACAAATTCGATAATTTAGCCGGAGCTATAATTTTTATATCACAGGTACATAGAGTTTTGAATCGAATTTACTCATTGGACAAATCTTTTAGAAGGAATTACTCGATCCGTCGAAGTCGAAGAAGACGGAAGGCGAAGGTCGCTGTGCTAGGCGCGTGCAAAAAGTAAATAGCTAGCACAGAAAAGCAGCTTCTTTAGTTACAAAGTGGTGCCGACTTCATAAAGATGTCAGAAAGTCTTTGCCTACTGGAGAGGGCAACCGTCTGAGTACGCCAGCATCTTTGTACAGACGATGCCCCTGCCCACTACTACCGACTATCTATCAACTTCGAAAGAGGCTTCACCCATGAAATACCGGACAGAAACCAATTGGATTCACAAAATGTCCTACATAAATCACTGTCAATATTCACAGATGGTTCTCAGACAATAGAGGGAGTGGGCGCCGGAGCATTTTCAGAAGAATTGAACCTGGGCATCTCCTTCTGTTTTCCGAAACACTTCAGTGTCTTCCAAGCCGAAATTACAGCTATTCGTCTAGCTACAGCGTGCCTGTCGATTAATACGGTATCACAAAGGGATATCGTCATATACATTGATAGCCAGGTTGAAATCAAATCCATATCCAGCGAAATAAGATCCAACGCGGTGGAATTTTGCCGCGAATCTCTCAACGAGATAGCTGGACAATACAACCTCACCCTCTGCTGGGTCTCTGATCACTGTGACATACCAGGGAACTGTGCAGCGGACGAACTAGCAAGGCGAGGCTCCTCTGGCGTGGGTATAAGTCTGCACAACTTTGCCCCTGCAAGCAGAGCAGGGTTCAGATGGAAGCATTTAGGATACTGCGATACTGCCAGCTCTGGACACAAAGCGATCCAAGGAGCTTCTTCGACTTAAAAGATCCAGATCCAGCATCTCGAAAGTCGTTAATGTGATCTCCGGGTACTGCATATTAGGCAGAAGACTATGTAGGTCTGACATACAATGACTTTTGCAGAAGCTGTAGAGACGAAGAGGAGGACGAGTCCGTCACTCACTTACTTTGCAGTTGAAGTGCGCTGGCCAATCTAAGAAAGGCCAACTTAGGAAACTATTTTCTCAATGATCTCAGTGATCTAGGTAACACCAGCGCCGCTAACATCCTTAGCTTTATAACCGGCAACAAATGGTTTACATGAATAGCCAGCAAAGAAATAGCTCCCAAAGTCCCAGTGGTATATGCACAATGGGCGGAATAACGGCCCAAGTGTTTCTCTCATCGAGAGCCACTTTAACTAACTAATTTGGAAAGTTGGAAAGGACTTCACAATTGTGAAGAAATTACATATAGTCGACTTAACCTAAATTCACTACTGGTTTCTGCCGGCATAAGAACCTGTAGGAGGTTTTGTATGAGTTTAAGAACTTCCTAAATTCAATCGAAAGATTAAAATTCTTTGAAAATCGTTTGGCAATAAAGTCATACAGTGGCTTTCAGGGGAAGAAATTCGCCGATGAACTTGCAAGACAATTGGCTTAGAGGAGGTTTTCGTAGGTCGCGTGGGTTTCTCCTGAAAACCGCTATCGATGGCTCAACTCAGTTGGACAGCTATTATGCCCTAATATCTGCAAGAAATCTGTCTCTATGTCTCAGACACCATGTTATCAAACAACTATATTGAATGGAATTTCCACAGTCTCTTTCCTTCTTCTGTTTTTTGTTAAATCTAAATTTATTGATAGATGATGAAATAGTATCGCAATTTGGTAACATCAATATATACGACTGTTTAAATTGGAGATTGCCAATCATCTCATACCAGAATCCAACTTCTATCTAGAGCAGACGTTAACAAATGGGCAATAGATGTAATCCGCATGAAACCATTTAAAAACGTTTTATAAAAGTATGCCCTAATTGCACCCCAAGGCAGTGAGTTGGTGGCGGCCCACTCCCGATAATGTCGTAAGTTACATACTTCAGAATGACGAAAGTGGACCATTATGAGCCCAGCCCAAAAAAATCCGTCGCGTCCGTTGCGGCAAACTGACTGACAAATAGATAGAATACACATGAGCACGAGCACAAAATATAATATTTTTTTTTATTACAATAAAAGTGACTTCAATTGGATTGCAATGTTGGATTTTTGCATTTGTGGTATCCATTCGAGGTATAAAATGAAAAATAATTAATGCTGCCAATTCTTTTCACTCCTCGGTGTGCAATTAAAATTCTCCATAATGCATTATGCGGTCGGGCAAGGGAGGTGTGGTTACTTTGCGAAATGCAATTATAGCATTTCACCCGTCTACCGGACTGGTTGCTGGTTGTATAGTTTATATCATATCATAATTAGGCAGGCAAAGTAATGAAATGCAAATATTTTGTGGCGACTGTAATAATATTAATAATTATATGAGAACGTGGCGGCAATACTGGGTATTTGTTGAGATGAAATTACGACCGTAACCATTGAGGTTTTATTATTATTTTATTTTCCTATAAATTTGTTGGTATTGTTTATAACTATAGGTTAATTGTTTAGTGGAATGGGCATATAATGCTGCTCATAAATGTGCAGAATTTTATTGTGTGTTTTTGTATTACCTTGGCGGTTCTATTTTATAGTTTTAGGTGTTAAATTTAAAGCTTTTTGGAATTCGGATTTTTTTTGGAAATAAACCGTAGGTAAATATTTGAGTAAAAGGAAGTAGGTACATTATGGGAAGGAACCGTCGAAATTTAATGTAAGAGATATTTACATGAAAACAAATAATTTAAAATGTGTGTTAATATTGCATTCACCTCATAAAACTAAATCATAAAAAAACAAAAATAAAAGACTTATAAAAAAAATTATTTAAATTGAGCTAGTCAATAAAAGTGCTGGATGTAAATTTATGGATATACAGTGACCCTCAAAAGTGAGTCAACACCGATGCTATTTTCATTTATCTTTAGAGTATAGAAACAATTTTGTCTAAACCTCTGTAAATCGTCTGATAGATGCTCAGATTTACATTTTACTTATTTGCATGTATTTGGGTGAATCGCAGCCGATACTTCTACTGGTTTGCCGGCGAATGAAATTTTTTTTTCAGGGAACTGGTGGCAAAAGAATTGTTAATCACTGGTATGAAATCTGCTAAGGAATTGAAAAAACTCTGCTCATAGTTCAGAATCAATATTTTCAACGATTTTCGTATGAGGGGTATTGTTTTCCAATTTCTTATTTTGACTTTAAATATCGTTTCTTTGTGATTGTTTAATTGTAGGTACTGGGAGATTCGTGTTTTTTTTTAATCTTCTATATTATATAAAAATGAATTGCTGTTCGTTAGTCTCACTAAAACTCGAGAACGGCTGGACCGATTTGGCTAATTTTGGTCTTGAATTATTTGTGGAAGTCCAGGGAAGGTTTAAAAGGTGAGAAATTGGACAAAGGGGTGTGGCACCTCCCATAACATTCAAAATTTTATATCTCGAAAACCACTGAATCGATTGAGTTCAAATTTACATACAATGTTAGGTATCAGCCCAGGAGTATTCCTGTGAAGATTGGTCAAAATTGGATAAAGGGGCGTGGTACCTACCGTATAAAAAAATATACATTTTAAATCCTATTTCTCGACACCCATGGGAGCTAAAGTGGGTGGGATTGGAAAACGGGCCATGGCACCACCCTTATAAAAAAAGTTATTTAAATCACGATATCTGAACATTGCCTGATTGAAGCATTTTATAAAACCTGGCGGGACTGGACAAAAGGGCGTGACACCTCTCATAACAAAAAAATACATTTCAAACGTTATTCTTCGACAGTCATGGGAAAAGATATATCTAGACAATACAATTCGTGGGCACACGTCCGAGGAAATATTGGTCGAAGCACACGGAGTACAGAATCAGTCTGGACACATCGGTTACATAAAAATGAAATGAAAATGTTCAAGCAGGCAAAACAACTTTTGCCGGGTCCGCTAGTTTTAAATAAAACATAAAATTAATTTGGGTGGTTGAAACTTTATTATGATCTGAAAAACCAGTGTCTAGCATTTAATTTTTGAATATAATTTTGTGTAAATCACGCGACTACGCCTTCCTAGTTCCATTCTGAAGGACTAATTTTGGATGGCGGTATTTGCCCAATTATGCGAGTTTTTTTTGGCTTCCAAATCCTAGATCGTAGTTGGCTTATCGGCGAAGACTTTTGACTTTACATAACGCCAAAGAAAGCGTGTGATATCACATAATCTAGGTGGCCAGTTGACAGGTCCTTAACACGAAATTACAAAGCTATCCACCAAAGTTATTTATCAATAAAGCCATAGTTTCACCCGCTGTATGTGTGACTTAGCCCCGTTTTGCTTTTGAACCAAGAGGAGACCTTGTTGAAGTGAGTCTTTCCATAATAATTTGTCAAATAATACTGAATAAGAATAACATTGGCGCACCATGAGGCCAAATACGCGTGATCTGCCAAAAATAAAAAAAAAATAAAATCTTATTGAATGATTGGTGATTAATACCCAGCCCAAACGGTAAGAGCTAGGAACCCTTTATTTTGAAACAATTTTGGGGAAATTCAAACTCCAAAAAAGGAAAAAGACCCAGTCAAAGTTTGTAGAGGGAAATTGTTATTTTCATCCGATTGTGTTTTTCTTTTTCTTACTCGGCTTGTGTACTCTATATACGAAATAGAGAAAATCTATTTCTCCGCTTTCGGAAATTTTGTTTGAGGCTCAAGTTATTAGCGACGGGAAAAGAGGATTTATTCAATTTGTACCTTTCCTATATTTATTTATTCATTTTTTTCTTCCTATAGAGCGCGTTAGAAAGCACACACGGGAAGAGGGGGTATTCAATAAATGCTCGTTCCTCATTTATAAGGAAATCGTTCGTTATAAAAGGTGATTGTTTGCTGTTTGGTTTTTCAGCCTGATTTTTTTGACAGCTCACGCGTGATTCGTGTCATGGCACGTGTCAAAAACAAAAATGCTCAGTTAGCATTGCCATTTCACATGGATAGACTTACGCCCGAACAACTTTTGCAACTTATATATGTATTGAATTTTATTACTGAGCTACCAGAAGCATTGTCAATTGCCAATGCATCCACAAAAATGTACCGTTTGGTGTGGTCTATGGGCCTTTGGCATCTGAACTGTATTTCTTCAAAGATGATGGCAACAACTTTACGGTCATTGGTGCTCGCTATAGTTCGATGATTTCGCACTATTTTTTTTTTTGCCCAAAATGCAAGAGCTTGGGTTTGGTCGACATGTGATTTCAACAGGACAGCGCGACATGCCACACAGCACGCTAATCCATAGACATATTGTGAGGGTGTGGCGTATTTGGTAAGCAATTCATCTCACGTTTTGGACCAGTGAATTGGCCGAATTGGTCGATCGCGCGAGATGACGCCGCTGGACTATTTTTTGTGGGGAAGGGGATATGTGAAGTTTTTCGTCTATATGGACAAGTCAGCAACTACTGCCGCTTTGAAAGACAACATAACTCGTGTTACTGGTGAGATACCAGTCGATATGTTGGAAAAAGTATGCAAAAATTGGACCTTCCGGATAAACCACTTGAGGCGTAGTCGCGGTCACGAAAAAATATTCTATAAGTAAATTGCAAGGATTGATTAATCGACGCTAATAAAATGTTCACTAAATTTTTCAGATTCTCGTTGTTTTTTTTTTTTTTTTTTTTTTAATCTTATAAACTAAACGCTTTAAAAATCACCCTTTAAATGGGTTTTTCTTTTATGAGATTTCTTTATATCCGTCAGTCAACTACGTTAAAGTTGCAATATTCGGCTCTGGGTAATAGAAGATCGCCTAGTTACTTACCCGTCACATTTGCATCCATTAGAAATGACAGTATTGTGGTGTGGATATCGGTGGATTTACCAGCAGGCTGAGTAGACTTGAGCCTTGGGTGGCAGTTTTTAAGGGCGGCAAGTTTGGGTCAGATTTATTTATTTTCTTTTTCTATAGACGTTGGTCAGCCAGAGATTCGTAGAACCGAAAGGCCTGTCACACAATTCGATGCAATGAGAATTTTTTTGAAATTATAGAAAAATTGCCAAATGAGTAAATTAGCATCATTAACCCTTATACGAAAAAAACACAATTTTACTTGGAGTAAAATGTATTCTAATGATTTATAGAATGAAATAATTCAAGAATACCTACACTTTCAAAGCCACAATTCTTCTGAAAGAATTTTTGTAAAACGATTTTCTGGATCTTCGTTTCTGCGGAAAAAGAGTGTGCAGAACGTTTATCCTAACTTCGGCCTAGCTCTTCGTTTGTCATTTTTTACTGCAGCGAAAAATTGTTCGAGTGTGAGCTTTTCCTTTCAAATTTTTTTAAATAGGATCGACCTTAAGCTCTTTTGTGTATAGAGTCGGAATTAATGAAAGAGATTACTGACGAAGATATCATCTATGGTTTTGCCAACAAAAATCGCCCAAAATGTAGATTGTAAGAAACTTGTATAACTTAATTGAAGGAATTATATTTTAATTGTTTTGTAAGTGCAAGAAAGATTTTTTGAATTAAGTACCTACGTTTACCGAATGTACATTATTGTGTACGACTTTGTAGTAGTATAAGGCTTTAGCTCAGAAATCTATCTAAAAACTATTTATTGTGCAATTTCAACTGTTGGAATGCTATGGGATAAGCGACAAAGTTACTAAATCAACTACAGAGCTAGGCGCTTTATTTCTATATAGCCTAAATTAAAACCTTCGTAAATTCCGATGACCTTCAGATTGCGCTGCAGATCTTCACAGACCTTTTTATTGTCAACAAACAAGTGAGTATAATAAAATGAAAAGCTACGCAAGGACTACTACATCCATGGACTAATTTCGCCCTAATTTTGTCACCCAAATTAATTCCGTAAGCCGATTAGTAAAGGATTTTTCGCAATACAAAATTTTTTTTCTCCATAAAAAGGACTTTTATCTTAACCCTCGACCGCAAACAAATTCCTTCAACTGACAGCCCAAACTAAATTGCTTTCTTTTCATAAATTCTTGGTTTTCATTACCACCTAAGCCAAATTCCGATGGCCGGGTAATCATTTAGAAAAAAATAAGAAGAAAACACACACACAAAGCAGTAAAAAAAATAATTTTATATAAGAAAAATCTTTACCTCGTCTCCACTTGTGTGTTACAACACCACACACAGGATTTGTAGCCAGGCTTTATGGTGGCCAGAGTAATATCAGTGCCAAAATACGGGCGCACATATTTGGATGTAATCCCTGAATACGACTCAATAGGCACGAATCGTCCTCTGCTAGTTATTTTCTTTTTGCCAACCCTTCCGAGTATCCTAAGATGGTATACAACCGAACTCCCTCTGCAGCAACAACTAAAAGTGGGATTATCGGCAGCTTTGAGGAACTCTATTTGTGCTCGACTTTTCTAAAGACCCAGTGAACACACAGCTTGTATGCTCCGTCGTCCTTTAGCAAATTCGCAGAGATCCCAATAAGACTGTCATAAACTCAAGTTTTAATTATCCTCGGCAAAAGAGGACAAGCAAATTGGAAAAAGAAAACACAGCACAAAGAATGAATAAGAAAAAAAAAAACTCCATGGAATCACAGTGAATAAAGGACGATAGCTGAAAGAAAGAGAAAGAGAGGGAGAAAACAGTTCCCTCGCAATGAAATGAAAGTAAAATTGAAAGCCTTCGAATACTATAAGGACGCATTGATGTGTGAATTTGTGTGAAAGGATAACACACTCAACCCTCTCCATTCAAACTATGAAGAGCCTTACTACATTACATAGTGACGACATGGTTACCATTAGCATTCAGTTTGCCCTTGAAATGGATAAAGCGTGCTTCCACTTTCGTTCAGTATTAGATACAGTAATATGTACGTCAGTTTGGTCGGTTGGAGCAGTCATTTTCTAGGTTACGATTCTAATATACATCTGTCAGGATGCTGCCTGTCAAATGGTGAATAATTAACGAGCCCAGGATGATTTCAATGGGCTTTCGGATTTCTATAATTGAGTGTGGCTAGCCACGTGCTGTATTATTTGCCATTATTTGCTTGATGCTTATTAAATGGCCGTTCTGTGGGGCGAGGCACTTTGGAAAGGCCCAAAGTGTGGATATGTGTCAACAAAGATGAATTACCTTCCAGGCCATGGTGTACATTTACAGAATGAGCAAGATGTATGAGTGCTAAAATTACTCATTGTATAGCTGGACGGTTAACTCAAGGATACATTTTAATGAAAATTAGTTTGAGGACGAAATTCGTTATCGTGGTCCCTTTTTCTTATTCAGGAATCGATTGCCACTTGAGCTGTATAACTGTCAGCAGTGAAAGATATTGCTAATAGACCTTCAATAATGTTGCCTAAAGTTTTTTGCTTGATACGTTTTCGGTTTGATACGTCAGCTTTGCTTAATGTGGCCAGGCGATGGCTTTCATAAGTTTCAATATATGTATGTATTTGTAATGGGAACATAGATCATAAACTTCCGTACATATTTCGATTATTAGTACATTCGGCTCTTATAGATACATTCGATCCCGAAAGCGATAAGATAATTTATAGAATATCCAATGACCACAGCCTTCTCCGGAGAGTTACGGACACATTCCAATTGCTGCCTTCATATAACAGGACAAGTTCAACGATGGAGCAGAGTATTTGCAGTTTGGAGGTTTTCCACATTTTGGACGATATTTAAAAATTAGACTTCTTCTTGCCGATTTGACTTGCCATGTGCTGTTTGGATCTAACAGGTTGAGATTATACTTATACAATGTATTAAGGCATATCTTTTGTTTGTACGATAAATCATTGATTGCATATGGATTTGAATATAGTTTATGTCCCGCCAATCCACACGACTAATAGACCACTCCATTTGAAAAAGTATAACTGCTCCACAGATATTTTGGAATCTTAACCTATAAATGGTAAATGCTACAAAGAAAATCAGGATTGGCAATCTTAACGACCCACTGAGCTAAAGAGTGCTTAATTCAAAGAAGGAGATAGAAACCAAACATTTTTCAATTATAACTTTCAGGGTATATAATCTCTGCGAGGCATCCCAGCAACACAATGAAGGAGTGTCGCCATAGTAGCTTATATCTGTGATCTTGTTCTTTCGGTCAGTACTCAAATCCCCCATGACCATGACCAAGAACTGGAACAAACATAAAGCACCATTAAAGAACGATAATTTAGCTTTGGCCCCGAGTTCGCTCCCCCTGATAACAGATTGGCCTACTATCTACTATATTTGAGACTGACACACCCTGGGGTCTCTATAGTACTATAGTTTGTCGATGTTATCCCTGTGACCAGTAATGCGCAGGTGAATACGAGCTCCTCATCTGTACTGGGTATTTAGGAGACTAAAACTAAACCAACACCTTATGGTGAAATGGTTAATTCGGTTGAAGTTTTTAGAGTTCTAAACTGCTGCAAAGTCAGTTGATATCCATTTGGTTTTGTGACAGATCTTGGGTCACCAAAGTAAAAATTATCAAGAGACTTGCCTCTGACATTCGGTTGCGTAGTTCGTGCGTATCATATAACATGTCTGGGATTTTTAACCTCAATTGCTACCTCCCTAGCGACATGTCCGTATAGCAGGCCCATTTTCTCCAAACCATTTGTTGGTGTGAGTCTTAAGAATAGATGAAATTCTTACCTACTACCGTGAAAACTATTTTGCTCATATTTGCACTGCATTGAGAGTAGAGTTTACCTTTTCGTCCTTCTTGTTATTGGATAGGATTTTCGTTGGGGCGTAACACCGCACGGTGATTACTGACGCGCTGTACTATAGTTGGAATATGTAGTAGTTAAAATACATTCACTGTAATAGCTCACTTCGTGCCTTGGTGTGGCCACCACTAGGAATGCAAATTCCTGTGAAATTCCAGGTTAGAATAGAGCAGTATGATGTTACTGAGCGCAGTGGCTCAGTGGTAAGTACACAAACCGGAGAGAATAGACCACCAGCTTCGGCCAAAAATGAGAGATCTATAGAGCCAGTTTCAAAAAGTTATTAGGTGGTTAAGTATGTGTGTCATGTTAAAGCAAATGGAGGGCGAATTGGTCACGCATACACTGGCACCTAATAAAATTTACCGTTATTTCTGTGGTACAACACGTATTCACAGGTAGAAAAAGAGGCGGCGCTACTTATTTCAAAACTGGCTCTCTTTTTTGCCCTAAGCTGATGGTCTATTCTCTCTGGTTTGTGGATAAGTGGACTACTGTGCAAGGGGTCCCAGGTTCGATCCCCGGAAAAAACACAATGTACAGCTGAAGGTTTTTCTTTCACTGCACCAGCTCTCGCGAATGTCAGACATACATCCGAGAGTATAACTGTCCTGAAAAAGCTTCTGAATTCAGCCGTTCAGACTCGGCATAAAATTGTAGGTCCCTTCCATTCGTCAAAAAAAAAAAAACACAAACAAACTATATACGGACATTTTGCGCCAACTATTTATTAACTTTTTTTTTTTTTGATCTTACGGATAGGGAACAGATATTCGAATTCATATCCATGCTTTTGCTGTGAATCCTTAAATTCGCGTCTAAATTGATTTTCTAACTTTTTACGATGAACGTGTTTCCTATTATGCCTTACACATCAATATTTTTCTGGTGCAGAACCTGCAAGTAAAGGACCACGTGAATAGTTCCTTCCCCATGCCAACTTAAGTAAAATAAGCTTCAACCAACTCTCTGCTGATTTCTATAAATTAAAATGCAATGGAAACCCGCCACTAGTGTAACTTACAACATAAGCTCTCGAGTCCCACAATGGAATAAGGATCATCCCATATAAAGTACCTACAGCAGCCGTGCGTTAAAGTATCTTTTCTGTTCCGAAGCAAAAGTGGTTGCTTCCTTACCACGTCGGGTGACTCCTTAGAGATTCCACCTAAACGACTCCCAATGGACTCGAAAAGCCACGACATGCGGTTGCTATAAGAAACCCAAAATACAGCAAAAAAAAATAATCATAATGAAGCAGAGAGCAGAAAAAATGCAAGTAAATTAAATTTTCCACGTCTATGACAACACAAATCCGATTAATTTGATACCGAGTTCCGAAAAAAGTGGCCACCCTTCTCTGACTTAGTTTCTTTAGCACTTACCATGACAACAAGAGACACAGTAATTAGTGCGAATCAACGATTTCCAAAAATCTTTATTTTATTACTTTATTAAATTAGTTATACGGATGGTGACTATCCTTCCAAAAGTAATGAGAGTGAGTCCAAATGCCAAAACTCACAACAACAGATTAGCGTGGGGGTCAATCTGACCCATACACCTTTAGGGATACCTTAATAAATTTGATGGCAACGAATAATTTACATTGGTCGCATACAAATACATCTAAATGTCTGGATGTTAATTCCGAAGAAATTAACAAGGAGTAGGAGTGCAAAAAGGGAAATAAATCCCCAGCCTACGGTAAGGTTTTACGTGAACTTTAGTCAAATTGGAAAGGTTACTTCCAGCTGGGCTAATATGGTAAAATTATTGTTAACCTCAAAGACAACGTCAAGAGGGTTTGTGCGAACAGAAAAATGCTAATAACGTTTGATCATTGGCAGAAGCTGAAGAGATTTCGTTAATAGCCCAAGGCTGATGGGCATACATTAGGCGAGCTTCGTTGAGTTTTAGATTTATTTCAAAACTTTTGCTAGGGAAATTTTGTTGAATGGTCATATATTTAGAGTTAAATGGGAAAACCATTAAAGACTGATTATCGTCATATACTAGACTGGGTACTGCGAAGTTTATAAAGGGACATATTCCATCTGAATGAAATAACTACTACATATAGTGCAAAATCTGACTAGTCCGCATTTGATATTTCGTTTAGAAAATGAGTTGAAAAATCAGAACACTTAGCAAGCTGTAGATATTCTCATGACAGTTCTGTCATCTCCATACGGAATCCTCTGCCAGATTTAACAAAATAATTCGGACCCCAGTAGGAAGGTGAAATTTTAAAAATAGGTAGGCATTGGAGAGTGTGTAGGTGCTTGAATACATTTTGGGCTCTTAATTTTATAACCAAGATTACCATATGCAGGCATGCATTTTTTCCCCATTCAAAAGGCCGCCTAGGAGTTTGAAATATTTGGTGTAGACTGTAGGCACGCAGTCAACATGATGTCACTGGCTCCGATATGAACTCAGACAATGACACCAACGCTGAGATTAAACCAATAATAACTCTCGGCAATCTATTTGGGCTAAGAAGGCAACTGAGTAACAAAGCCTTCTCTTGAACAACTATAAGATCTTATTTGTCCCAGTCCTTTTCTATGGCACAAAGGCATGGATGAAGTTACCCTTGGTTATTTCGAGAGGAAACTTCTTCGAGTAGTTTTCGATCCCATCTGCATAGACGGTGAATAGAGGAGGAGATACAACGACGTACAGTGACATCCAACTAGCCATAGTAGAGTGAAGATCAAACGACTGAGGTGTCATGTGAAACGAATGGAGGAAGATCGTCTCTTTACGTCTATACATAAGGTCACTTAAAATTTCCAATTAATATGGCGGGTATGCAGCAAGTAAATAAATTATTATTGGGTCAGTATAGGCTTCCAGGCCCACCTTCTTGCACCTATGCGTACTGTGTAAGTTTTTCTTTTGCAGCCAGTGAAAGGGGCCTTTAATTTGATGGTATAGTACTTTTATGGTTTAAACATACCCGAACACATACCAAATTAGCTCCATTGTGTTGATACTGGGAGGACTGGTGTTTCACACTGCCCATCCATCGAGCCTATTTCTTTGTTAGTTTTTTTTTATGAAGCTGTATTAAGTTTATTTCGGTCGTGAAAAAGACAATGAACTAGTGTAGCTATTGACATTTTTTGCTCTGGCCTTGAACATGTTAGCTTTGGAGGTATTGAATTGATGTATGGTCGTGTTCATTTAAGGTTTGCCATCCTAAGCTGATTGGCGTGAACGTATGGTATTTAGCAAATGACATTGGATACCAGAGGAGCCTCGCCTATAGACAATTCGTCAGTACCGCAATTTTCTGATGGGACAATGATATATGACTTCAAACCTTGCAACTTGCAACAAAGCTTGACGCTAAGCTACATATCATTAAGAGATAAGCGGAGGTCTTTCACAGCCGGATCCTTACGTTATCTCCTTTTCCAAAATCTCTTATTGAACACAATTTCTCATTTTTTTTTTCTCTTTTTCCAAAATCTTCCTGGACGAAATCCCCTATGCCAAAATCTTCCATATACATACATACTTATTAAATCGCTCGTTAAAATTCCCTGTTAGACAATTTAGAATTTATCTGTTTTTAACGCGTAGTTTTGGCAGTAAAATTAAGCAAACAACATAATATAAACTTTGCATAGGTATATCCAACCTTGCACCTTCTCCAAATCCTACAGTGACCACAAGCAGGGGGTTTGCAGGGGGACAGCATGCCTCCCATATGCATATCTCTCTGTCGCGCGACAGAATTACACGAAATCTAAAAATGGGAGATTTTGTCCCGTGGGGATTTTCTCTCCGGGTCTTTGGAGTAAGGGATTCCAGCACAGGGGATTATGGCAGGGTAAAAGAGATTTTGGAAAAGGAGATTTCATCACCAACTCTGCTGTTGGAGATGTACTCAGTAGGTAACCTGATGCAAAGCAGATACATGCTACCCGCTGAGATTTCTTTTATTTCTAATAGGCTTTATAGCTGCCGCCTACGATATAAAGGGGTCGAGAATCCCGAGGAGAATCAAGTTTGATAGGAAATGTTACAATGCAACTATTTGGAGATTTACTATGCCACCAATAAATACGATAGCTTATTCTTTTGATGGATCTTATGACTGTACTCTAGATCGATTAGATTCTGCAGTGGCAGATCCCAAGACATATTGTGGGTATTCTTGTAAGAAATTGAGTTTAAAGCGATGGTGGTACTGGCGTAGTACCCGTTTCCCGTAGGAAAAGCGTCATCTAGGGCACTATATCCATATCGGGACTAGGTCATTAGGCATGATATTATGGGTATTATGTAGGTGTCAATCACCCGTAATGTGAGTTATCCCATCGTTCTTCCCATCATTGCCTCGTCTCGCGACCATTTCGGAAAATTGGAAAAATCTCGCCCGAGCCGATACACCGTTGACATTTACTTTCTGAGCGGGAAGCGACGTTTCATAGAAATGTACTTAATAGTATAGTCCAAGAGCCGACCGCATGATGTCCTAAGGGATAAAACAATAGGATGAGTTTAGTAAAAAATTAAAGCTTGCTATTAGACTTAGAGAAAACGCCCAGGGTTGTCGGGAATTTTTGCCCAGGGGAGGAATAAAAGGTATACTTCCGGCATAAAACAATAGAATAAACGTATAGCCAATCGATAGAGGGCATTGAATGCTCTTCAAAAATATAGGGTTGTCAGGCACCAACTGCCCACAAAGCCCTGACAACCCTATTTTAAGTGACCTATTTTTTTCGATTGACCATAGGCATAAAACAAAAGAATGAAACATACACCAAATGAAAGATTATTACTTACCGTTTACGAATATATAGGGTTGTCTGTGTTCAATTGGCCAGGTACATAGACAACCCTATAAAAGATCTAAATATTATATAAGAGAAAGCCGTTATTACTACGCTTATAATTCAAGAACGCCTGGACCGATTTCGATGATTCACACCAATTCGGACTGGTCTCCAGCCAAACAAGAAGAATACCCAAGAAAATTTTGACAAAGGGGCGTGGCACCTCCCATACAAAAAACATATCTCGAAAACCACAAAACCGTTTGAGCTCAAATTTTGAGAAAATCTGTGTTTTCAGAACAAAGGCTATTCTGTGAAGTTTGGTAGAAATTCTACAAAGGGGCGTGGCACCGCCCATACAAAAAAAAACATTCAAAATCTTATATCACGAAAACCACCGAATCGATTGAGCTCAAACTCACAGATATGCTTAGGTATTGTATTGGCACTGGAGTGCTCCTGTGAAGATTGGTCAAAATTGGACAAAGGAGCGATGTGAATATACAAAAAACATCTTCTATGGGGTGAAAATCGATCACGTTATATTTCGATAACCGCTGATGGGCCGATTTTCATGATTCTTTTTATGTTTAGTTCGTATTGCTGTATTTTAGGTTTAGGCGGAAAGAAAATTCCAGCAAACCGATTTATTCTCATTTCTCACATTTTACGGAATAGATAACATCATTATCTAAGTCCTAAGCAGTATATTTCCTGAGCACGGGCAAAGCCGGGCGGGCACAGCTAGTATTACATATACCAACTAATTGACTACGAATTAATATAACTGACTATCAAATTATTCCAGTTTTGAATTTAAATATTCAAGAAAACTTTATCACTTACATTAAGAAGAAGTTTGCGATAGCGTCTGTTTTTTTTTTATATTGTACCTAAAGAACGAATATTTCGTAGTGTACGGCTTAATGCGTTTCCTTTGATTGGACGAACCAGAGTTACATTTTAGAATTTTATTTTCCTCATTATATGTGGATCAAAAACTAAACTAAACTAAAACTAAACTCTCTGAAATATTAATGGGGAAAAGCGATTAGTAACAACGGTTCTCGTTTAAATTGTTGAGCAGCCCCTAACCAATCACTGCAAGGAAATTTTGTCGAGTTTATCATTTAGGAGTTGTTTTGAAGGAACACCTTACTTTGAACAAACTCTTCGGTTGGAATCTTAGCTATTTTAAACATCATCAGATTCCTTTAAGTGAATCATTTGGATATTTTAATTCTGACAGGCAATTCTCCGCATATATTCTTACTCTTTGGGAAGACATTTTATTGCTTTCCCCTGTCAGAAAATGTTCCTGCACTTCGATTATAAGTCAATTGTCAATCTAACTAATTAATTTAATTGGTGTGACTATACAAATGTATCGAAAAAATGTGCAGGTTCTTTCATGGTCCACGAAAGGACTAGCGTTATGGGTTGCTTATCAAGTTTGTAGTTAGATATGTTTACTTTATTCAGTTTTATTGTAGCCTTCTGCTAAACACTTTTTGTTTTTAGTTCTTGGACTATAAGGTTGCCACTTGTGTTTTTCAAGCATACATGGCGGCACTTTTATCTTTTTTTTTTTTTTTATTTATTCAGAGATATTTTTAAATAAGTCTGCGATAATGTTAGAACTCATTTTCCCATAATAATTAATGACGGTGAAATTTCTTTAATGAAACATTGTCCCGAAAATATATATGTGTTGAGTTTGAGTGTGTTTCTTTTTGATTTCTTGGTTATTAGGTCATTTTCATCATCAAATTTTATTAGGATATTATGCAACACTTTGTTCTCAGGCGTCTTAATTTCGCCAATTACGTAAACCTAGGCGAACTAGTTGCTCTTAGAAAATTCAAACTGGATGCAAAAGTGCTAAAAAAAACAGTAAAAGTGAAGCTCTGTTTTGTAAAAAATAATCCAAGTGGCAATATGGTTTGTAGTTTCAGTGGTCCCTCCATTCGTTGTCGGAAAAACCAGCAGGCGTACCTCGTTTCATTGTGAACTGCCGGACGATGTTGAAGCGAGAACGAGGTGAGGGCGTTTCTCGCCTCGTTCTCGTCTCGTTATCACGCCTGCATTGTGAAAGGGGCATCACTCATTAACTGACTATAATATAACTACCGCATTCAGTTCTATCAAGTTGAATCGTAGAGGGAACATAATGTTCTCTCTTGTTAGTTCTATTTTTACATTTTTTTTTCGGTATCTTTGTGTTTGTGCCACAAACTCCATCTATTCCAATATGTCAAATTTCAGACAGACATTACACCGATGGTCAGCCAGAAGAAATGATTTTTACCACCCAGGAAGACACATTCGGGCGGTATCTACTGACACACAATTAAGTGTTAGACAAAAGTGAAATATATCTTCCTCCGGAAATATAGTTATTCTTTCTGGGAAGGTGAAGGATGCAGGTTTCACATATAAAATCCCATCTTTTGGATTTATTACCCACACGGCAAGAAAGACAAATGACAGAGAAATTGCATTTCCAGTAGCAATACTACCATACTGCAATTCCCAGGGAATATGAGAGAATATTTTATTCACAGTTGAGCACGTTTTATCATTTTAAGGTCACCGCAGAGACCTTTGAGCATGTAACTAGACATTCAACTTTCGTGAAATGTTAGTTGCTGCTTGTGTGGATTTGGAAGGTATGTTGTATTTAACTGCTTAAAGTTTAGGACTTAGATTTGCATTAGGAGTAGTAGAATATTATTGTTAGTATGACTTTATGCAAAAAGAATTCTAGGGAAGGAGTTCACGATGCAGTGGTAAAGTCTTTGATTGCTGAGTTAAAGGTTACAGAAAGAAACTTATGGATAAGATTAAGTATTTCGTGATCTTATTTACGTGCGATCGAAGGAGCATTGATTGGCAGCTTGGCTTACAGTGATCCCATAAGGAACATCAGAATACGATGACATCATATACCTATATATTTCCCACATTCGCCACCTTGAAAGAGCGCCACTGACAGCTTGTTCCGATGTCCCGAGAATGTTAATCACATGAGCAAGTAGGCGACTTTTGTAAAATTGTGGCTCAGCGCCTTCGTAGCAGCTCGGTATGACGTTCCTAGCAACTAAAAGCAATGTTAATTGTTTAAGTTTATTGAATTTATAGCGTAATTTAATAAATTGTGAAAATTATTATGTGCATTGTATTAGTCCCTTTTAAAAATTGATCGACGAATGTTCGCCCATCGCGAGGAAACGAAAAAAACACAAAGCCCGTAATGGAAATGTGATTGTCGCACGTTTCGCTCAAACAGCAATTTGGATTAATATCCCTTTTGACCGCACAGCGAATTATTTATTAACAAACCAACTTTAAGATATAATAGAGCGGCATGGTAGTATTCAATAAATAATTCCTTAACATTGATTAAAACGGATTTAATCGAATTGTACTGCAATAAGTTATGCATGTGGCTATTAATACTGGCTAGCAACATAATACCATTGAGTATTATTGACAATAAGTTTGTACGCACTTATCAATTTATTTTTATTTTACTTCAACCTACCGATTTTAATTCAAATTTAAACGCATACACTACGAACACACCCACCCATCAGCATCACACAATCAGTAGGTAAAGGAGTCATAACGCGATTCCAAAACTATAGTCCTCGACTCGACACGTTTGAGTATGATGCAACATTTTCTCGAGAGGGTGAAACAACCATGGATGCGGCATGCGGCTCAGCGTTGCCGCCGAAAATAAAAAAAAGCGTGCCACTTTTTTCAGAGGAGCGTGTCCAAAGAAGAAAAAATGTTCTTTTTCCACAATTCACATCCTCAATTAATTATCCCATCAAAATGTATTAGGAAAACAAGTTTATAAACAGTTTAAATAACGAAATTTCGAATTCCAAACGTTAAGCCGAGAATAAAAACACCCTTAGCGCGAATTGTCAAAGTTTATTCGCAATCCACATCAATTAATTCGAGTTCCACAAACTAGCGAATAAAAAATTCATTCGAACTTAACCTCAAATGAGAAATTGCTAGTAGAAACAGATGACTGAAATTCACGAACTGCTGCGACCTAGAAAAGTGTTCATGTGAACGGACTGTCAAAACTTGCGAATATTCGTTCGTTCGTAGGTAGTTGGTCGTTCTCATGTGAATGGTCCTTAAGGTAAGAGAAATGAAGAAAACGTGTCCTTTTCAATTTTTGCGTGCCACCGTGCCACAAATAAATTTGCGTGTCGAAAAAGCACGATCGTGCCACTTCGGCAACGCTGATGCGGCTCCTTCCCAAAATGAGTGTCGCCCATATTGTTTTTGTTTATAGTAGCGTGTGTGCAACTGCGTGTGTGGTAGTGCGGTTTTTGTGTTTGTATGATATGAGGGAAATCAATTGTGGATTTAATTGGGGTGTTTGTGGTTTCAAGGGTAGGCCACAGTGTTGCCTGCCGCATACGAGTATAAATTCAAATTGAATTGGAAGGAACAACAGCAAAAGGGTTCCCATTGATATTAAATCCCACTTCTTGTTCGCCATCTCCTTCAATTGATTTGATTCTAAAGACTCGATAGACTTTTGGAGCGGGGAGGCAATGTGGATGGAGAATTAATTAAAACTTCCTCGTGACAATTTCTGTCAAATATTGTTCTATCTGTTGTATAGTTGTAGGTATAAAGTGGAATTAATTTAAAATCCGTCAATCCATAAAGTTGAATTGTACAGATGGTTGTTGATGGTTTATTGTATATGCGAGAGCTCCTTGAATCTCAGTTATAGCAATGAGAAACTTATGGCGTAAAGATTTTCGGCGACAATGATTACAATGTTAATCTGATTTAGGAGCCATTTTGTGATTTGCTGTTGATAATCGTCGATTATTGTCGACTTATCGTTAGAACAGTAAGGTGGGAGTGGATTCGTTCAAACTTCTCATTTTTCTGTATAAAGGAGCAGTCGTCTAAATGGACCCTTTTATTGACGCCAAGCTTGATCTTTATTGATAGAAACTGCCGCTGCAATATCTTGTTTAGTGTTTATAGCCATATACATGTAACTTCAATAAGCTTCTTAAAACCCGTTGGTAGCTTTTGTTGTCAGCTAATGAATGGTCTTCTTCTGACTGCTGATGAACGTCAAATCTTCCTGTTGAAAAAAATACATGTCGCGACGAGGGATTGAGATATTTAGCAGTCTGCGCTGGTTGATCCGGACCTCTAGATTACATAATTTACAGGCACACATCTCGATGAGTCAATTTTCAATTCTTTCATAATTATGTAAAATGAATGAATGATGATCTCAGAAGAACGATCATTGCGACCTTATTTCGAACTTTTAATACGTTTGCATGCTTCGCTTGTGTTGTTGAAGGTGGCAAGGGACAATCAGCGCGATGAAAACCTCACCTACTGCTGATCAGGAGGCAATTCTCAATTCTCAATCTGTACCTATACATTGAGGAATATGCTACCAAAAGTGTCTTGAGGACTAGCCAAACGAATACTTGGACCAAATCTAATTTGTGCCATGCATGTAGGAAACGCTGTCACTTCTGACTGACTGAATGACTTGCTCCTTTCCGAGTAGGGATGAATGGAACGCAAATGAACACACAAAGAGGAAATCGATATCCCTCTACAAAGATGGATCAAACATAGACTGTGGAACTGGTGCTGATATATTCTCGTAGGAATTAAATATACACTGCTCAATCAGGGTTCCTGATAGCAGAAGTGTCTTCCAACTAGAGGCAATCTCGAAAGCGGTCCGAAAGGTGTGATTGTTGGCAATACCACGAAACGATATTGGCTGTCTCTGCTGTTGAAATAAAATCCAAGCTAGTTCACCGCTACCATAGGTTAGCTTAGGTTAGGTTAAAAAGGGGTGTGAGAGAGATGTCTCATACGGCACTAGGCACCATAAGAGCCCATCGCGATCCCTGGGGAAACAATTGCAGTGACAGTGACCTACAACTACAATGGAAAAACACCTAAACACTTGCCCTTGAGAAAGCGGCCAAAGTGCCTTAGATACTGCGTCCACCCACCTCCGCACCGCTACCGTAAAGAACCCAAAGTTCTTCGCTCCCACCACACCACGAATCTCTCCTGGTCCCTAGGTATAGGTAGTGACAAAGCCGGCAATGAAAGGGCTGATGAACTGGCGAGAAAGGGGCATATTGATATAATGGATCATGATAGAGCACTACAGTCGATCAAGCCACCATTCTGTAATCTTAGAGAACGAGTGGAGAGCAAAATTCGTACGAAAACCAACAACAATTGGAAAATCAGAAATAACGACCTGTGAAGTATCATGGAAGCTTTAGCCAGAATATGACAGAGGCCGCACAGTCAAATTTCCACGGTTTAACAGGTCATCGCTCTACGCTCTAACGGCTTATAACTTCCAAAGAAACCATACAATGAAACTAAATCTCAAAGTTGACAATATAATGTAGAGGCTGCGGAGACGAAGAGGATAGACCTCACTATACGAGTCCTGTCACTTGAGGAACAGAACACTTGGACGTCATTACTTCCATGATTTACGACAAATGCCTAATCTTTACAGGTTTCCGAAGTTATCAGGGTTGCTAGATGGCGGCGTTGGGTAATCACAGGAAGGACGGACATGAGGATAACCATATCTAATACCAGCGGTTAACCCCCATAAAAGGGCATAACAATAGGTCCACATGGATCCAGCTCCACCAACCCGTATCAAAGATCCCAATGCATTCTTTGTATAGGCGCTGAAACTTTGTGATGGAGCATGAATAATATTATTCACTGACCTTGTATAGTCTTGATTCAAAATTGTAACTTTAGTAAGAGTTCCTATGTAGTAAATACTCCACTGGATCGGCGATACCGATTATTGCATTCTCTAAGTCTAATAAAACCCAATCAGGACTCCGATTCCTTTTACGAGTGAAGCGAACTAGCATATTTTACTGGGGTTTGTTCCGAGATATTTTCTACCTTATAACCTTAACAATATATATGGGTTTGCCTCTTTGCTTCCCGTATCTTCTTTTCATCACACTACATTCTATAGGTATTCTAGTGTCCAATCAGTTGTAGTATGTGGGAAATAATTACTCTCTCCTTGCCGTAATAAAAAAAATGTGCCACAAATTCGCTCCTTTCACGCATTTGAGTAAGCCCATTCGAAGTAGTTGTTGGTAATTTACGCATAGTCAAGGTATGTCATATAACTAGTATAATATTGTAGCTATAAATCACAAGGTCATGCCAGTTAAGCGGGAGCTTTAGTATAAAACCGCAATTTCTCTAATTAATTGTTCACGCATTGCTGTAAAAAAGAAAATGGAACACAAATGAATCTGTGTATACTTTCTAGTCGGCGTTTGCAGAGGCATAAAAACGCCGCAACATAAAAAACAACCATAAATCGGGACAAGGACACTGAACACCACCATGACTATCAGATCTATTCAAAAACACCAACTATAGGTACACTTAGCCTATATCTATATTTTCAATTTTATACCGTCTGGGGATACAACTTAGCAAACGAATCAGAAAGAAAATAAAGTGTACAAGTTTGATTTTAATTATTTATGAATCCTCTCACACAAAGTAACTCCATAGAATCGAAGTATACATCCTTGCGATTCGCACCATTGGGACATCATGTCCACGTGATGGTTTGTGTCTCACTTAAATTAATAGACATTTAAATTAAATGGAAAGGTAAAGTGCTTAGGGTGTAGGACTTCCTGTAGTCATATACCAGTCGAGTGCGTTGAGAACAAAAGAAGCCCTCGGACCGTAAATAAAATAATAATTCTTCAATAATAAGCGATGCCATTGGTATCAGACCAATAAAATTGATTTCCCCCAAGAAATACTCTTACACCGGAGATGATGAAGAAAGTGTATCTACTCAGTCAGGAAAGAGGTTCTTACGCCAGCTTGGGCTGAGTTTTATTCGTCATCTTTGCTCTCGATTGTATCGGTGGCGGTGGCGGTCAGAGCCAGGGAAGTGTTTGTGCAAGTATTAGAGATTTTCTCTTGTATCTGGTTCTTTTTGCTTTTTATGCTTTATTATCCAGAAATATTCAGTTATTTTTGTGCTTCGCTAGCATTGTTGGGATTGCCCCAAGGGTACAATTTTCAGAAAAGAAAAATGAGAAGAGCACATAATGTCATTCTGTCGACATTGTTTGTTTTCTATTACTGCTATAAGGTTTATGCAATCAATATGACGTTTAAGAAAAAAGCAGTACCTATAGTAGAATAATGATGTTAAAATTATTTTCTATAAAAGAACCAAGCTAAGAGATGGCACTTTGTTCTTGCTTGTAAGCTCTGACTGGATATAGCTTAATGTACATAAATCGATTTACTTGAATATAATTTGATTCGCGTACTTTAGTTGCCGATGGAACTATGCAAGAAACTCTTTTGTATTCCTATTAAAAGTTTGCTTGAAGTTTTTTTTTTTTTATTTTAGTGCTAGGAACACAAACTCAGAAGCGATACATTAATCATTAATCATATATAATATTTACCCTTACTGACTCTACTTACGCTCCTTAATTTTCTTATTTTCCTTATCCATATCCATTATCCATATCCATCCATCCATCCATTCCATTCCATATTCCATATTCCATATTCCATATTCCATATTCCATATTCCATATTCCATATTCCATATTCCATATTCCATATTCCATATTCCATATTCCATATTCCATATTCCATATTCCATATTCCATATTCCATATTCCATATTCCATATTCCATATTCCATATTCCATATTCCATATTATATATATCCATATCCATATCCATCCATCCATACTACGTATAAAATGCAACGCCCGTCTGTTCGTTTCTCCATAACTTGAGAACCATTCGTCCGATTCTCATAATTTTTTTTTTCTGTTTAAAGATCTATCACAAATTTAGTCCGTATGGTAGGTGAAAATTGCTCAGGAGTAAAGGGGTCATGGGGAGTAAGGGGGGTCTCGAGAACTGTCGTTGATAGATAAGTCATAATGATTACATTTATCATTCATCGTTTTCGAAAATTATTCCAGTAAGGGTTGAAAAACTTTTAAAACAAACTTTTCTATTTCGACCTTACTACGCTTAACTTGCCTTGAGCTAACATTCATCTTTCTGGTCCATCCAGAGGGTGAGATAAAATAAATTGAAAATAGATCTTATTTGACCAAGTGCGAAAAAAATTGCTTTCTGGATAGCAGTTGTGCTTAGTAGGGGTAGTTTTATATTGCGTTCTAAAAATAGAATGATTACTCGCACATTCAGAAATCACATTGGAAATGCTCTCGAATGGCGTAGTTGAATTTAATGTAGGGAATGGATATGTATAAAACAAACTATGTACATATGTCCGTACATAATAATTAGTTTCTGATCTATACATATAATAAAACTGTAGGACTTTTCTTTGTCAGCTAAAAACTCTAAAACTACTGGACAGATTTCGATGAAACTTTGTTTAAAATGTTCCTTAAGACTGTAAGACTGCTATAGGCTATGTCGTTTATAGCCACGTCCTTAGGAACAGTTTTTAGCCAAACTTTATTTTCTGAAGTGAAAATATATACATACACATATACCTTGCTACTAATGGATGTTTATACTTTTGCGATCGACAAACAAAAACAATACATTCGAAAAGGGTTGATTTGTTTTCGCTGTGAGTGCTATGGTCAGTTATATGTATAGGTATGTATATTATGATCGAGAGACGTATAATACAAAACAGGTTTCAGTTGAGAATTTCATTCGATAAGTGGTATGGTAACAGTGTAGGGTTGGGGTAGGTAGTTGTTTGGATTCCAGAGGAAGAGGGAAACAAAGGAAAGGAAATGCAGTATTATAAACAAGTAGCAAGATCAAGGAGAGGGAGGGCGATGCAGAGGTGCACATTATAATATCCAATACATTACATCCATTATCGATATCGCCACGTCAAAATTGGACAAACGGGGGTGACGCCTCCCATACAAAAAACATCTATGATTTTCATGATTCTTTTTTTTTGTTTTTTTCGTATTGCTGTATATATCAGGTTTAGGCAGAAAGAAAATTCCAGAAAATAGATTTATTCTCATTTTTCGCTTTTTACAAAAGAACATTATTATCTAAGACCTAAGCATTACAATTCCTGTGCACGGGCAAAGCTGGGCGGGTACAGCTAGTACGTAAATAAGTATGCACAATCCTGCATACATAAATTTGAGATCTGCAGCTATGTAAAGTGTAACGCTAACGATTATGATCGCGTAGTATAAATAATCAAATCATACTGTGACGTCATAATGGACATAATACACTCTAAAAAATGCGTGTAAAATTACTATGAAAGTGTATGTAATTTTTAGTGTAAAAATAGGCAAGTTGCGTTTTTATACACACGACAATAGGTAAAAATAAAATTTAAACACATAATGTTAGATATTACAAACATTTGTTGCAAACATACACATTTTGTGTACCTTTCAACAACTATTGTTCAATAATAATCTATTATGGTTTAAACATTACTCTCAAAATGTTTATAAACAAATTTTATTTAAATATAAACAC
Organism: Cheilosia scutellata; assembly: GCA_955612985.1. NCBI lineage: Eukaryota > Metazoa > Arthropoda > Insecta > Diptera > Syrphidae > Cheilosia > Cheilosia scutellata. Next base: position 47,908,053 of record OY015312.1, read on the forward strand.
CTTATGAAATTTACACAGACAGTGTTTAAAGACCAACAACCAATGCTTATATTTACAACCTTCTGATAAAAGTTACATATTTTATGTGTGTAAATTTGCAATACGATTGTGACTATTCATTTGCGAGTTCATACGTGATCAGACCTTTGACTGAAGCAGTTGAACCTCTTGCGCTCCCAGGTTTCATCGCATCGTTTTGTGCGTGTACGGTTTCTGAAGTCAATTTGGCGTTTTTAATATAAATAATAAATATTATAAATATTTTTAATAAATATCCTAAACATTTTCGGATTGTTTTATTTCATTTAGACAGGTTTTACTGCAGTGGTGGGTATCAAAGCATCGGCCAGGCCGATGATAACACTTTTACTTTTTTTGAATAGGGTTTCTGATCCATGTATAATTGTATAATTTTGTTTAATTGTACACATTAAATATTGAAACTCTATACCAATTCTAAGCTTTTTAAAGCAAAATTACACAAAAAAGTCTAATTTTAGGCGTCTTCGTACACAATTTTTTTGGAATTTACAGATTAATTGTCGAATTTTGCTACAAATTTGAACATAAAAGGTTTGAATTTACACATTTTATGTTGATTTATAAACATTTCTTTCTGAAATTCTTTTGGATTTTAAACATTAATTATGTAAATGTACATTTAATTTGAACATCTTAAGTGTAGAAATACGCATTTATATTTAAAATCTATGTTTGAATTTACACAACAAAGGTTTAAGATTTACGCATTAAATATTTAAAATTGATACGTCCGTAAAAATACTGCAATTATGGTAGGCAAGTAGATTCCTCGCTTAATGATAGTAAAATTACACGATTTTTTCTTAGAGTGTATGTCATTTATGTGAAATATTAAGTTTATGTTCATTGTCCATTGACTTAGGATTAGGATTAGGATCACAATACAAAAAAATAATAGCACAGCGCACAAAATATAATTAACCTGTTTTCAATATTCAATGTTTATCGCGTAAGAGTGATTGTTTATTATTTTTTGAAACTAGGTACTATGATGTATTGAATTTGATGCCCATTTGGGTTTTAGTGTAGTGGTAGAAGAGTAAAAACAAAGGGGGCATGTAAAGGGTATCTCTCGAACTACTAGGCCGATTTTATTCCTTTCTTTTATTCTTTAATTCTTTTACAGTTGTCACTTGTCATGGTGATACCGTTCGGATCAGTACAGGTTACGTAATGACTAAGTTGGTGACAGGGGAGGGGTAAAGGGATGGTAGGGACTAACTCTGGAACTATTTGGCTGATTTTAAAAAATCGTTCAAAATTGTACTGGTTACATCCTCCGGATCAGTATTTGTTACTTAGGGAGTGGTTGGGGGAAGGGAAAACGGGGGTATAGGGGTTATCGGTCATTGCTGGAGTTGGACTCCGACAGCCATGTTTTTCACATGGACAGCTATATGTTGCATGTTCGCGTGTGAGCTGCAGTTGTTTATACTCTTGCGCCCACTAATATAATAACGTGTAGATATAGTTTGCAAAAAGCCATTGCGATAAAATATATTTTGTAAGCTTAAAAAAAAAAGAAAATATATAAAAAACGTACATAACTCTAATGAATTTTAGTTGTATTTAAAAGAAAATAAACCGGCGGGCGGAGCTGCTAGTTTAAATATAAAACAGGAAACTAACTGATTGTAAAGGAATCTCTGTATACAAAATCCTGAGGACTGCGCGAGCGAAGCCGCAGGCAGAAACTAGAAAGTATATAGTTCTCAGAACAAGTCCGTGACCGTTTAATGAAACTCTACCTAACTGCTCACAACCATTCGTTTTGTTTTTGTGTGAGTTTTATTTTTGGGACGAATAAAAGAGACAATTTTATACAGCTGAATTGAGAAACTTTTCCACGACTGCTATTTGTTTTTTTTTTGTAAGCATTTTTGTTGTTGTTGTAATCATGGTAATTTGAAAATATTATTTTACCTACTTTCCAAAGCATATTTCTTAAAGTTTTATTTATTTCGACATATCTGTAAACGATTGGCTTTAATTTGGTAAAAACATAAATCGAATTGGTTAACATTAAGTAGGGTAAATACGTACCACAAAAAAAAAAAACATTGACGATTATTAATTAATAAATAATTTTAAATTTACTCCTTTTAAAACCAATTTGAATTGCATGGGTACATGAATGCAGACATGCTTCTGTCAAGACATTGCGTGAATTTGCCGCCGGGCCAAGATGGCTACATAATATATATTTTTCTGCAGACGTATTCAAAGAGTGGGACGAGTATGAAAGTTAACCAAAATGAAGCAAATAAGGGCCCAATTAAAATAGATATCAATGATTTTATTAATTATTACAATAAAACTGTTGTAATCGCATCTTCTTTAAAAATTCAACGGCGTACCCATCATGGTATGTGCCATCAGTTGACCTTTAGGTCTATTTTCGGTCGTAGGTACTATAATATATATGGTATGGAGGCTCCATTTAGAAGCCATTCCACTCGAATTTCGAGTGCTTTACGAAACTTAGTTTTTCCTCCTTGTTACAATTTATATTCATTTAAAACCAATGTGTATCGATATCTCTAGCCTTATTTATCCCAATTTCCTTAATGCGCGAAGTATATTTCATATTAAATTATAAGAGTCTTCATAACCTTTTAGCGCGTGTCTATTATTACAAAAAATCACTGTCGGGGAAGAGAAACCACCATTGCAATAGACTCTAGCCATGTAGTACCGAAAATCCTACCCGATCATGTCCATATACCCTTGCTATAACAACTTGTTAAATGACTACTCATATCATATAAAAACGAAAAACTTTGTCCGCGGTAATCTCAGCAAATACTTCTTCTTTTTCGACGAGGTTATGATCTGAATTATGGGGTTCATAACCCTCCCACTTTATTGCATCCCTACTGGTCCGGCTGTGGGGTTCGCCGATTCGACCTCAAGAATAATCGGGAGGCCTCCTTGTCTCGAATGAGGCCGATCAAATTCTGGTGTTTTTGCATTTGTGTGATCCAGGAGTTTTTAGCCCTGCCTCTCTTTCGTGCTTGCGTTGGAACGTTGATAGATATTGCCTTTTTAACGGTGTTCGAAGGATCTTTCCTTTGAACATGACAGTACCAACAGATTAAAGTGAAATAAATTTTTTAATATTCTCCACATTCGCAAAATCAATTTAGGCAATTTTGATTCAATCATATTAACGATATCGCTGCTTTGTTCCATTTCATAATCGAGTTTCATCCCATAGAAGATGTTTTTTGTATGGGAGGTGACACGCCCCTTTGTCCAATTTCGACCAATCTTCACAGGTGCACTCTTGGGTCAATACCTAAGGTTATCTTTAAATTTGAGCTCAATCGAGTCGGTATGGTTTTCCAGTTTTAACTTGAACTTGTACTATGCAACTATGCTCCTTTGTCTTGAAACAAACGAATATACCTACCCCTCCCAAATTTATTGCTCCAATCACGATTTAAGCAAAAAGATAAAATACCAGCGGTATACGTTTATCGAAATCATCCCATTTAATTAGGCATGATGTCGTAAAGCCTACCAATATGAACAGACTTAATTTAACTGAATAATTACTTCCCTTTAAGCTTAAAAAACATTTCTTTATGGTGGGAAGTATAAAATTCCTCAGCAATCTAAATTTCTTCGATAAAATCTTGAAATCCGTCTGGCAACCCCCAACGCAACATTTCAGAGTCTCCTTCTATACCAACACCCGAATCGTCATTCTGCATTCATTTGGGTATAATTTATTGAGAATTAATAGCTTAAAATTTATTATCCTTTAAAAAGCTAATCTTAAGGATTATTATAAGAATTTCCCGCCGCCCCATCACAATGTGAAAGTAAAACGGAAAATGAAATTCTTATCCTCAAACTGCGCGGTGGAATAATCAGAGCATAAATAATTGAAAGCAAATGGCAAAAATATAATGCACTTGTAGGTGGTAGCGAAAGCAACATCGAAATTCTCATTGAGGGTAGTTTTTTATCTGAACTTTTATTCAAAAATGCCGACAATCTTAAAGTTGTTTATATATTCCATTTCATAGAAAGGTTACCCGTTAAATTGCTTTCCCTATACTATATCGAAGTGGGGCCAAAATATTTTGATATGAGAATAAAATAGCAAAAGAAAAATCTTGCGAATATAAAAATAACATGAAGTCATTGCCAGAATCATGATTAAGACTCTGACAGGAGATAAATTATGCAAATAGACGAACCTGCCAAACAAAGGAAAAAAAAATCTACTCTAGCGTATGAGTAACATTTTCGTGCTGTTATTTTGTTTATCGCGTGCAAACATTTTTTTGACTGTCATTCTGTATCCTTAATCCAGAAATGGGGAAAACATCAGAAATGAGAAACGTTTCCGGTTCAATTGTACAACATCAATTCGAATTCCTGCAATGGGGAAGGGGGAACGGCAAGCGGAAGTGACAGAGAGAAGAACGAAAATGCGAATTTCGTTTTATATTTTCAATCGAAGATGGGTTTTATTTGATATACCTACATATTTTTTAACGTCGCTCTGTGTCGTCATTGCAGTCATTTTATATCACATTTCATGGTATGATTTCAATCCTTTTGTTGCCATTGTCCTTGGCATAGGAAATTGAGAGAGTTAGCTTCAATGGATAATGGTTTGTTGGTTTTTGTTGAATTTCTAATGTATGTAAGGTTATGTTTTTAATGCTGTATTTTCTGTGACGAATATTATATGTATACCAGTGCAAGGACAGCGACATGAGTGTTAGTGCAAGCTACTTACGGCAGCAGTTGATTATTACGAATTTTTCGATATGAAAAATCAATTTGGGTAGATTGGACAGAAATTTATTCGTCGCAGTGTTTCCAGGACGAAATAGTCTTTAGTAGTTTCCACACTATTTCTTGTGCAGTTAGGTCATTCGAAGGGGTACCTGAAATTCGCTGATTGGGTGCTGCTTCAGTTGTCAGTACAGTGACAATCCAGTCAGCAGCTAACAACAAAACTAACGAGAACTTGGGCTTGCCCTCACAGTCACAAGTGCTCGACATTCCTCGTATAATCTATTTTGGAATTGAATTTTTATTTAATAGAAGCCTTACAAATACATGCTCCCAAATTCAATTCAGAACTAAATCAACAACTTTGTAAGGTATGTTGCCTTATTGTGTGTTTTCTATTCAACTTCAGAGAAATTGTTTCTAGACCTTTGAGAGCAGGATGCAGACGAACCACTTTACATTGTTTGCAGTGCTTTGAGCAGCGATGATTCGTGATTCAATAATCCTCCAACAACAGAGAAATATTCGCTGTTTGACTTATCGTGAAGAGTTTTTTGAAGCTTTCAGTTGACTCGATGTTGGCAAATATTTACCAGCTTAATATTTAACTTTCCAGATGAAGCTGCTTTGCTCTTCCAAGTAAGCAGTAGGATAGCCGATGTGTATGTTTATTTCGTTTTGCTATTTGTCTTTAGATTTATAACCCGAGTAGTGCGTGCGGGGAATATGCTATTTCAAAAATATTCAAAGTCCGCGTGGGATGTTGTGTTTTATCGTCACAATTCCGCCTGCACTATTCTGCAACGTTCGGAAGCTTTGGTCTGTCGAAACAAATACAGACCACCTACCCCGTCGTGTGAAGAAGTGGATTGATTTAGCATCAAAGAATGCATCATCGTCTTGTAACTGGGGTATGGTGGAGTCAATATTTCCTGGAATCGCCTTGAATGCATTCAGCGAATATCGGCGTAGCCAATTCTCTGACTATCCCATTTGTTTCAGCGTTAGATGAAACACAAAATCAAGTGCAGGGGAAGTAGTAGTCGGAAAGGCTCAATTGTTTTTTAAATACTTCTCTCAGGAAGGACGAATCTTTAGCGCTTCAACAGTATCCCGCAAAACCTCTGATAAATTTAAAAGTTCTGGAATTAAATTGTTTTAAGTTGTAATCATTTGAAAATGTGCCTTCATGAAGTGATTTCCAAAACAGTTTTTGAAAATTGATGTTCTCGCGGTTGTTAAGTGCACCGGTAGGTGTATTTGTCTTGAAGTCCCTCATAAATATATCGCATTTCAAGGAATAAATTCTTTAAGTTCCTCGAAATATCTGAAGTAGTAGTAGTAGTGGTCGTTGAGGCATGGTCTAACATAGAGAATGAGTAACTGCTCCGGGGTGAAGTATTACTTTCATCTAAATAGGTAACATACATTTGAGGATGCTGATCTGGACGAACAAAGAAGCTATTCGTTGGACTTAGCTTAGATCATAACTATTTATTGCTTTATCTAAGTCAGTTCACCAGGCAATCACACCGTACATACACCTACGTATTGGTATTGGAGGTCAATGCGTTGAGTTTTGTACCTCTTGGATGCGAAATTAAATTAAGATTTGTCGGCTTTATCCCCAATCCACAATGATTCGCCCATTTCATTTGCTGGTTAAGATTATTGAAATATTTTCCTGATTTGGCATTGAAAGCAGCTCATTAACCATCATGTTCTAGATAATGGATAGATAGGACGCCACCTTGCCGGATGTCCTGATATTATCTTTGCGCATAAGAATCTCAGTCGTTTTAAAGTTTTTTGAAGAAATGCCAAAAGATTAATGGGTCTGAGATCTTTTTTAGTTTATATGAGATGAGAGCAATCCGGCCTTCGGTATTAAAACCAATTCTACTTAGCTGCTGCGTCAATTTATCGGTTATCAGTGTTGTTTGCAGAAAAACTTCATTTAGAACAATGACCCAAAGCAGGCTATAATTTTAGGGTACTAAAGATTAAATTATAGTATTTCCGTGCAAACCCTTATTCATGTCTACCATGTAGCTAATACTCTTCTATAAACAGCGTTTGCTAATGAAACATCCTACATAGCCCATCTGGGCTTAACGTTTAACAACTGAACCATGTTGAGTCACCGGCTAAATACCTTTTCCGCATTCTTTCAATTTCTTCTTCCATTCCATAGAAGCAAATATTTGCTCAAGCAATCATCGCTCCACTTTGTCGTGATAAGTTAACAATGGTCTACACGCGCCCTCTGCACTCCCATGTCCCGGCACAGCATCTATACATCGCATCTCCCCATGTTACATGCCTCAACCGTATCTATACGAAAGCAAGCACTGATGTTTCTCTTTGGAACAACACTGAAACCTCTCTACCACACAAACATGAGCCATATGGGGTTTGGGGGGCTAAAGTTGCCGTTAGTTCGCCACCCCCGGGCACCATAATCCTATGTAAACTTCATTTGCTATATCAATCTCGCACCGTTCAGCAAAATGCTAACACATTGCTGTTGAGAGTGTTAAAGTTCACGATGATGAGCTAGCATAACATGGTACTTCGAATTGGATATCCTTCTCTCAAGCAAACCGAAGGGAGGAAAAGAAAACAGTAAAAAAAAGGGTACGAAGGCATTCTCCTTTAACAGCGTTGCTTTGACATTATTCTTAAAATCTGGGTCATTCGTATATAGAAGCATTGAAGGACTCTGTTTCCTTTTGTGTCCATTTTACGTTTTATTTTTTTTATTTTTTTTTTTTTTTTTTTTTCCTTTTGCCCTTTGCATTGGGTTAATTTCGTAACAACAGTGTACAGATCGTGACCAAATCTCCTGCATACGTGAGCAGATTAATAATTTTTTTTTTTTTCATTCATTTTTTATTCCTGCTTACTCCTCTCCTTTGTGTGAATACAATTGCAAAAAACTTTGTTGCAAATATAACTAAATTTCGCTGCCATATCCTTTGTGTGATTTTTTTTGGGCTAAAAATAATAGTTGATCCCTTGGAAAATAATAGTTTTAACGACGTTCAAAAAAAAAAACCTTGTGGTTTGCATATGAAAAGTTGGTTGGATTTTCCATTTTCCGTTTTCCAGTTTCCAGCTATTCCAATTAACTTTTCGGTACTGCACAAAAGGATATCCGTGCCATCCATCAGTGTACATGTTTGTGGGTTACTTTGCTGCCGAATATATGATGTAGATAGTAGTAGAATATCGAACTTTCACTAGCACTGCCTGCAGCTCTTGAGGGAGGTTGTGTGGGTTAAGCTATTCACTTTGATTAATGTCCAGCTGGCTTATGTGCTTGTGGTTCAATGTTTTCTGAGGGTTAATGCGAGCGATGTTCTGGGGGCGAAAATCGATATACAAGTGAAAAATAATTTTGTTCATAACCCGTTGATCACTTAATGCTGCTGGCCAATTTGAGTGCTGACCGTTAGCGATGTTCTCATCGATACCAATTTAGAGGCTAGGTAGTTCAATATATGCATGGGGAGGAATTTTCTCATTTGATAGAAGGATCTCGTTTGTAACAGCGGTCAGCTTCAGCTTTCAAATTCAATTTTGTAGATGTATTTGGAATTTAATTACCAAAACGTAATAGTTTCTGTCGAAGAATTTAATTTTGTTTGTTGGGGAAAATGCTCTGCAATTTGGTATCTAAAATGTTACTGTTGGGATTGATTATAATTGGTCATAATTTTGATATTGTTATTCACAAGATTCAGTGACCAATAGTGGTTTGGATTGGTATCTTGTCATTCATGTAGAACTTATTGCCTATAGTACATTTCTAATCAATTGTTCTTTCTTTACAGGTAAGTGTAACATTACCCACAATAACTGATATCCAAACTTGGGTAAGTTACTTACGTATTATCTTTGAATTTATTTCTTCTTAAATTTTGCAATGGTTCAATAGTTTTTTTAAGATATGTCTAAATCCGCAGCTAGAACGACAGATAAATATAATTTAAATAAAGTTGCATATACTTTTAATGGTGCCACAATATGAGGCTGAACTGGGCCTCACATGCCTCTCCAGCTGACTCCAGTTGCATACGCTATGTTAGTTTAGTAACCTTGCTTGACTGGGTGAAATATCTAAGGTAATGTAGTCCCTTACCGCTTTGTCCCTGTCTGGAGTAGAATTCAGGATTCTCCCGCCCGAAGCGTTGATGTCTAAATGCTATATATGTCCCAACCTATTCTTAAATGATTTTGAATCTGTTTGACTAGGTTTATATCGCTGTACCGTAAAGATTTTAATTGTTCCTTCTCATCTAGACTCCTGCGATAGAAAGACCACAAGGTAATCTTTTTTTGAAGCAATTGAATGCATTTAATACATAGAATCCATGCTCCTGCGTCATACCGCAGGGCGACGATTGCTCGTGTCGTAAGAGGCGTTTGCTACTCAATTAATTACCCGCTTGATCTAATCGCTGATGTTATTGATGGAGTTCACTGCAAAGCCTAGGTAAACACAGTATTTCACTAGTTAAAAATTCTGAATGTCCTTTCTTGTGGACTTACGTAGTCCAGAGTGGATCACGCCCTCCAGTTCGGTCCCTATAGCTAGCTGCCTCTAGTTACGCACACCATGCTCTTAAATTGTACGCGCCATCTGAGCTGTGGTCTTTCTTTGCTATGTTGGCCCCCAGGGGTGAACTGATGGGTTGTTTTCCATATTTTCAGCTTTAAGCGTTTTGACCAGGTAAACGGCTCTACAAAGCCCATAAAGTTTGTCGTTCTATCTCCACCGATATAAACTGGTCCGAAAATCAATCCAAGCATCTTCCTCTCAAAGCATGCGAAGAGATTTTCATCCACGTTTGATAAAGTCTATGCTTCTGCACCATACAGCAAAACTGGAATGATTAAGGTCTTGTAGAATGTTTCCTCGGTTATGTGAGAGAAGGCTTTACTTATTAGTTGTCTTAGTGATTCTTCGTTTGATTTCTGCAACGAAGTCGTTTTGCGAGGTAATTGTAGAGCTTTGGTGGACAAAGTCTTTAACTCCTTCGTGGTGTCGTTTTGCCTGAGTCGCCGATGTTGAGATTACAGCGTAATTATTCATTCTGTCCTCATTAAGTAACAAACCTGGGTTCATTCAATGGCATCAAGTATTAGAAGACAGCTTTGGATAGGTATATGAAAAAGCATTTTACATACACACACAGATTAATGGAGTTGCACTGCCTCTATTTTTGCCAGTATTGTAAAAATAGTTTCCTAATAAAATCATTTTCGGCTTTTTTATAGTAAATCACTTATGTACATATATCAAACTCTTGAATACATTCAATTCAATTCGTCTTTGATTTCAATGTGTGTTTGTAATATGTACCTACATGTGGTTACAGACACCATTTTCTCACCGCACCCATATAATAATGCTCGTTTTAAATACGCTATTAAAAACTTTAATATTCCAAATGTACAGCAAAGCATTTCATCAATATTTATAGCAACTGCTATCGATCCCAAAATTAATCCTTAACACCAAATAGCTGCTCGTAATACGTTCCATTATACTCAAGAAATTGATAGTCATGTGTAAGCAAACCCTTTTCAATAAAATTGTAGGTACGAACTGTTTCGAGAAGGCCATAAAACAAGCATTACCGCAGTTCACTCCACACTTACTGGATAATCATAAAAGGATACTCTGTTGCTGCGCCCATAATAACTACATCATCGAAGGCTTCCAAATGGATGCCGCGCAGCAACAATTTAAAAGCAAATACCTTCATTGAGCGATTGATGTTTTGTATAAACAAATTAAGATTATTGTCCCAGCCCGGCATAGTAAATATCCGATCCCATGAGGCGGTGAACGGACTGTAGTGTCGTACCCTTTTCGCAGTCCTCGAAACATTTTACGTGACCAAAATCGGAATAATAAATTTTAATTCTCTAATGCAATCACTCAATAAATAATTCTTCTACCCGAACGGCAGTACAGTGTGTGGTAAGTGCGGTGAAGTATCTATAGTGAATTTATGCATAGTTGATCGGACGTTATGTTTAGCAGTGTTACCATATCTGATTTTTGCCCTGTGTAACATGTAATTCTGCTATGAAATCAAGAACTTAATTAAATTTAATTATTTGTTGATTTACATTATTACAACTACAGAATAGAATGAAGGAAAGGATATAATGCATTGTATATAAATAGGTTAGATACACATAAAAAAAAGATGGCGCTGCATATAGGCTAATTTGGGGAAATATTATTTGATAGTATTATTAGAGTTAATTGCGTGTTAATTGCGCGATTGTAATTCAATTCTATTGAATTTTAATTAAATAGTATGGAATACTGTGGCGAGTACTATGTACTACTATTCCCGGTAAAGTTATGAGAACTAATATCAGATCACGACCCAAATAGAGTAGATGATTTGGCGGATTTCATTGAATGTAGTTCCACTCCACGTGATTTTAGAATATTTCCAATTAGAACTTTCGTCACTTAACTTAATATTGTATTTTATTTATTAAATTTCTGTTCCTTAAAAATATAACTACATATTTAACTTTTCCCTAGAATGCAGTAAAGTTTTGGCCACTGCAATTTTGAAATAGGGATTTGTTTAAACTACGGTTGACATAGTTTAAACAAATAAATCCCTATTTCAAAATTGCAGTTTAAATGTAAGAAAATTATACAATAACCAGCACTTATCCGGCTTCTTTATTCTATTCTTTACACGACTTACTTACTTCAACTTGTCGCTTTTTTGTTTCATCGGATTTCATTTCGACGGTATTCGGATTTATCACATAACGAACAACAAGAAGTATCCCCTTAAATTGTTGCTTTTTCGTTTCATCGAGGTTCTAAATTACTTCCCAACAAGCTATAAGAAGTGTCACTTTAACCTGTCCATTTACGTTTCATCGGATTTCATTTTGTTTAAAAAAATAAATAAATAGGTAGCGCAACAGGCGGTAGACAATCTAGGCCTAGCTTCACGCAACCATTCGTTTTGTGTGAGTTTCTATTTTTGAGACGAATGGAAGGGAACATGTATCTTAATCTAGCTTACTGGCTCTTAACGAGCACTCTAAACTTAACTATATCCTTATAACTATTGCCTTTCGGCCTTAAATCTATCTATTTTATATCGATTGCACTGTTTCCAGTACACTAACCACTGCGCTACTGCGCCCAGTGGTATTCATTTTGTTGGTATTCAGAATTATTGCCCAACGAGCCATAAGTAGTTTGGTTAGTTAACTCGAAAAATTGGTAACCAGCCGATTTTGGTAGATTAACGGCATTTAACCAATGATATTTTGGAATTTAGTTTGTTCACTCTTTTGACGTAACACAACAATTTTCTTCAAATAAAAATTAATTTAATATAATAATAAATGAAAAATAGTGTGTTGCTTTGTATCTGATATGCGCATTGCGCACGCATTTTTAACTGACAGATAAATACAATACGCACGGTTGTGCGTGCTGAAAACACTAAAATTAATAAAATACCGAAAATAAACGCCCAAAAAAAATAAACAATTTTAAGCATAGATTTTGTAATTATTGAGAACTGAATTGACAAATAAACTGGAAAACTGGAACGATTTTTCGCAAAGCAATGGTTTGGTGATCAAAGTGAAAAATAAGTGAACCAACACTTCTTGGTTACCACAGATGTTATATAATCATGGGTTAAACTAAATTATGTGGTAGGTGGTAGCCTAACCAGAGATTTAACCAGCTCTGGACAAACTGCCCTAAGTCTGTCACCTGTCCGACTTTATGTGTTAGAGTTTTTATTGGGCTACACTAGTCACATCAAGAGTTTTTTGAGTTGACGTTTATAGAAGGGAAGATAATGAATTTCCCTACTGAGTAGTGAGTACTAAGTTGACAGTTCGATTGTGTGACTGACATAGAAAGTTTGACATTTCCGAGCAACCTATCTACGCTCAGAATATTACAATTTTATTTAAAACAATTTCAAAATAAGTTACCAAATAACAGAAAACATTTTCTAACATTAAACAAATTATGGGTTAAATATTTCAGTTTCCTCTTAAAATAAAGTATAACTTCAATTGGGGGAACAAAGTCTGGCAACACTAAAGTGTGTACTCTGCCTATATGTCTCGATATAGGTACGGAAAAATGTTTAGGATTCATAAACCTAACCGCTTGCTGGAAATTATTAATCTAGACCATGGAAAATCACAGAATGCACATGTCGCCGTACATTTCCCATAGAATATTTTAACTGGCAGGAGAAGTAGCACTAGCGGACAGGACAGCGTGTGCTTATTTGCGTGCGTAAAATGTTGACACAGAAATGAAAATTACATTTTTGGTTTTGCGGTTGTGCTGCGTGCCGTAGGCTGTTGTTTCGGTGATGGGCCAGTTATTTGCATGTTTCAGCACCACGATGATGGAACTAGTGCTGTCGTGTTTCTGCATAGTTAATGAGATAACCATCCTTCCGCGCTTACAGATGGGACAGTTAGTTCGTTAACTTGTAATGTGCCGGTGATTAGGGGGTGCTGTATGAGCCATGTAATGGAGTCTGTTTATTTTAAGTATTTTGTCAACAACTATTTTTGGATGGGGGGTGGTATAAATATGGTTTGTTTCTATTTAAAATGTCATATATGGCACATTTCACAGACCAGCATTATTTGATGTCCTTATGTGATTGAGATGAGACATAAACTGGTAGCCGGAAACATACCTAAATATAGAAAGTGTGATGAGTATGGACGGCTCATGTTTATACAGATTCCAACTGAGTTGAGTTACCTTGCGTAAAGATACTAGACAAATTGATTCGAAAAGTGGAAGATTTAAAATACCTTCGGACTAGGCTTGTGTAGTTCACGATCGAACTAGTTCACTATATAGTGAACTAGTGAACTAACTAAGTTCACACACTTAGTTCAGTAGTTCATTTAGTTAACGGTTATTATTTTCAATGATTTTCATACATACGGAATAAACTAAAGAAAACAATCCATGATTTACTACTCTTTATGACATATGTGTGTCCTCTAAACAGACCACGGATTACGGATACAGATACAGAAGCCAATCATGTTATGAGAGAACAGCTCAGCTCATTCACTTATGTACCTTCTACCTCCCATGCACTTGAATAAGGACGTAACTGGAAACAAGGATCAATAACAAAACGTTTCAAAATTCAGTTCAAATTCATTTTATTTTTATCTTGTTAAGCTTAGTTAATAATGGGTCTAGCCGCATTTGTTGGAAATAACTTCATAAATACCCTTTGGAAGTGAGTTAAACAGAGATTCTAGCAGCGGTATTAATAAGAAAGCCCTATCCGCTCTTTATTCCATCTTTTAGCTATAAGACCGATAGTGGACTTGTTCGTTTGATAACTTTTATTATTTATAAATACATCTTATATCCATATTAGCTATCCACTCTTTATCACTAAACGCACGGCAGCACTGCGTCCAAACTGTACTAAACATGGCTGTAAATCTGTCATATTCCATCAGCTGACACTATCATGCTCAGAGCATTTTATGTGCTATCGCTTGCGATTTTTAGATTCTCTCTGAAATTCTCTTCCAGCTTTTAAATTTCTCGTGTCCAATCGAACTTTTTGTTGGTATACGTGTATTTGAAATATGTGTATAGCAAGTTAACTGGTGTGAGCAAGTTAACCACGCTCTATACGCCGAATTCGTTGAGTTAAGTTACCCGCTCCTTAAGACATGTCAGTGAAAGCTAAGATATGTTTATAAATAATATTTACGACTTAAAAGATGTTTTAGAGCTAATTCGCCACTATGCGGTATTTATTAATACGGGGGATAGTGTTTTATTTTGCGTATGTCATGAAAATTAGTAATTTAACCATCAGGGCCATCTAAATTAAATCGGTTTTCGTCCGAAAAAACTATTTGTTGCCACTAACTATTCCATGTCATTGAATTCCGAGTAAAAACCATGCGAGTCTTCTTACGAGTAGTGGCAAGAGGGGGCTTTTTTTAATTTAAATTTTGTTAGATATCCAGCTATCCGAATTACTCGTCTTACGGTGTTAATTCTACAAATGATTCCCAAATTTGATCCGATCTGGGAAGCAGAACAGTGAGAATTTCATGCTTCTTTAAAAATCCGCCTATTTTCAGTAGATGTAGTAGCTGATTTGGTCCTCCCTTCATGTTGTTTCCATAGTTCCACTTATTTTTAAGAAAATTCGAAACCACTGACTTGATTATTTAAAATTTGTTTGGCAATATCGCGACTACACTCCTTCTAGCCAAGTAAACGATTTAAATATACGCGAAATAAAAACAAAAATATATTTTAGCTTCAATAAACTGATCCACAGCAAAGCAATTGCTTCTGGTCACTTTTTTTTTGCATGGTCAAAGAAAAATCAAAATAACATATAGTAACTGAAAAATTGTGAGAATTTAATTTCTTTCATAAAAGTTGCCTATGACTATGTACTAAATAAAAGCATAAAGTAAATACCCATATTTAGGAATGATAAAGAGAAACACAACATGAAATGATTAAAACATCTTGTTCCGATGCAGGTGCATGGGAGTGTATATTTTTTATATTTTCCACGGCAACATTTCTTTTTTGTATTTACTGTGAATTTGACTAAAATGAACTAAATTGAACTAAAATGAACGAACTAGTTCAGTAGCGTGATTTGAACTAAATTGATCGATCACTCAAATGAACTAAATTGCCCAAGTCTATTCGGACGGGTAAAACTGCAGACAGAATACTTCTTGGCAAACCGGTCGGCAAAAGGCCTATAACATTTCAATGGGAAGTTCTGGCTTTCAGAACTTTGATCCTCAATTTTTGAGAAGCAATTGTATCGATGCCATCGTAGAGAGGTGCTGCTCGAGGAAGTTTTACCAAAAGGTAGTAACAACGTGCCAAAGTAAGAAGACCCGAAACGAAACCTGTTAACAAGTGTAAGAAAACCTTGTACTACAGTTACTATCGGTGTTCATGATATAGGAAAACCACTTCTGCAGGCTACCAAATTGCGAAGACGACTGAAATTCTGCTGTCAGGTAGAACGAACCATTCAAAGCCAAGGTGGTCCGTCCACCTGACTAAAATTACGTGAGGATTGCATTATTTTAATTCAAGCCCAGGAACTGCGACTGCTGTCCGAGACGTCTCCCAGCCTAACTATTTATAAAGGCAGCGGGTGACGACTTGGTGAAGTTCGAGTGCATAATACAGGGTCCGGTAGAAACGTGGGACGGTTTTCAAAAAAATCATAAAATGGTTAATTTGTTCACAACAAAACTTATTGACAGAGTTTGATTCGTCTTTTCATAGCATTTGAGAAAATTAAGTGTGGAAAATCACAACATTGATGTGGCGGCCACGATCAGCGTTGCACTTCTGGAGACGTTTTTTAAGTTGGCATCAACTTTTTCTAACATTCGTTGGTGGATTTGGGCGGCTTACACGTGAATCGCTTCATTCAATTCTTCCAATGTTCGCATTTTCAACAGCTATTAACGGCAGTTCTGTTGATTCGACATGCCATGAGGTTCTTATTTTGCTCTAAAAAAGCTTCCATCTCACGCGCAAAGGCGTGCGTAGTCCGCAGGCTGCAACTGTTAAGCAATGGTCAATTTGTAGGGATAGAAATGCAGCTTCATACGCCTTATCGAATGATCATTGATGCCAAGTTCAGCAGCATGCAGATCGACATTTTCAGGCTTTCGTACCGCTCGTGGAGATCCTCGGAGTTTTCTGTTCGTCGTAACAACTTGGATATGCAGTGCTTACTTTTCGCGCGGTAACAGCTCGATTTATGTGGATGTTGAAGTGGTAACGAAACTCACGCTGAATTGCCGTGGCCGACTCATTATTTCGAACGAAACGGTCGTATGCAGCAACGGGGTGCTCTACCGTCCACGGCTCCATGGCTGCACCCGGGGGCAAGGTATATGTACTTGAGTATCTTGCCTCTGGCGTTAACTGGTAAAAATATGCTACGACCTCGCAAACCTAACATCTCAATAGCGAGGGAGTACTAGCCATTTCCAAAACGTCCAACCTTGCTGCCGGACACTGTACCAAAATTTGCTCAGAAGAATGTAATTCTAATAAATGGAACCTCAGCATCGCTTATCCGGTCCTCTAGATACAATTTATGTTCATTAGTCTGCTTAACCCTTCTGTCAATTAAAACTTTTTATATTGTGATGTGCTTTTTACCTCAGCCGGGGTATACTCGTCGGGTCCAGGGTTGCCCCCAAAGAAACACGAACTTTGGAGTACAAATTACACCTTTTTATTATTTGTGTTCGTGATACTTAACAATTCAGGCTGATAACTACTTAATCTATCTTTAACAATTTTTATACGTAAGTTTCTAACTACGGGTTGGGATGTGGTAGATTGGAGTAGTCTCACAATACACTCGTCCACGGGTTAGGATGTGGTAGATTGGAGTAATCTCACAATACACTCGTCCACGGGTTAGGAGTTAGGATGTGGTAGATTGGAGTAATCTCACAATACACTCGTCCACAAGATAAAGGCTGTTTCTGCAAGCAGAACGTCCGCCTATCAAAAATTTAGAGAATGGTGCAAGTCTCTAGAGAACAGGATCAGTGCTTGATGTATTGCACCAATTACTGAAGAAACTGCTCTCCCGAAGTCATTTTGCTCCCAGGTACTCATGCTTTTTGCAACAAAAAGCCGGTGTGAATTATATGCACCGAGTGAAATTAACCATGGATGTTGTTGTTTGGGTGACGTGATTCGGCTGGTATGTACTAGTGCAGGTTTTCTGGTTTATGGTAATTGGCGGTGGCGGTAATTGGTGGTGGCGGTGGTGTTAAACGTCATCCAGTGGTGGCGATCAGCGGTATTGGTGGTGCGGGTGGTGGAGTGGTGCGGTTTGTTAATACGGGTGATGGTGGTATGCATGGTACTGGTTGATCATGTTGGGGGGGAAATACAGGTTGTGGTGTTGTTATTCGTAACGGGTCGTTACAATATACACCTCGTCAACCACAAGGTCTCCAGCATACATTATGCATAGAAATAAAAGTGACAAAACAGAAAATATGGATGAACTTATTGTCTTTTTAAAACCCTCAATTTTTATAACACCACGAATTCTTCATTCGCTCTTCTATCTGCGTTAACCCTATCCTGAAATTTCAAGAAGCTATTGCCATTAATATATTTTAATGAAAACTCCCATCAAATGTCAGAAAGGTCTGGCCAGACCTCATAGTTGACAAAAGGGTTAAACACATGAAACTATATAATATGTCAACGACTTAACTGCGGTTTCGCCCGGCTATAACTATGATCGACCAAATATTTACAATGCGATCCAATTTTCTGGAGAAAATGCATGCAGAAGTTCAGATTGATACCTGTCATCGGTTAGTGGATTTTTAAGCCGTATATGACATCATTTCTAGCGACAAGCCCAGTTTTGGGAACGCTTGCGAAACTGGTGAGGTTGTGCAGAACGCTAATCGACTCCATTCGCTGATTAAGATCGGATAGGGATCCAAAACTTAAAACTAAAACTTTCAAATATAAATTCAAATCTATAAAAATAAGGAGACTATCCAAATGCTAGGTATGTACACTGTGCAAGCCATCGCTTGAACCTGGCTCTGTCTAATGCCATGTCAACTACTGCAATTCGCAATTGCCTTTGTGTAGTTAGTGAAATTGCTAATTTCTTTCGCAACCATTCAAATGCAAATATAACTTTAAAAAATCTATTAAAAAACACCCACCCAGATAGCCGAAAAACACGAATTCGACGCCTTTGTGAAACAAGATTCATTGAAAGGAATGACAGTACTATTTCCTTTGTAGAGCTCTTCAAATGCATCTCAATAAGTCTTCAATGAATAACGAGCATATCCTCGAAAGCATGAACACTTTTGGCAGCGGTCCAAAAAAGTGATTTTCTAGTAAGCCTCATTGCCAAAACTATTCAGTTTAACGCTGTCCTTATCAGTCTTCCTACAGAACAAATCCTTAGAATTCGTTTATGCAATCGACCGCACAAAAAAGTTCTGAATTCTCTTGAACATCAGAGAAAATGACGAAGATTTTTTTCAGAGAGGTTGTTCAATACGCATCCCAACTTGCCGAGGACTTATTTGAAGTTGAATTGGGAGCTTCAAGAACTTCATTAAAACAAACAACGCGTTCCAATCCAAAAACCTCTTCTACTGAAGCCTATTTTATAGTGTCTATACTGATTCCTTGCATAGATTCGTTAATCAACGAAGACGTTCTACCATCGTTTCAAGCTCTTCTCCCAGGTTTTGCTGCAGTTGAGCGAGGACGAAATGGAAAAGCTACCATTTTACTTTGATAATGCAATTTCGTTGTCAGCTGTGAAAGATGAGTACATTCTTTGGTGAGAAAAAATATCGTCGAGTGATCCTTCTACGGAAGTTTTGAGATTGCTTGATATATGTGACAAGACTTACTTTAGAGGTATAAACTTCTTGGTTACTGTTTTGGCCACGCTTCCAGTGACCACAGCTAGTGTTCAAAGAACCTTTTCAACTATGAAAAGGATTAAAACAGAGTCCCGAAGCGTTATGGAGAATGCAAGATTAAGCTCATTTGCTCTGATATCTGTTCATTCGGATATTAATGCGGATCCAGAGAAGGTGATTGATCTCATGTCAAAAAAAACCAGGACGTCTTCTGTTTGAAAAAATGTGTGTAAATAAAATTAATTTAATTATGTTCGTTTAAGTACATGCGATTTAAAAACTAATAAAAATCAATGAATTGAAATACCTATATACTTTTTTGTTTAAAGAATTCCTCGTAAGACTTGCAAGCAAGCAAACAATCTCACCGAGATGTCAGATTACCTTTTTAATTGTTTAACGAATTTTGAAAAAAAAAAATTAGGAATGTTTAGGCTGACCTGACGTCCTCTTTTAAGATATGAACAGGACCTAAAAATTGTTGTTAAAGGTTGAAATGAAAATGATGCTTTAACCTCGGAAAAAATGTATTAGACTTTTATTCAAGGTGTTTAAAATATGTATCTTCAGAGATGGAGCGAATCTCTGGATGAGTTTGATTGTTTTAAATAGATTAATTTAAACGAAATTCCCAAAGAGAAAATAACTTGTTTGACCAATTACAAATATTTGTAGAACAAGATCAAAACAATATTAACATTTTAAATGCACCTATGCACGAAAAATGGGTAGAATACTTAAAAAAAAATGTACAATATTGAATAAGGTACAGTGAACTTTTCATACCTATATTGCAGTTTGTTTTTCCAATTCCTGCTGATGTTGAGTCACTATTTTCTTTGCTAACGAGCCATTGGACTGAAGAACGGAATAGACTTTAAGTCAATTGTTAAAGCAATTTTTTTTTGTAAATACAATTTTCGAAATATGTCCTGCTCTAAAAAAAAAAAAAAACGATATTTCAATTTTTCATTTGAGATTTTTGAATGTGTCCTCTTTTTGGTGGGCATGTATCTGGTCACCTTAGGAATGTTGAAGCTTAGCCTTTGCTGAAACCTAGTATCTTTAGTTTGCCAGCATTATGGTTTTTGAAGCCTTTTGAAGCAATTTTTCAGAACTCTTTTTAAAGTTTGTCAATTTATGGCCAGTATTTGAGACTTATAGATAGTGTTCGTTTTAAGCCAAAAAAAAAAACGAGCACTTCTTTGGCAAAGACAAGTCCTAATTCAGTAAGAACATTCTTTTTTTTTAGCCCGATATTTATACGACTTGTTGCTGTGCCATAACTCGCTGACTACACTTAAAATAATGAGGACCAGCTATATACATCTATATTAAAGTGTATATATACTTAACGCAATTGAAATGGCAACATCAACTCTGTAAATCGTTCTTAAAATATGTATGCCCGAGTATAGGTACGTTTTTATGCCTCGAACAAAAAAACTATGACTGACATGACATCATGGTTCCATGGAAAATATTACCTTCTTGTAAATATATCGCATTCAAAATCGCCCTTAAGTAGCACAAGCATTCCATAAGACCGAGCATCGTTTTTGTTTTGCATGCAGCACGAAACTGAAGGCATTCGCATAAATTCCATAAAAAGCACGCACAGGACACTGCCTTTGTGAGTGAAATCATATACTACACAACACACAAAGTCAGTGGTCCTGGCTCCTGGCCCACATTTATTATTCAACCTAACGATTCACATTGTTTATGCAAACATCCTTGTTTTTCACAGTCGCGAATGAGGTTACACACATCGATTACGTAGAATATATGATCCAGCAGGCATCAACCACACTCGGCTAAGGACGAAAGCAGGTTGAAACAAAACCAGCCAGCACACGAAAGACGAAAAAGGTTATACATGGCTCCCTTGTTGTCCTCTGTTACTAAACGCTTTCCATCTAATGGCAGCCATAAATCACACATAAATCCAGAATACTTCAAGAACATAAAACGCAGCCACTCTTCGAGTAAATGGAGGACGGAAAGTTATTGAAAACATTTCGGTTGGCATCGCAAGGGTATACCAATACATATCCGACAAAAATTTGAAAAGAACTCCAAATTGGCGAAGAGGAAAGTTTTTCACGACCTCCCCAGTCCCCAAAAGTGGGACAAAACAAAAATATCTGGTATGCAACTTCGCCCAGCAAAAGTCAAAAACTCATATGGCGTGTATAGTAATAGTTCTCGAATCCCTATTGCCTGCGTGTGTGTGTATGGATGACAGATGGTGAAAATATGCTACCCACAAAAAGTGGAAAAATCGATTACCAATCGAATCCTTTTCGGTGATTCGGTGGAAGGTTGAAAAAGGTTTACGATTCCGTGTCCTTCACGATCGGCGTGCTCGAAACAGAAAATGGTCTGCTTAGACTGCTACATCCGAATAATCGACAACAAATTGCATCGCCATATTGGGGGTGTGTTGGGTATGACGGCTGAGTAAAGAAACATACCTATGATATATGGAGACCATTTTTCTTTTGTTAACACACAGCTGGGTTGCCCTTTGGGCTATTGTATGCCAGTGAAATGGTCGTTATCCATAATTAGGATGTGTGAGTGTATTGTAATAATTTATGGTGAACATAATTCATAATTGCGTAACAGTTAGAACGAGCCGGAAGTCACTGGCCATACACAATATTACCGTCGCTGCTGAACACAGTAATTATCCTGTCTTTTGGTTTTGATTTCTTTGCAAAGTTCCAGCCACAAGACGTACACTAGTTGTAATGACCAGGTCTATTGGAAGTAAACGATGTAGAAAACGATAGTTAAGTCTTTTATGGTGAGACTGTACATGGGTACGATGACGCTGACATTTGTATTAAGTAAATTAACGAAGCATGAAAAACTGATTTTACTACAGCAGTGAATGTGAAGAGAGTTTTGCTTCTCATATCCTCTTGGTTGCTACCAGAACCAGAAGTCAATTAAAGTAGCAGCTAAAATTTAAGTGCCAGGGGATGCATGAAAACGACTTTTTGCACGAGATGCCAATTTTCGAGTTAAGAAGTAGCCTAAGTTAGCAATGAGTTTAGAGGACTAGCTCTTGATTTGAAGGCGAAAGGGGGGGAGGATGTGAGACTTCACCCCACGCTTTTCAAAGAGTCGGCAAATCAAGGAAGCTACATTTATTAACTTGAGCAACTAAAAAAAATCGGCAAAAACGATTGGCATTTTCAAAGGTTCCTCCTTATTGAAATCCTTAAAATTTAGCGAGTTTCGATTCGATTTTAAACAGGACGGTCAGCATCGTCAGGTCAGGATCTTAGGTATTGGCTTGGGATAGTTCCTGTGAGAATTGGTCGAAATTCGAGAATTCGTTGGGCCGATTTTCACGGCTCGAAAAGCAGGTTTGAAAGGACTTGTTTGTTTAGTTTTCACAAGTCTGTAGTAGGGCATTCAAATATAGGGAAATTAATGTGCAGAACCTTGAGATGAAGTTTGTTCCATAGTAACCTTCTGAAGAAAGCTTGTTTGAAACCACTTCCTTCTTTTCGGGACGATTTTTTTTTCAATTAATAAGGCTTTTTGTTATGTGATATAATATTTTTGTTTGCCCGAACCTGAAAAAAGGAGATCCTCTAAACTGCGCTAACTACAGAGGTATAAGTCTTCTTAAGATCGCCTATACAAGATCTTATCAGCCGTGTTGTGTGAACGCCAACAACCTGGTAGGTCGATTTCAGGGTAGCTTCAGGCCAGGAAATTCAACCATCGACCAAATATTCACAGTGCGATAGATCTTGGAATAGATCGAGGAACTTCAAATCGATACCACCATCTTTTCATCGATTTTAAAGCCGCCTCTAACAGGACGAGCTATACAGACCAAAGTCTAGTTTTGGCAATTCTGCCAAACTCGTCCGATTTTGCAGGATGTCGATGGAGAACTCACGCTGCTCCATAAAGGTCGGGAAAGAACAAACAGAAACCTTCGATGTCAAAAAAAAAATGTTGACAAAGCTAAGCGCTGCCTATAGGTTTGTTGTTTCGAGAGAAAAATTCTTCGTCTGCATGTACAGTGATATCAACCTAGACAGAAGAATGAAGGTCTAACGAATGAGGTGGCTGGGTCATGTAGAGCGAATAGACGCGAATGCTGCCGCCCGAATGATTTTCGAATCCACACCACACCCGAGGGACGGCGCAGTAGAGGAAGACCACGACTCAGGTGGCGCACGAGTTATATGCCATATGGATTATATAACATAAGATCATCATCAGCCTGCAGATGTATGTATCTACATTATGCAGTCAACACAACAACAACTAAATGCATCATCTATACTCTGTCCCATTTATATATTCAGTACAGGCCTTATGGGAAGCTCTTTTTTCTACCAAAGGTGCCAGTAGATACTTTTACGGCACTCAATCACAAGAATTGCCACTGAAATAAAAACCAAGCCACTGACTTACCAAGGAATTGTTGTTGTCATTTACGTAAAACCCACCATGACCAGTCTGTTTATGAAGAAATTTTCCTCAAAGGCGCATACACCCCACAATGACCAGTTTGCCTCGCATGTGCTGGCAGAATGAGAATGAAGATGAGGGTGATCTTCTCGTGTGCGGTTGCTATTTTATCACAGAAAATAAACATGTGTGTGTGTGGTGTGGTGTTGGTGTGTGTTTTAAGCACCTCAGAAGAGTGTTACCATATTCATTTGCAAAAATATCATTACGGGTTTTTCTATGGATTGTGTCAAAGAACTTTCGTGTTTTGTTGCTTTTTAAAGCTTTTGAGAGCAAATAAATGAATTTGATTATGTGGGATGTTGCCATACAGTTTTTAGGTACTCCTTTAATTATTTTGTAATTCTGATGGATCTGTTAATATGCAGTTAAACCATTTTTTCGATTTTGTCTTTTAGCAGAAATGGAACACTGTTTAATTTGTTTACTTTATTATTTTGTATCATCGGCTCAATCAGGGAATTTTTTGTATGTTTAATAATATTATTATTGCTGCTTCAAAAAATGTGTAAAAAAAATCGAAAACTGATAAGGAGTAGGAGGAGGATATTAATATACAGTCCACCAGCTGTCGAAACAATGAGGTTTATTGTCGAGTTGAATTTATTACCCAAGTTCACAGGTACCCGGTAATTTCGGGTAATGGGTATCCTAAATTCAGAAGTACTTGGAATTGAATACTGAGACACAGTTTTTTATACTTTTTATAATGCGGTACCCAAAAAATAGTGGGTACTCAAAAAGAAACGGGTACCCGAAAAAATGCGGGTATAAAGAGCAATATTTTTGCATTTAATTTCATTTCATTAACAGTGCAACAAGTGAGAAGTGCGTTGCAGTGATATTGTGATAAGTTAATAGTAATAATAATTCATATTCAATTCATATTTAAGCTTGTTTTAAAACTTGTTTACATTTAAAAATGGCTTCAAGTTCTTCGAAGGATACAAGTGCACAGAAGAAGCAGGCAATCGTTGACGCAACCAACAAATTTTACGATATTGTAAAAAATAAGACGGAAGCTGTTAAGAAAACTGCGGAAATATTCTGTTACAGAACGAACTGTTTTCAATTGTTTGAAGGAAAATAAAAGCAAAGGCCATAACTCACCACCAAAAAAGAAAAAAAAAATTGGTACGAGCAAAGTCGACGATTTTGATAGGTGCGCCATCAGACAAATCGTTCATCAGTTTTTTTTTCAAATAATGAGCTTCCAACGCTGGACAAAATTTTGGTTGAGGTTAAACTCAACCAAAATATAACACAAATAAGCCGCTCATCACTTCATAGAACTTTAACAAATGATCTAAGCTTTAAGTTCGGCAAACGTCAGCGGAATAGTGTTCTTTTGGAAAGAAGTGACATAATTGTGTGGAGAAGGAAGTATTTACGTCAGATAAAAAAAATTAGAGAATAAAAAAAAAAATTATTTTACTGATGAGACGTGGCTCAACGAAGGACACACCCGTGAACAAGTTTGGAATGATACTGCCTTAAAAACACCAAGACAAGCATTTAATGAGTTACTGTCGACAGGACTGCGTTCGCCATCCGGAAAAGGCAAGAGGCTAATCATTTCCCACATAGGAAGCTCTACAGGATTCGTGAACGAAGGACTCCTATGCTTTGTTTCTGGAAAAAGTGGAGAGTATCATGAGGACATGAATGCCGAAGTTTATGAAAAGTGGTTTGCAGACATTTTAACACGCCTGGAACCAAACTCCGTTATAGTTCTTGATAATGCTTCGTATCACTCTCGGAAACTTAACAAAGCTCCCTGTACTTCCACCAAAAAGGACGAAATAAAAGAGTGGGTGAGTTCTAATGGTATCAGCTATGAAGACGATATGGTGAAACATGAGTTGTTATGTATCGTGAAACAGTACAAATCCCAATATGAAACTTACGCGGTGGATCAAATGGCCAAAGATGCAGGACATGAAGTACTTCGATTGCCACCTTATCACTGCGAACTTAATCCCATAGAGCTTGTTTGGGCTCAAGTGAAAGGATTCGTGGCAAGCCAAAATAAGTCTTTTAAGCTGGCAGAAATAAAAGATCTTCTAAAAACAGGACTTACGAAGGTTGACGCTGAAAAATGGCAACGGTGTGTCCAACACGTTGAGCAGGTGATTGAGCCAAAGATGTGGGAAATTGATGTTTTTACTGAAGGAGCAGTGGAAAGTTTAGTTATAAACTTAGGTGAAGAGAGTAGTAGCAGCAACTACTCGTCAGAGTGATAAAGTGTTTTTTTTTTAATTTAATTAATTTTTTTCTGTAATATATTTTTACGATAAACAAAATTAGGCCTTCTGGGGAACTCTTAAAAAAACGCGCCTACTATCTTACCTCTTGGTGGTGTGGAAAAAGATAGATTCAATTTAATTTAGATTTAGTTTAATTTTTTTAGATTTAGTTTAGATCTACATGTTTCTGTTCATGAAATCTTAATAAACGGCTGGTAACCCTACCGATATTTGTGAGAGAATTATGCCAATTTATAGTGCTCACTATGGCAACCATGTGAGAGCTTTATAATGGAGACAGCTTATTGAAACCCATAAAAGTAAGGGTGAAAGGCAAATACCCTAACTTCCCTGTACTGAAAATATGAATGGGACAGAGTATAGCATTCGCGGCAATGATAGCAGCCCAACAACAGTATCAGCAATCAGCCTCTACCATTAGCACTTAAGTATTTACACTCAGAGGAAAAACGATCTAAAATCAAGAATATCAGTGTCAGATCAAGCTCGTTCGTTGACGAAAGTATGGTAATCTCGGAAAATCTTATTTCAAGTACGAAAATCTTATTTTGAGCTCGTTTTTTCAAGACCAAAAAATCTTACTTCAATCCTGTTTCGGGATTGATTTAAGCTCGAAAATTCTTAAAACACCAAAAAATCTTACTTCAATCCTTATTCGGGATTGATTTAAGAATGTGGTTCTTACATTATGCGATGTCTGAAAAAAATGTATTTTGGGTATTCAAGATGTTTCGGGATTGATTTCGAATGTGGTTCTTATATTATGCGATGCCTGAAAAAAATGTATTTTGGGTATTCAAGATCTAAACCTAAGATCTTAATTACCTACCATCTTATAATATATCATCACATCATTCATTCACATTTCACATCAGTAGATATCATTGGTAATAATATTAAATTTTCAATGTTGCCTTATGAGAATTCACTCAGTAAGTGAGTGTGAATTTTAGCAACGAATAGAAATCAAAATAAAGTACATGCGCATGCAGTTTAAGTATTGTTGCGCTTGTTTCAATCATGAACAAGCTTGAAATAAGATTGTTTCGGCTTATTTCAAGAACAAAAAAACTAACTCAAGAGCTCATTTGTGTTTCAATGTCCTCTTTTAAGATTGTTTCGGCTTATTTCAAGAACAATTGGTGTCATATTAAGATTTAACACGTAAGAATGAAAAAATCTAAAATCAAGCTTGAGCATACTTGATTTTTCTCTGAGTGGCACGAACAAGCTTGAAATAAGATTGTTTCGGCTTATTTCAACAACAATTGGTGTCATATTAAGATTTAGCACGTAAGAATGAAAAAATCTAAAATCAAGCTTGAGCATACTTGATTTTAGCTTGCGATTTTTCTCTGAGTGTACCTAAAATTAGTTAGTCTGAATTTGGCTTTACAATAAAGCGCATCGTGCGTACCTTTTGTTTGTTTAAATGTTTCTCTGTTTTATTTTTTTGTTCGATCGGTCGCGGCCGCTCGTAACTCACGCAAGCGGAAGGGGACCTTAACCAACTTAGCATTCGAAACTGATAAAAACAAAATTCGCCTTTAGGACTTGTAGTGAAACTGATCATATCGACAGTCGATAAGTTAAAAAAAGAAACGTAAAATGTGGGTGATAACAGAAAATAATACTTTGTTTCCTGAAATACTTTTTATCAGCTTCCAAAAACAATCACAAATATTTTTCAAAAATTAGTAATAATCATTTTTTGTTGACTTACAAAAAAAAATCGTTTCGTCAATTAAAATCGTAGCTATATTAAAACAGAGAGCATTGTGGGTAAGTGTCACAAAAAATTTTTGTTGTTGTTGTCTGTTTCAAGGACTTTTCTTGTATGTCAATTATTGGGGTACCGTTCCTATGGGGACAAAACGGAAGCTTATTATTTTCACTACGATGTACGTCCATCTGTCCGAACCCAATAAGCCAATTTTGTTCCGAAGTCTATCTCAAAAACTAATTGACGTAGAAGGCTGAAATCGGGTATAACCTCTAGTTAAGCGATAAATACGAGAATAGCGATATATTGACTGGTTTTGGAGTAAAGTAATTTGGCAAACAAAATATTTTCCTACATACAAAAAACTGTTTAACTTTCTACCAAGGTCTATCAAATCAAAGAACAACCGATACACTAACGTTTTTAAGACACCAACTCTGCCCAAGTACGGAACCGTAAGGGCGCGAGTAATACTCGCACTTGGGAGTTTTTTTTTACTTTCAAGTCATTCCTCGTCGAGGTATTGATTGAAAAATGCATCCTCATTTACTTTTTCGCAACACAAAAACACAACAGATAAAAACCAACCCAATCTGTTAAAATTTAGCTTGAGAAAATGTTCCAAACCATGGGCCCGCAAAATTTTGACAGATTTTTTAACTGGAGCTGCGTACCAGGGTGAGGGCATTCGCTCAAGTTTAGCTTAGCTAAAGTTTTAAGAACCAAATAAAAGGCGGGTTGGCAGATCAAAACAGAACAAAATATATATTACATTGGCAAATAATTGAGTCAGAATGATGTCCGTATGATTAAGAATTCGAAGGTTTGGCAATAATTCGAAGCTGTACATAAATCCATTGATTAAAAAATGGAGCAACAAAAAGCCTTAATCGAAAATATCCTCTTCTAAGAAATCCAGTAAATCCCTCACCGATTACAAGCGATAGTTATAATAAGCATCTTCGCTTTGAGATCGATTTTCACCTAAAGCCTTTTAGTCTAATTAGAGCCGTCAATAGTTTTGAATTTGCATAGTAAATCTATTCACACGAATTGCATCAGACCGGAATTTCTCCTGCCAACATGAGGACTGATTGGCCAATACCCCACCCTCCTCGTGTATACATTTTTAAAGCTCTACCGTAAGTACTTATACATAAAATCCACCTCCACTCCGCAAGCAGTATTTTATTGATTATTTTCCAAAATCGAATTTAATCCTTGAGCTAAACTAACATAGAAATTCTCATCCAATGCAAATATTCCCTTAAATCCCAGAAATTAACTTTTTGCCAACCATCTTTGTTTTTGTAAATTGTATTATTTGTTTATTCTTCGATTTATTATTTTTATTGTGTGACTTTCCATCGCTAGGGGATGCTGATGGCTGACTCGGTTCTTGGTGCCTAATGTCCAATATTGTTGGGATCTATCTATACGCCAGGGGTGATAACGGCGCCATACGTCTAGACATAATGTCGCATCAACGACTTTGTAGTTGTTAATATAGTATGTGGGCTACCATAAAAACAAATACATACATAAAGTATGGGAGGACTTGAGCAACGTTTGGTATTTTATGAACAAGCTGGGAGACGTTGTAATTATTGTAGAATTGCCTCTGGCATCCTGAGGGCTATTCAATATCATGGCATTGTGATGTCTTAAGAGGTGACTGCGTTGCTCTGCTTTATTGTTGTTAAAATATCATGTCCTTGTGGATACATTCATTCTCTTCGTTTTATATACGATACCTACTTATCTGTTTAGCTGGGGTCATATAAGTGGTAGCATAATTCATTTTCGTTAGATCGAAGAAGTTTTTTCATACGTACATATTTTTTATCTAAGGGTGACGACACTATACATCTATTACATACGTATAATAAAACTGTAGGGAATTTCCTTGTCAGTTAAAAACTTGAAAACTATTGGACACATTTCGATGAAACTTTTTTTAACATGTTCCTTAAGACTGTGAGACTGCTATAGGCTATGTCGTTTACAGCCTCCTTAGCTCCTTAGGAGCAGTTTTTAGTCAAAATGTATTTTTTGAAGTGAAAATATATACATACACATATACCTTGCTTCAAATGGATGTTTATACTTTTGCGATCGTGCGACACGACAAACAAAAATAAAACAACACTAGCATACGTATACCTCGCATTCAAAAAGGGTTGATTTTTTTATTATGATCGTATGCCCGATGCTGGATGGGGATGGGGTGCGTGTTGCAGTATGGTATGGGGTATATTAATAATCTTCACAAACCGGTTACATTTCAAAATTTCATTCTGATATGTGGTATGGTAACAGTGTAGAGTTGGGATAGGTAGTTGATTGGATTCCGTAGGAAGAGGGAAACAAAGGAAGGGATGTTATGTATATACTTATAATACTCCTGTAGGAATTTTCTTTGTCTCCTAAAGGCGCTAAAACTACTGAACAGATTTCAATGAAGCACTCAAAGTACAATCTTAAATGGGTCAACTGGGCGAGCACGGGTCAGCTAGTTGGAAATAAAAAGCTAAGGTATTTATTCCGTAAACTACAAATGATATGACTAACTTGAGAGTTGAGACTACCTTTATAAGTACCTGTACCTTTACCTTAATAAATGTCACATCATTATACTTATGCTGAGGTAGGGAAGTGACTAAACACTAATTGTGAATCCGTGAGGCCTAACGATAGCTGGAACAATTTATAACAAAGTATGGTAGCATAGTTACGTAAAGCCTTACGTTACGATAGAGCATGGCTACTGGGTGGCAGCTGGCAGAATGCAGTTTCGTGAGTTCCTGTGCAAAACGTGTCGTGTAGGTTAATTGGTCTGCCCGACGTCGTCGGTCGGTCGAAAAGAAAAACGAGCAATTGTTTCTGGGCAACACTTCTTCGAGTAAGTAAAGGCATCACTAATTTTTTTGGTGTTTCAAAAGGTGAAACCGTTTTCATAGCTAAAAATTAGCAAGCTCTTATCTGACTATCATTATTTGTTTCAGTGAAGGTATTTTTTCTAAACCGACTTTACTTTATGAATAAGTATTTGTGCCAATCACATGGCTATACGGCTTTTAGAAAAGATTGTTCTACTCTTCTATCGCCAATACTGTTTGTGTCTTGCTGCATAGAAATACAACATGTAAATAAAATAAATTGGATAATCTACATTTTTTATGAATGGAATTTTTGTTCTATTTTTTATGTTATAATAAAACACTCGAATGAAGCCGGTCGGGTCTGGTACTATATAATATGTATTTACAAAGGTGAAACCATCAGCTGTTTCAAATTGCATGTATAAAAAAAAGACACACTCGCTTGATTTTATTCCTTACCATTAACATTATAATAGCTAAGAGGCATCTTACAAACAAAAACAGTTTACCTTCAATAAAAAATCTTATGGCGTATAAGAGAAAAATCTTTTTTTTGTTTAGGTATATTCTATTCGTAAAACATCTGCATCGCTATTCTGAGAGAAGATTAAAAGCATAAAAGACTGTGAACATTTTTATGGTTTTTACTTTTTACCTGGAAAAGGGTGAATTTGAAAATGTAATAAAAATTAAGAATGAGCTTTGAACAGACGTTGTTCTAAGCAGAGAACAATATAGAGCGATGAATAAAAGAAAAATGTATTTACAACAATAGAACGAAGTGTCCTATAACTTCAACCATTTCACATAAAGCATAACAAAAAGCGGATACTGTTATGCATATAACTATAGTAATGGATTATCTAGAACAAGGAATAAAAATATTTTTGTTATTGGTTTGAGATATCCTTTAAGCAAGGCGCACACCGAAGTGGTGTAGCAGTGGCGACCAAGTGGCAGGTGGAATCGCTAAAGCCTATGTAAGCAAATTTAGAGGCGCCCATCGAAGCGGAGTGGGGCGACGCACGTGGCATTTTTCAGGAGGCGTGATGCCAGTTTGGTGTCACTTACCTCGAATAATTTTCGAGTAGCAAGTGGGTAGTGACGACGTGGATTTTAGGATTGCAACTGCGTATTTTTGTTTACCCGGAAACTAAAAATATACAAGATGAGCAATCAATTTAACATAGGAGCATAGTACGAAATTTTAACAACATATGAATCGGTGGCAGCATACATTTTCCTCACTTTTATACCCCACTTAACCGCCATCCGATCGGCCCACCAAATGTTCAACCTTCCTATGCCATACCTGCCACTTATGGTCACTAGGCCACTGACAAGCCACTTGTTCACTGCTTTAGTGCGCGCCTGGGCTTAGTAGATTTGGTACAAGGTATTCGCTTAAATTGTCACTTATAGTTGAAGTAGAAGAATTCAAAATCGGAAAGAGAAGAAAGATACCTGACTCATTCTAAGTAAAATACAAATAACCGTTTTTGCGTTTATTTCCCTGGAGGTAGATCCACTACCGCAAAAAGTAAAGGACTTAAGATTGACTTAAGAAAAATGTTTAATGCTAATAGTGATTTTCTGTTTGGCGGAGATCTCAATTGTAGACATAGAGATTTGGGGTTGTTCTAGAGCAAATTCTTGGGGAAATATACTGTCTGATCTTTCTGTTGTACCTATTGCCAATATCCGTTTTGTTTCCGCCAAATGCTACATATGTTCCTGCTAGATAGTTCCCGTGGTAATCCATCTGTCATGTTTCAAGTCATGTTTCACAGCCAATATCCTTGAATGAGCTTAGTTCTGATCATAATCCTGTTTTTTGTCGTCTGTTACTGTCTAGTGAGAGAAAGAGGTGCAAATTTCCTTGACATACAAAATGCAAATTGGAAAACTTTTCGTGGTGAACTTAAAAGAAAGCCTATTTCACCAACTTACAAATTTATATTTACAAGTATTTTTTCACAAAATCTGTAGAAAAATTACAATTTTGCTTTAAGAATAATTGTGGTGAAACAGAATTCGTCTCTTTTTCTAACAAAATTGTCAAAATATTATTGTGAATACAAATTTGTAAGTTGGTGAAATAGGCCACTGGACTTCATAACTGATAAACAATGTGTTGACGCGATTGGCCAACAACTTTCAGATCACATATTGGAATCTGTCGATGCTAGTGTTCCAAAAGTAGCTAAATTGCGGAGGTCATTCCTCTCCATAAAAAGTCTAACACTAGTGATCTCAATAATTATAGACCGATATCCCTATTACCTGTGTGCTCGAAAATTTTTGAGAAAGCGATGAAAAAGAGAATCTTGGGGTTCCTGAACAAGCATAAGTTTTTCAGTGACGCTCAATTTGGATTTCATACGGTAGATCTACAGAAGACGCACTTCTTAAGTTTTGTAGCGAGATATACGAATGCGTCAACAACAATCTATTTACGGCTGGGCTTTTTGTTGATTTAACTAAAGCTTTTGATTTAGTTAATCATAAAATTCTTTTAAGTAAGTTATATAGTATGGGATTGCGTGGTTTTATTTATAATTGGTTAGCTTCATATTTAAAAAATAGAAGACAGAAAGTTAGACTTAATGGGATTTATAGTAAACTGTGTAGTATCAATGTTGGCGTACCGCAAGGATCGGTTTTGGGTCCCTTACTCTTCTTAATCTATATCAACTCCATCTTTTTCCAGAAATTTAAAGGTAAACTTACAGCTTTTGCTGATGATATAGCTATATCATATGGTAGCAAGTCTCTCCTCAACCTAATTGCAGACGTCAACGCAGATTTGGATATTTTAAGACATTGGTTTACTTTGCACAAAATTATTTTGAGTAGTAAGACTAAATTAATGCACTTTAGTTTGTCAGGGTCGCGTGCCTTGTTTGATTGTGATATTTACTATCATTCTGCAAACTGTCGTAAATTTGCTCTAAAACTCTATGATAGTGTTTCTGCTTCCTGCGATAGAAATTTTGTCTTAGGTGTTCCTTGCTCAAATTCTTGTTGTATGATTGATTTTGTGCAGTCTTTTAAATATCTAGGAGTTATTTTAGATAATAGATTAAACTGGTTTGATCATACTAATGCACTTAAAAAATATTTACTGTGTTGCTCCAGACAATTTTATAACCTGAGCTCATACTGTTCAGAAAAATTGTTTTTCCATAGGAGCTTTGTTTTGTTTCAGGGGCTGAAAATTCTCCCTTTAAGACATCTCTACTATTATAAAGTTCTTAAGCTGTTTTTTATTAGGAGTGGGCATCTCTTTATCAGAAGAAATGCTCTACATAATTTGCGCATTAACTCCAATAACTATGTCAATATTCCTGCTCACAATAAAACTAATTTTAAAAAGTTTTTTACAATAGTGGCTCCTACCATTTTTAACAAGCTACCTGATTCCATCCGACGTTTACGAAAATTATCCATATTTCTACATCAAATAAAATCTTGGCTTTTTAATTTTAACTTACAACAAATTGAAAATATGTAAAAAACAAAAAAAAAAAATCACATATAAATGAATTTTGCGCGTTATTTTTTAAATTCCCACACACACATTTCTTATTTTTGAATTTTTTTTCGGACGGTGCATTCGCTACTAGCTTCAGCTTCGAGCTTAGCTATAGAGTGCACCCAACTTTATTTATTTATTGCTGGTATTAATTTATGGTTTCTTTTGTCTTGTTGACAGACACTTATTATTTTAATATAAGTAAATTATTGCAGTAAATTAATTTATTGTTCTTGAATTATGTTGAATTGAATACCTTCATAAATTAATAAATAAAATTCCAATTGTCAAAAACCTAAAAAACATTTTTGTTTTCAATTACCAGCTCGAGTCGTTGCGTTGAGCTGATAAATAAGAAACATGCACAGAAGGAACTGGCAACGATACAGGCTACCTTGTTTTAGATCCCAGGTTAAACAGCTGAACCAAATAATCTTTAGATAAAGCTTCTAAGCCTTTTTGGAACATTGTCAAAATTGTTAAAAACAAAAACAAGCAAATTCCTTGTCTTAAGCACAATAATAGTATTAGTTTCACCGACATTGACAAAGCTAATATGCTGAGCATGCAAAATCATAGTGTCTCTCAAGGCCTTGGTGATACAAATACAAATTTGCAGGTAAGCAACGCTGTCCAGATGTTCAATGACAAACATTCAGCAGCCTGAACAGGAGGGTTAGACAATATAAGAAATATTTACCTAAAGGTATTACTGAAGATAGGAATCAGATATGTATCTGGCTTTTGTTTTTAACGCTTCCCTTAAAATGCAATACTTTCCAGTTTCCTGGAAAGTGGCTAAATCCCCATACGGATAAAGGTGGGATTATAGACTTGATCTAACCATCTCATCCTAGTTCTACTTAGAGGACGCCTGCCTGATGGTACGGATTCGATAGCACGTCGTGGAATCCTGGTCGGGGATATGCGTTTAATATGACCAAACTAACGAAGCATGGACCGCTCCGTCGCGTCCGGAGGAGTTGATGAAATCGAAAAAGTCTGCATGTACTTCATACACACAACTGACCCACCATTTGAAACCTTATATTCGAATGATGTTACTTTACAGAGCATAATCTATTAAAATCCTTCCTAATATATTTTTCAGAACTCGCATTTAATATCCACTTATTCGTTATATACTTTCAGATCTATAACTGCAAAACAAACTTGTCATCTGCGGAATTGTATTCTACACTCCAACTAAGGCCTTTGTGACTTATACAACTTATTTGAAGACAGAGAAGCAAAAAAAAAATCTAAAAAAACAAACAACAACTACTTCAATATGGCTGCATTCATTGCGAAACAAATGGTTGGCAATCAACTGAGTGCCGTAAAAGGTACGTACAATTTTAAAAGTGCATACAACGAACATACGCTCCCTATAGTAGTGTTGAACGGAGGAGTAATTATAATTATTATGATGGTCATAAAACAGCGGATAATGTTGTTAGTTAGTTTAAGTGGTTAGTTTTAAGTGGCTACAATCGTGGGTTGCATAAAGTATTCAATTAAAATACAAAAAGATACAAACTAAAATGAGGACTAGTTATACGATGATAAAGTTAACCCGAGAATGAAAATGCTGTACGATTCAAATTAAATTTCTATGACCTTGTGAATAAGGTTTTTTTTCAGGGGTCTTTAGAAACCTTTCCATGTTTCGCATGGTAGGTATAGTTTTATTTAATTATTTCCGACACCGTGGATTTTCGAAAGGTTAAGCTCTGAATGCGCTTAAAATTAGTGGTAACAATAAATAGAAAGCCAACCACGAACAGTTTTTAGTTTTATTACAGTAAGTACACGCAACTCCAAAAATGTTGTTAGCCTAATTAGGAATAGCATAGTAAGTTTGGTTTTTTGGCCAAGAAATACTATTGTAGAATGCTCAAGCTCATAACTGACTATAGAGTATACCGTGTTTCTATAGACTAAGAGCCCACATTAATTTTTGGGTGTGATTGATAACACCAAATAACTCACATAATTAGGTATGACCATATTTGTCTATGACCATATTTGTCATCAGGATGGCTAGTTCTATATATAGGAGAAGAAAAAAAAGTGTTATCACAATTTTCAAAAAAATCGATTTTTAGGTTACTTTAAGAGCGTCTTACAGGCAGAAGGCCGCCTGTAAAACGTCTTGGACCACTATATTGGTAATCAGGGCACTTAACTATACATTTTGAAATTATATTAAAGTTGTTATACCAATTATTTGTAATTCAGAAAAAAATGCATTTTTGACATGGTATTACTCACAATTGCCCCCACTACAGCATGCAAGACGGTAACATTTAGGAACAACTACTTAAGACCTACCTAATTATGTGAGTTATTTGGTGTTATCAATCACACCCAAAAATTACTGTGGGCTCTCGGTCTATAGGTACACTATTCAAAATGATCTGCAATGATCTGAAGTATAAAAAGTCCTCATTTAGATCATCCTAGTAAGATTTAATGGGAGAATTCTACAGGCCAATCAATTTATACGGCACTTTAAAAAATATGCCAAGACATGCAGGATATACAAAATCTAGTGAGGAATATACAGAGAACTGCGGTTTAAGACATCAACAAAATAGTTGCAGCTCAGATTGCTCTATTGAAGACCACGAGCCAGCTGAACATGGTAGGGGAGAGCTGACACCCTCCAAAACTTTAACATAAAAAGTTACATAGTTCCGAAATTTATTGTTTTTTCAAATATTTTTGAAAGCAGTTTTATAAACTGGTACCTATTTATATTGACCGAGTTTGACATTTTTTCAAAATTTATTTTTATTAGTTTTCGACGGCCTGTGGCAGGTACCCCGTCTTAAACTGTCGAAGGTATCACACTGTATTTTTTACTTATCTATTTATAATATTTTAACAAGAATAGCTTTTAGTTTTGTATATATGTACCTAAAAAATCTTTTTTGCAATATTATCTTAAAAATATTGATACAAAAATCTTAAGAATTTATGCCTTTTAGAATTTTGAGAAAAAAGGCATAGGTACCTAATTTGTTGATCAAAGTCGCTTCACTAATTTTCGTCTACTACTGTGCGTCATGCTTATTTTCCAATTCTCTTAGATATCAACTCTGTAAACCCAAACAAGAAATGTGGTATGGTAATGGTATGCAAATGCATTAGGGCAGCCGCACAATGGATTCGAATTTGTATTGTATTTGTATTGTACCTAAACGTAAGAATCCTGGTCGTACGAATTGAGTGCGAACACTGAATACGATTTTTCTCCTTTAAATAGGTAGTGTCCCGGTGACTTCGCTTTTGTGCCTGATGTATAATCCGTATCTTGAAGATAATTTTCTTCTAACTCGGAGACTGCGGCCGGCCGGTGCGCGGCGTCGTCCTTTTATATCTGTAAACCAAGTTAATTTGGGTGATCACAGAATCCGTCGTATTCGGAATTTTGCTACGAACCCCGAAAGAACTATCACAGAATCCGTTGTAGTGGAAATTTTTGCTACGAATTAATTTCGTAGGAAACATTTCCACTACGACGGATTGAATTCGTAGCAAAAATTTCCACTACGACGGATTCTGTGATAGTTCTTTCGGGGTTCGTAGCAAAATTCCGAATACGACGGATTCTGTGATCACCCAGAATACATTTTTCAACATCCATTTTTAATGTTTCATTTCAACGCACAAAAGTGTTTAAGAATTCCAACAAGTTCGGATTGTTTTCAGACGTCGCAACTACACGTACGTATACCGTATACGTACGACTAACTCGCATCCAATGTGCGGGCTGTCATTCCCATAAAAGCTAGTAGCTAATAGCTACTTAGAAAGTCGGGATCGTACCTGATCGCACCAGTCAAATTCTTATTAAAACGTGTCCAATGTGCGACCGGCCTTAAAGTTTGCTTTCGTTGTTTTACGGTTGCAGCTAAAAAATAGATTAATAAATAGGTATTGTTTTTTTTATAACTATGTACCTAAAGTTTCGCAGATAACTTGACATTTTTTTCGTTATTTATCTTTTTTAACAAAAAGGAATACTTTTTTTTTTTAAAAATGCATAATTTATTCCGGATTTAGGCATAAAAACTTCGATCGGGGTTGACAACACTGGTCGGAGGTTCCCCGCTGTCGAAGGGTGCCATCTCTACCCTATAGCTTCGTGTATGTTTTCTCTTTGAGAGCGAGTATTTTAATAGGATTGAGAGAGAATGTTGTGAAATGCTCTCCCTTCGCACTATGAAATGTTCATCCACATTCTAAAAAAAACTAGGAAAACCGAGCGTCTAAAATGTGCCCGCAATTTAGCGAAAAGTTAAATATGTAATAAATTTTAAATGTAAATGCATTTTTTTTTTCGAATCTCCCAAAACATCTGAATATTCTAATGTCTAATCGAATCATCATTTGTTGTCATTGTGATTCATTTTTTTTTAGATTTTAAATTATGTTGTCCTAAATGGCTTCTCTCTTCTTTACCCATAAAAGTCCTTCGACGCGGCATAATTTGCTCTCTTATTTAATTTAAATGCAATTGTATTGAATTGCAAGGGCTTTTACTGGGCTTTTTATAAAGGCTTTCCTTCAATCACACAATTGCTACCAAATCAAAAAATATTTGTCCAAATTATCCTATAAATATGCAGGGCTTTGTTTGATTTCCACTATTGTACGACTGCACATTTAGCCTATTAACATGCAATGCTTTTTCATTTCTTTTATTCTATTTCTGACAACCAAAAACTGTATGCAGAAAATCATCTACGGAAGTTCTACTTTCATTTGGTCCATAATTAAAAAAATCGGTTTTAAAATAGCGCCGTAATCTGTCCGATAACAAAAAAACCTGTATCCTATTAATATAATGATGATTACCATCTCTAAAGAAGAAGACCAAGAAATTAGAAATACTTTTCCCACATGAGGCTGATACTTTAGTTCGACGTAGGTACCTCTCTTCGCCTCCATAAGTCAAAAATGGCATTGATTAGCTCAAAGTGTTTGGGTAATAAAACTAGGTACTTATACTTACCTATGCCAACATTTCAAAGGTTAGATAGGTACCTTAAAGCTAAAGAAATGTTGTTATTGAGGATATGTAAAAGGTGTCTCTTACGCAAGACCACGCATAAAGATGAGTTCAAAAACCCCTCGGGGTTCAGCCAAATGTAGTCACCTGATAAGCTAAAGGCAACTTTTTAAATTAAACATTGGTTTCCACTTAAGAGTAAAAACGCTGTGAGCATCTTCCAAAAAACTCTCGAGACAAGTTCACAAGTGGACGCTATTTTGAGAGTAGGTAGGTCACGGAAATTGAGGAAATTGATTTACCTACTCTAGACATTTGAAATTGGTGCATTGTGTAAACATTTTGAGACGGCAGTATAAAATTTCATCACCATTTCTTGTCTAATTTTTTTTTATTTAACAAATGTTAGGCAATAATGCCCAAAAATTAACTAAACGATAAAAATAAAGTTCAAAAAGTATTATTTGCTGCCCAAAACTGCATATCACACAAGCTAAAAAAAAAACAATATCGGCCAAAAAATGACAATGCTATTTGAAATAAAATTTTCAATTGATTTTTTTGAACTCGTGACACGTTTTTTAAAATCGCAATTAAGTCCACAATGCATATTCCACATATGTCTGTATAGGGTGCACACTGTCCCCATCAATCACCGTTCTTGAGGTCACTGTAGTTGGACTTCAAATAATTCTATACAATACATACATTCCACACTCCACAGCATGCTCCAGTTGAAAGAAAGTCCTTACTACTGATGTGCCACCCGATTCTGAGTTATTCTCCAGAATTTGAGTATTTCAAATACAAATACGTATAGGTACTACAATAAAAAGGTCTAAATCCTTAGTAGGTAATTAACACCAACCTGCAGAGGTAGCAACCCGCCTTAATCCCTCCAAATAGGTGTATGGCAAGAGCAAAATTTCTATTAATAATTGTAATGAAACCGCCTTCTGATAAAATAATTCCACCAAGCAGTAAAAAATAAAAACCCTCGTGTTTATTTACTCAACCAAGGATGAAACATTTTAACCACCATCATACCCATTGTCGGTTATCATTATTAAAAGTCGCACTACCGGCAATCGAGTCCGGAAAAGGCTCTACCTGTCTCTCTCATGTGCCTGTTTATCGAAAAAGCATAATGAAATCCCATTCGTCCCAAAGGACGTAAAATTCCTTTGGAAACAATTTGCCTTCGAGAATAAATAAACCACTTTTTTTGTTCAAATATCGAAGCAGCGATTTCCCGGAAAATTTCTTCTCGCATCAATGGACACACTTAGAAAGTTGGCAACAAAAAAAAAAAAAAAGAGAATTCACAACCTCTGGCCTTAACAGATATCCTATGTAGCGCACATTTAAAATTGATTTTCTTGTCTTCCATTTGTATTGGTTGGTGGACTCTTTAAGCTCCTTTTGCGGGACAACATTTTATAGGAAAACATCACTGAACATGAAGGTTACAATAAATGTCGCATCTACTTAATCTATCATCTGCACTCATCTAAAGACTGACACGCCGGCACCGTGGGGGTAGAGGTACTTATCCTTCATTATCCTCAGTTCTTTGCACCGCACAAACTCGAAAGTTGGTTTGGTATGTATATAATAAGCAGCACCACCAGCAGCAGTAGCAGCGCACAACATAAGCCAACACAAAGTTCCGCTTAAGGATGAAATTCGCAATGGCCTTGCAACACCACCACCATCGCCCACTTACCACCCCATTAATGGTTTTTCTTATCGGAAGCTCAAAATTTCTGCACGAATGCATCGTAGAGTGGGTCCTTAAATCATTATTTCAACTAGAAAATGTTGCACTTAATTTTCCTCACTTGGATTATTCCATTTCACAATTTCTAAGGAGGTTTTGCGCTCCTGGCAGTAGGGGGTTGAGTGTCACACATCGTATACCTACTGGATAATAGGGCTGGAATTGTTGGTTAAGCTGGGTATTAACTGCAAAGTTTCGTAGCTTATCGCGAAGTAAATTTGCACACTTTCTGTGTCAAGTACGCACAACGATATTGATTTGATATATTGTGTAATATAGAAGGCGTTGTGAAGATACCAATTTGATTTAATCCAAAGTACAAGTATGCGAGTGTAATATGTAAATAATAGTAAAGCTATTTATAGCTATGGCTTAGTGTATGAAGTATGACAAGTACAAAGATACACTGCAAATAATTTGCGTTATGACTACTTCTATACATATAAATCAACATTCAATCATTGGAATAGTATTACTTTGTCCCAAAAGATACAAAAACATCTACGAGTATGTATGTACCTAGTTTAGCTTTTCGAAAGTTTGTTTTCTAGAGCTGAACCTTGCCTGACTACCTTGTCGGCTTGTTTGTTTCCATAAACGTTGCTATGACCTGGAACACAAATCGGGGTAACCTTGAACGGATCAAGCGAAAACAGCTCGTCTGAACATTCTAGTACTTATA
The DNA here is from genome assembly GCA_955612985.1 of Cheilosia scutellata. Classification (NCBI taxonomy): domain Eukaryota; kingdom Metazoa; phylum Arthropoda; class Insecta; order Diptera; family Syrphidae; genus Cheilosia; species Cheilosia scutellata. The sequence goes on from OY015312.1 coordinate 47,949,762, forward strand.
GAGGATATATGAACTGAGGCGACAGCCTTGATGGTATCTTGACTGTCAATGAATATGTCTATCTTTTGCTCGGAACTATGTTTGTGTATAGTTTGATTTGCTTCAGGTCTAGCGGATTGCAAGTATCCGGAAGCCTAAAGTATTTTTAGATCCTGATCTGGAAGGACATTTATACTTTAAAATGTTTTTTAAAAAGCATTTTGGGAATAATGTAATCCGTTGAGGGTGGTACTAGTTCTCCTGATAGAGACAGCAGAATGGTTCTATGATCGTAGGGTCCCATCAGACTCTCTGAGTCTGATAGCGCTACGTGCTGTGATGTGAAGGACCGTGAGGGCGTCTGACGGTGTTGACCGCAGAGCGCCTGTGGTGCCTATGCATGCGGTTCTTTGGATTTTTTTTCAATTTGATTATGTTGTAAGCTTTTCTTAGAGCCGGTCACCAAACTATTGACCCATAGGTGAGGATTGGTGGTACCACGGCCGTGGTAGTTTTATTGCAGGCCTAGGGTGACCAGATCCATGCCCACCAAAAAGAGGACACCTTAAAAAATGTCAAATGAAATGAAATTGAAATATCAGGCTTTTTTAAAATATGGTCGTAAAATTCTGAGCAGGGCATATTTCTAAAATTATTTTTACAAAAAAAAATTGCTTTTACAATTTCGACTTTAAGCCTATTCCGGTCTTCAGTCCATTGGCTCGTTATCAATGAGCTCAACATTAGGATTATGTGCAGGAATTGAAAAAACAAACTGTAATTCTATATTGTACATTTTTTAAGTAGTCTACTCATTTTTCGTGCATAGGACCATAGGTGCATTTAGAAAGTTATTACTGTTTTGTTCTTGTTTAGGTTACAAAATTGGTCAAACAATTTATATTCGTTTAATTTATTGGTAATTTTGTTTAAATCCATCCATGTAAAACAATCAAACTCCTCCAGAGATTCGCCATACCTCTGAAGATATTTTAAACAGCTTGAATAAACCTGTAATACATTTTTTCCAAGTTTAAGGCATCATTTTCATTTCCACCTTTAACTACAAATTTTAGGTCGTATTCATACCAGAGAGATGCAGAAAATTTCTGAATTAGCTAGATAGTATTGAAAAAAGTTTTGTTATAGTTTTGTGGTGTCGAACAATTCCGTAAACTGGGAAATCCCAAAAAGAGGACAAATTGCACATTTTTTTAAAAAGATACCGGACATTATTTTTTTTTTGATAAAAAGAGGGCATGTCCTCTTAAAAGAGGACGTCTGGTCAGCCTATGCAGGCCCCATCTTTCGCCAAATATTTTGTTGCAGTTTTTGTTTTGTTCAGATTCAAGTTGAGCTGGCGGGGTTCAAGATCACTTCCAGATACCTAGCACCAGTTTTGCCACTAAAATAAAGTGAATCCGGTCAAATCTGACCGAATGATCGCTTTTTTATTTTCTAAATCCGGTTAAAAGTTAAAATCTGAATTTTTGACCGGAAATCCGGTCAAAATTGAATTATTAAAAATAGAAATGTGTAGATATATTATTAGGCGTATTCTTTTTGTATCATTCTACAACGGGTTTCACAACATACATACCCAATTCTATACTCGTATAAGATAGCCCAGATAATTGTGGGGGCTATTATTGCTTTAAATGATATCGAAAAGCTCATACCTATTGTATCATAGATGAGATTTCATATCAGATACAATTATTTATTAAAAAAGGGAAAACAAAAATATACCTACAATTTCAATGTTTAAAAAACGGTTTTATTCGTGAAGCTAAAAATGCTGCTGAGCTAAATTTAAGCTATAATCCATTTAGACGAGCGGTACGCTAAAATAACAATTTTCATATATCTGTTAAAATTTTGAGCGCCCATAAATTGTTCGGGAAATTTTCTCAAACCAAATTTTGACAGTTCTGTTGATTTTTTTCTCTTGTGTTTTTGTGTTGTGGAAAAGTAAATAAGGATGAGTTTCTTCAATAAATACCTCGAAGAGGAATCCTTTGAAAGTGAAAAATTTGAGATCGAAGAATAGCAGACAAAGAAAAAAGGAATCGCAACGAAAATAAAACATTTTTTTGCGTAGCTACTTAGATGCATTTTTGAGGGAAGTTATTTTCAACGAACAGCTGTTTTCTGTGACACTTATATCCTCAACGCACTCCATGTCAAAATTTAGATAGTCATTTAGCTAATGTTTGGAAAAAAAGGTGGGGAGCAGCTCAAATTTAGTAAAGATTCTTTCGAGCTGAGTAGGTACTTAACTTGAATCTTGAGTTTGTGAACATTTCTTTTTATTATTTCATTTGTTTAAAATTTACTGAAACTAATTTTATATGAAATGTTTTAAGTCAGTAAAGGACAGGTTTTCAGATGATTGTAAAATTTTCTCCGGTCAGAGTAAAAATATTTCGGTCAGATATGAGTGTAGAGTATGGCTCACTCTAAAACCCTTCCAGGATAAACCTTAAAAATAGATTGGTTATTTTTTAGGTTTAAAAATAGATTGTTTAATTTTTATTTTTTTTGCTTTTTAGTGCAGTATATATCTACTTATAAAAGTGTTTCATTGCTTTTTTTTAACTATTATTTTCCAACATTGATGGACATCCTAACAATAAATAGTTCACTTGTGATTATGATTGAATAAAAAATCAATTCAGGAATTTACACAGTTGCATTGTGTAAAAGTACCTCTGTGCGATTCGGAATGAAAATAAGAGATTTAACGATAGTCACAGTTCAAGGAAATATGCTACAAATTGTCTTACTGCACCCTATTTTAAGCCTGTACATACAATACATGTACCTTGTAAATAGTTCATCTTTATATAATTCTTCTGTACGTGTTTGTTACCGAACCCCTCCCAAACGGCTGGACCGATTTTAATGAAATTTTGTGTGTGTGTTTGAATGGGTCTAAGGATGGTTTAGATTCACAACTGGTCCCGGTAGGTGGCGCTGCGATGCGATTACACAAAATGTCAAATAATAAACACTTAACAATCAAAAAAAATTAAAAAGCAAGAATAATTTTCCAATTAATATATATACATCCAACAAAAAAATATCATGGATAAAATGTAAAAAAATTCAGCCGTTCGGACTCGGCATAAAATTGTAGGTCCCTTCCATTCGTTCCAAAAATAGAAACTCACACAAAACGAATGGTTGCGAGAAGCTAGGCCTTGGGTGTCTACCGCCTGTTGCGCCGCCTATTTATTTATTTATTTTTTTATCAAAATGTGTTAAAAAACAATAAGGAAATTTCGAATTCCAAACTTCTTGCCGCGAACGAAAACACCCTTGGCGCGAATTGTCAAAGTATATTCGCAATCCACATCATTTCATTCGCGTTCCACAAACTAGCGAATAAAACATTCGTTCGAACTTAACCTCAAACTAGACATTGCTGGTAGAAACTGATGGCTGAAATTCGCGAACTGCCGCGACCTAGAAAAGTGTTCATGTGAATGGACTGTCAAAACTTGCGATTATTCGTTCGTTCGTCGATGTTGTTCGCTCTCATGTGAATGGTCCTTAAGTTTTTCAATACACATTTTGATATGCAGTATGCGGTACACGGCGGTCAACTGTGCTTGCTGCAATACCGCAATACCGATTGTGGTATACCCTTGCAAGTGTGTGCGTTTATATTTACCACAATAGGATTACGTACCGCTGTACCGCTACCTCTCTGGTGTGTGAGCTCCTTTACGCAGGATCTTCTTCTCCTTCTTAAAATATATCTACTGCCGTTTCTTTTCCCGACTTTTGTAAAACAATTTGTTCATAGATCGTCATATACATCAAGTGGTGTGTGTGTACTTCTTGGGTTTAGTATACATATACTATACACATTTTGTTTAAACGACCATTTTGACATGTTTACAACTACAATATCCCTTGCCATTTATTTGGTATTCATTTCACGTTCCTCGCACCACTTACCTATAATATGTCTTCTTTAATAATCGATTATAAGCTCCGCTCATAATCTAATATTACATTTGTTCAATCGGTTGAATTAATTATTGCAACTAATGAAGGTCATGTATTATCAAATCGCTATTCTACACCCGAAACCAAATCACGCACTCATCACACGTAACATGATATTATGTATTCCCTTTGAGGTAATTAAATTGAAATAAAAACCCCCAAACACTGTTGTGCAAATATCCTTTGATTAATTTATTTAATTTTTCTCACCCTCCCCAGTGTTCTGACGTAATCCTTTCCATATGTGAAAGGATAACACCGCTTCTTGCAATTTCGAATACATATACATTATACATAAACCCCTCCTATACAACGAGAAACAATGTGGAATATTTATTTAACAATTGGAAAACGAAATCTGTTGGGATTTTAAAATTGCCAAATACCTGGAAAGGACTCTTCACAATAGATTGGCACAAATCCCAAAAAAATACCGCATTCGCTTCGATATGAAATTAAAGCGAAGAAAAACAATGGCGGTCTGTTTGCTTGCTTTTGGGAACTTTATCGTGAATTTGTCTAATTCCCTACACCTACGCCCTCCCCCACATACCTACACATAGGTATGTGCAGGGAGATAAAATGAATTCTATTTTGTACTCTTCGTTTCTGAAAATGAAAAGCAAGAAAAATATTCCATAAATCAATATTAGCGGAAGGATTGTACGAACGAACGGAAATGTGTGTGAATATGGCGGGCTCCGTGCTTCTATTTTTGTATGTTGAATCAATCCCACTGGTTTATATGTGTACATGACATTGGTGTCTGATGTGGCGGTCCAGACCGCAATCGAATTGCGGTAGGAAAAATATTTTAATTCGTTGGGAGAACACGGAGTAAGGGTCAGGTCAGGACATTATATATTATATCGGGTTGGTTTTGGTAGTTGGTACAATTGGTTATCAATTATTGTAGCCCATGTCCTGCTGAGACTTGAGAGTTTCGAACGAGATAAATTAAATGGATAATGATGGAGGGCTTTCAATTAAATTCATCTGCAGTGGAATTTACGAAATTTCGACATGTATAGGTATACTCCTATGAAATTGGTTGGCATTTCTCTTTTGCATTTAGGCATGTGAATGTATGTGTGTGCGGTTAAATCTACGCCTGGATTGGGTTAACAATGCGGCATTCCTTCGATGAATACGAGGGTATAAGTGATGAAATTATTTCGAGGCTTCAATGGATTGAAAATGGTGGAGAGGCTTTCATCGATGGATGCTAATTAATGGATATTGAGGAGCCGGCCAAGCAATGGAATATATAGGCATATAAACTGAGAGATTGCAATGCCCTGCTGAATCGTTCCCTAATTTCCCGAGTGAAGTAATCTCGCATAGGGGTGGGGATTTAAGGGAAATAAACCTGTAGTAGGGATTTGTGTGTTGATTGGGATTCAATGTATACTCATTTGTAAAGCGTTTACAAACAATCTGTTTATGCTCCCATTGGACGGACAGCTTTGCATGCGGTTGATGGAAACCTGTCGTCTAGTCTTGCATTTTCTGGCCCAAAACTGAGTAACAATTAGCTGGGTAATGACAGACGTTTGCACAATGTGATATAAACGATCTTGTATAGGTCAGCTTGGTACATTGATTTCTTTGCAGCTGACAAAGATGAGAGGCTTCCTTCTTGTGGATCGGGAGAACGATGGTGAAATTGCATACAACTGACCAAATGTTAGAAATAAGTTGTTGCACGGTCACAGTATAGTTATTGGTTCCATTAAACCCCTGAAAAATACTTTTCCCATACTTTTGAACGGTTTTGCAACATTTGTGGAATGGATAGCTAAACTCGAAGAGTTAAACTGTCCTGATAAATCTTCTCAAGTGAGCCGATCCGATATGATAAAAATTGGAGGGTCCGGGCAAATATACAGACTAGATGTGAAAAGCTAGGTCTTGGGTGGCCTTATGGACCTGTTGCACTTCATGTTTTTTTTTACGCTTTAAACCAAAACATATTCAGCTGATACCCAATAAATATTTCTATTTATGCTATATGGACTCCGAAATCACCAAACCGATTGAGGTCACATTTTCAGTCAATCTTTGGTATTTCCGCGAGAATGCTCAGAATCAGAATGCTCTCTTCATCTGTAAGAGAACAGCAGGAAATAATAATGGGGATTGAGTTTGAGTCCAACAATGATGATAGGTATTGCGAAGACTTACATTATATGTTGCAGAAAATACAAGTCATCTCTTCTGTGAATGTCAAGCTTTTGCTCGGTACAGGAGGAAATACCTTGGAAGGTACTTCTTCGACAATTTGGAGGAAGTTGGCCTCGCAAACAAATTTGAAACAATTTCCAACTCACCAGATCTAAATATTTTCAAAAATGATTGGGATTGGGAATGGCTTGTACAAATCAGATACGCAATACTCCAACTTACTGGAGCAATTATACATGTTCGCTTGATTATATCAAGAAATTGTATTTTGTATGATTCCTACCCAACAGAATTCATGAGGTTATTTGTAATGAAGGCGGTACGATTTGCCGCAAACCAAAATCTCTAATAACGAAATATAGCATTTTTAAAATAAATCCCGAATAAAAAAACCTACTCCAAATTCAAGCCAGGGGGGGGGGGGGGGGCAGCATGCACCCCTACACCTATACATTTTAGTTTCGAGATTTTGCTAATGCGAGATTTTGTTATGTGAGATTTCGTAAACCAGTTTTTAAAATGCGATCAATCGTATTTAAGCAGTCGAAAATATAACCATCATTATTGTTTTTGATTTTTAATTTTATTTTTTATAAGAAGGTGCTATTTAGGTGAGCCAACTTTTGATGTAAATACTTTTCGCCTTAAAATGTAGATATACAAATATATATTATAAAATAATTGATGAATTTCCTTTTCTTCGATTTACACAATTTAATAAATTTAAATTAAACAAAAAAATAGTCATTTTGTTGACAATCCACAATTTATTAATTTCATAAATATGTTTATGATTTGAAAATAGTTTGATTTTGTAGTACATATTATTATTATTTTTGAAACTCGAAGGCCAAGCGGAGGGTGCTATTCAAGGGAGCGTCACTGACTTTCCCTGTACAGTGTACACCAATCCCATTAATCATATAAAAAGCAGTGAAATAAAAACGACTTAGTTAAAAGTAATTTAACTGCAAAAGAAGCGATTAAAATGAATACCACTCCAGATTTCATAACTTGTTAAACCTGTTAAAACAGAAGGCACTCGTAAAATCTTAGCTTATCCTTTTAACAAAATTACTCGATTCCGAGAGATACACTCTATACGATGATTAGGAAATCATACCTACATTATACCATATATAGATATGTAATAATGTGTCCTAAAAACATCATCACCAACGAAAAAGCTCTCCTATCCTTCATCGAGTTCGAGGGCCTACCACCTCCTAATGTGTCTGAGTGTTAGTGTAAATGGATTTTTATGCTCAAAGCTAGGGAATGTATTCGATTTTTGTTTTGTTTTGCCCCTTTTGGTGATGGGAAAATTTTTCATTTTTCGTTGCGATCCATTAAACTGTCAAGACATATTTTTCAAGGCAAGTAAAAGGATTGGAAGGATCTACTTTATATATTTCGACACGCCATTCTAATGGGGGTGTTTGCATGCGCTTATATTTGTACATTAATGTGCGAAAAGTGCCGTTGGCAAATGTTGGCATTGATTCTTGGTCCATTAGGCAATTTTTCCTTTTTTTGAAAATGTGAATATAAAAATATAAATTGTACGCTTGTATTATGCATAATAAATACATATCTGTGAGATTGATTATTTCAAGTCGCTGACAGGCGTGTAAAATATAAAGGCTTAAACGATGCTTAACTTTTGAATGGTAAACGTAACTCATCCCCTAAAGAATTGAAGCTGTAAAGTCTAGCTTTTTTTTATGATGTATTGTGTTGAAGAAAAGTTGTTTTTAAAAGTAATTAATTAACAAAGAAAGATAAGAAGGTTGTTAAAATTGCAGATAGTGTTAACAAGTTGGATGAAAGTATGCGGGGTACCTATACTACCCAATTTCATTTAAGTAATGGGAAGAGATTTTTCGAGCAAACTAATGATTCAAATTTTTAAATAACTGACAGAGTTAGACGTAGGATACAAATTTACCTAGCTTTAGACGAATAACCAAACATGTAATAGTCACTCGGAAGAGCTATTATTTTACGTGAGTGATACTGTTCGATATCAATCATCCGCAAACACAGTGTCTTCCAGCAGTCCATGATGGCGCGGGATTTTATGATGCGAAAAACTAGCCTATATATACATATACAAGTAGGACCCTAATGAAAAAAAAAAACCGACTATTTAAATAGTGGGAAAGTCAGGCATTTACATCATCCTCATCCACATAAACTAGTGAAATTGTCGGGATGTATTTGACAAAGAATATATAGGTATGGACAAGCACCTGAAGGAAAAACTTACCAAAGCAATAGCAGTTATATAAAGGGTGGACCAAATATAAGTTTCTTTATAAAAATGCAAAAAAATTAACAAAATTTAATTTTTGCCATGTATTATGGCTTTATTAGTAAAATCAAACATTCCCATTAATTATGGAACACAACGTCGTTCAAGTGGCTGCCTCGGCTGGCTTCGCACTCGCAGTAGCGCATTCTGTAACTACAATTTTCCAAGGCCTTGTTGATGGTTTCGGGCTATAGTTCTCCAAGTGCTAGGATGATCTTAGCGTTAAGTGCTTGAATCGTGTCCGGATTGTTGGCATAACATCGATCCTTCACGCTTCCCCACAAAAAAAAAAGTCCAAAGGGGTCAAATCGCAGCTCCAAGGCGGCCAATTGACATCGCCAAGACGGCTGATAACACGATTTGGAAATTTGGTGCGCAAAAGATCGATTGTGGCATGGGCTGTGTGGCATGGCGCGCCATTCAGCATGAACCAGAGGTCGTCCAAATCTATGTCTACAATTTCAGTTCGGTTAACATGGATCTGCAACGCCCACCGTTGACTGAAACGTTGTTGCCAATTTCATTTTCGAAGAAAAATGGTCTAATGATGCCACCACTCCACAATCCGCATCCAACTGTCATCTCTGTCTGTGCCCAGCGAACGACGACGGGGTCCATGAGTGTTGCCCACTAGCATTCCAGTCTCACTAAACTAAAAAATTGCTGACAAATAAGTAGATATATTTTCCATTCCACGTCATACTCATCTGTATAGATCATCCACTCCAGGAACTATGTTGGACTTATGCTTGGATATAGCTATCCTCAGTGTAATGGTTCAATGGTTACTGTGTGCTGCGAGAAAGATCCCAGGTTCAAAGCCAATCATAAATCATAAATCTTAGGGTTTTCCCCACACCGCACTGCACCACCTTTCGTCAATATCTAATGGCATAGCGACATATCTCCGCCGACATATCTCCGCCCAGTACATTTTTCGAGCGGAATTATGTCGCTTTTTTTCTGGCGGAGTTATGTCGTTTTGAAAACGTCATATCTCCGCGCGGAGCTATGTCGCATTTAAAACGACATATCTCCGCCGAACTAAGAACGACATATCTCCGCGCGGAGATATGTCGCTTTAAAACGTCATATCTCCAAATGTTAATCATTTATATTAAACATAATGCAAAAGGTATAGGTAATTATTTGTTTATTTGTTTAATTTCTGAATAAGTCTATACCAAAAACTGTCAGATAGGCGTCTGTAAAAAAGTTTGGTGTATTTAAAGTATGGGGTGGGTGGCTCGCTTCGCTCGCTAACAGGATTTTAACCCTTTTTTCGCAGGGCTTAGCCGCTCACGCGACTTCGTCGCTCCGCTAAGGGTATATCAACAACTGTCTGGCAGGCGCCTGGAGCTAAAGTTTAATTATATTTACTCTGGGGTATTTAGCAGTAGGTATAATATTTTTAGTCAATAAAAATACATGCACTTTTCTGTGTTTTGAAAACGTCATATCTCCGCCAAACCAAGAACGACATATCTCCGCGCGGAGATATGGATATGTCGTTTTAAAACGTCATAACTCCGCGCGGAGATATGTCGCTTGAAAACGACATAACTTCGCGCGGAGATATGTCGTTCTTAGTTCGGCGGAGATATGTCGCGCGGACTTATGTCGCTAACCTTATCTAATAGCATGACATTACTCAAAAAGTTTCTGAAGATCAGGTATTCAGACGCGTCATAAAATTGTAGGTTATTTCCATTCGTTAAAAAAAATACACAAAAATAGAGAGACTGACCTCTATCGTAGGCTTCAGTTTGGGCCCTATATACTTGGGAAGATCATCGATTCAATTACCGCTTCTTTTCCCTTTCTGATAGATAAGTCTGTCATCTCCCTCCGTATCTATTGTTTTAGTCTTTTTCAATGATACATATCTATAAAATTGATATCGCGAGTACAGATGTTGTTGCGTTGGAGTGGTACACCTTGCAGAGCTCATCAGCTAATTCCTAGAAAGGATCGACCCCATGTCATGTTCTGAACTCACTTTCCATCCCGGTCTTAAGCCCAGCATCATTTTAAGTTGACAACTAAAGAATGTACAAAGTTTTAACTTAGTTATTAGGGAGGCCTAAAAAATAACTATCCATGCCGCCAAAATTGTCATAATCCATAATATTGCTAGACCCTAATTAAGCCATCGTTCCCTAGTGTTACCGTATCCAACAATTATCCATTCCCCATAATATACTATACACTTTAATCGATTATAGCGAAACAACCATTCCGATGGATTATATTAACACCCTCCAAGCAAAAAAAAAACAAAAAAAAAAAAAAAACTAAATAAGCAGGCAAGGAGCACCAAACCCTAAAACACTTGAATTAATTTGAAAATTGATTACTCGCCATTAGAGAGCAATCAGTCTGACAAGCTGCCAACCAATTCGCATGTTTGCCAGACACTTTGACTAACCGCCTATGCTTTTTGCCTTTTAACACCCCAAAGAGTAATTAGCTTAGAAGATCATTTGGGCCCATTTTTTTCTCCTGGTCCTTAATACGCGTTTCTATAATGGCATCTTGAATGCTGATAAGGCTGTGTATAACATTCCCATTCATCATCATCGCGCGAAATCAATCTTAGTGCCTGTGGCAGGCAGGATATCATCCGATGCCAGTACAAATGGAATTCATTCCGCATTCGTTTATAGGGATCAGGACTATTTTTCCAATTTTCAAATCGTCTATTCTTCTGTTTCATTTACTTTTACGCTCTTCTCTGTGTTGGAGCAAGCATGCCAATGTAGTAAGACTACAACCGATGCCACGTATATATACGGAATGTCATTATCAGCATTCCGATGAAAGTCCTTAATAGCAAATAAGAGTCCTTATGGGAGAAGTTCTTCTTCCACGAATTACTACCGCACTGCTGTTCAGTTTTTATTAAGAACACGAAATGGCTGCTGGCACTTTAACTTTTCTTTTTTTCTATAAGGCCGTCAAGGAGGAAGGATAAAGAATGCGATGAGGAATGTTCTGTCTTATTCTTATTTCGTTTCACAAATTTCCATTATATTTCGCTTTTATTCTCTAATACCCAGACACATCCTTTTCAGTTCGATTTTGTGTTCTGAAGAGCTGTTTCTTTAGATGTCGCCTATTCGCCTATGCCTATGATGGAATGGCAAAAAGAATTATGTGTACTTCTGAATATTCACATCACAGCAGCTGCTGGGAGAAATGTTTTAGTCATCCTTTATGCTCACTTTGCATACAAGGACACGTTTCGACTCCTTCATCATAAAATAATAATAATTCGAATCGATTGCGGTCGATGGGTGTGAAAAGGCAAAGCAGATGTGGGTTTTGTGATTCGGGTTGCTCTTGGTGGTGATAATTATATAAAGAAGTTGTGCGTGGGTAAATTTTATCCATCTAATGTGATGGAGATGTTGAGGAATTTCATTCTACTGCAAATGATTTAAATAGATAGAACAATGAATAAAAGCTGAACAGGCACAGCTTGCCAAGGAATTATGGTTTTCGTGATGAGTGTCTGCATTTTAATAACACATCAACTGTCGCCTGTCAAAAAATTATGCAGCTATTCGTATGTTTAAGCAGTATAGGTATTTTCACCACATACATATACCTACTGCGTGATTTGGTAAAAAAAAAAATTCTAAATCATTTGAGACTACACAAAATGCGGCGTGGATTAGTTTGGGTGGGTGTGTCTTTCCCCGCTTTTAAACACCCTCAATCGCTTTCCGTCCTTGATCGGCCGGTAACAGCTAAAGAACCTGCGAAAGAAATTAAAGAAGGCATAAAAATACGGGTAAAAAAAGGCCTCCAGGGTTCGATTTAATCACATCAGGTGAAGTTTTAAAACCAAATATTTTTTTTTTGTTGCTACGGAGACTCCTACTAAAAACATTGTAATATTATTTTTGGTAAATATTGGTTCTAAAGTGATTTTTGGGGACGTTGCCATATGGCATCAATTGTTTAAAGTGGCAGCAAAATAAAGGACAAAATTAGTACACATTTTTGTTTTAATTGCTTAGTTTTTCAAATCAATTTTTAAACAAAATTGAAAAGAAAAAATAAGGATTTTTTAAAATATTACAAAAAAAAACATATTTTCATATATGTATAAATATAAAAAAAAAATAATAATAATAAATTGTTGCATTTATACTCGGTTTTCTTTGTTTACTTCAACCATTACAATTACTACAAATTAAGAAACAAGCATATTCCAAGATAAACACGTGTAAAAAAAATAATTAAAAATTAAAAATATTACAAAAAAAAATTAAATATTCATAGAAATCGAAGTACCTAATCTTTTTTAAATTCATAAACTAAAATTATATTCAAGACTATTTATGCATTCAAATACATTTGTTTTTATACATATGTAGGTTATATAATTTTATTCATTGAAATTATACCTTAAAATGCACATCTAAACAATATTGATGCCACACTCACAGAAAAAAATTGTAAAGGCTTTACTATCCGAATTGTAAAACCATCTATTTACAATTTAAATAGCAAATTTGGTTAATTTACTATTTTAATTGTAATTTTTTTAGTTTTACTATTTTATTTTTTGTTGAAAATTTGTGTTTTTATGTTTTTTATCGTGCTGGCACTCACAGAAAAAAATTGTAATATTTACAATTTTCTGCGTAAAATTTACCATTTTAAATTGTAACTATAGTCATTACAATTTAATAGGAAAAAAATATGCGAAATTTACATATTTCAATTGTAAATTTTTTTGTTTTCTTCGATAAAAAAAACTTAAAACACACAAATTTAAAAAAAAAAAAATAAAATAGTAAAACAAAAAAAAAATGCAATTAAAATAGTAAATTAACCAAATTTGCTATTTAAATTGTAAATAGGTGGTTTTACAATTCAGATAGTAAAGCCTTTACAATTTTTTTCTTTGTGTGGGGGAACCGCTTTTCCTGCATTGTGTCATCAAAATCGAAGCTTTCCAGACAAAAGAATTCGGGATACAGTTTAAAGTATTGAAATTCTTCACAAAATGGATACAACCAAGTTGGCGTTGAGGGATCTATCCATAAAATTTAAGATTTTTCAATTGAAAATAGAAAAAAAAAATTACTATTAAATTGTAATGACTATAGCTGCAATTAAAATTTGTAAATTTTACGCAGAAAATTGTAAATATTACAATTTTGTTCTGTGAGTTATGGCATCATAGAAAAGGAAAATTATGCCAATATGGATAGACGTTACTTATATGTTTATTTTATTTTTATAATTGTGCGCCTGATATTAATCATTTAAATAAAATCGAAATTGATAATGTATTTGACATATTATCAACGTAAAAAAGAAATAATAAAAATAGTCTTCCGACGAAAAAATTCGAACTCTATTGCACACCGATCTTTCACGAGAGCTAAAAGTACAATTACGACAACTATCACCCAGTTTTTTTGCTTCCAATGATTAAGCAGTTACTTTAAGAAGTTAATCAAAAAAAAATATTCCGAGAGAGTGAATGGGTGTTTTGAATATTCGTGTTGCCCTATGGCATCAAAATACCGCAAAGGGGTAAAGTAGGTACTTGTTTTTCTGGGGGATAAACTTGAAGCACAACCGCTGAACCAGCCCCTTAAATGGCGATTTTTTTTTATTCCGTTTTATCGAGCGCCTATAGAGCATACATTGAACCTCCACTCCATACCGTGCCAAATTTCAAGTATGTATATCAAAAATACACACGTTGGTGTGAGCATTATTTCATCATTGCACTTGTTTATTCTACTGCCTTATGAGCAATACAATTACATATTTACTTTGACATTATGTCTATCACAGATTTTGAAAGCGATTCTGTTACATTGTTCGCGACCCACAGGTCCCCAACAATTGTTTCCGATTTGCTAGTCGACTTCCCATTGCAGCGGTATTATCGATATCGAGGGTGCTTTCAATAATGAACCCCAGACATGAGGCTAGCAGCACTTTGCACAGAGGAGGTATCAAGTTGAGAGAATCCAAATTGTAGAAGCAGAATACCTAACCTATGGACATGCGGCAATTTTTAAATACAATAAAGGATAAAAAATATGGATGGGAAATATAATTCCGAAGGCTACGTAAGGCTTGGGTTGACGAGTCGCGTTTAGAATAAAAAAACCCTCTGCTTCCTCTGTAACTGTGAGAGGGACCTACAAGAACCTACAACCTATACAAAAAAAAAACTATATAAAATCAACCGCCAACTTCCGTGCATCCACCCGATTCTCCCCGGAAAAATCCCCACTTAATTGCTCTGTCTGTCTGTGAAATGTTAAAATTAATGGCCCCAAAAGCTGCTACCAATGCTATTATGTTGCTATTGCGGTATAACGAAGAGTAACTAAAACCCAGAAGAACACACCCCGCACACTTGACCCCCCCTGCGGGCCCAGGATTTGTTTATGTAAGTATGCGTGGACTGAAGGCGCTCCTTTGATTTGTACAGACCTAATACATGAACAAATCCTAGGCGCACCTGGCAGCTTGTAGGTAAATCCCCTTTTGTAGGCGGAGTTGGCAGTCTAATTATGTATAGTCAGTCGTTAGCAGAAAACATGGAAAACATATTTTGCAAAGTTTCTATTTTTTGGGGGTTGAACCGAGAATCGCTTGTAGATTATCCAATGCACTTACCACAGCGTCCATACTTTTGTCATCAAGCAGTCGATGCTTTTTAAAATGTATTATTAAACTGTATAGATCAGTCGATAGCATAACACTTTTTTGTTTATCTAAATCTAAATCTAAATATCCTATAATGTATTCAATTCAACATAAAATATCTCGTTCCACGTTCGCAATAATAGAAAACTCATTTCTTGCTTATCGCGCAGTAATCGAAAAACAAAATAATCCAGATGTGATCCAATCATGCTTTGGCAGAGGACTCAAGGGCATTTTTGCGGTAGCGGTTGTTTCTGCGTGTCCCCCAGTACTACTTGGAATCATATGGTTTCATACTCCAGTTGATTGGTAACCAACACCGACACGTGACGGTGGTGGAATGATTGCTAGAAATGGAGATTGAAAACTAAATTGACATGTATTCGGATTTTTTCATTGCAATCGCAATGAAAAGTCTTTTTTATATCATTTTTATCTACTCGTCATCTCTTTTGAATCTCATCACATCGTCGTCCTTTTTATTAATTTATAGCGCTCCGGCGATGTTCAACGTTGGCGGTTTTTCTCTTTGTGGTCGTCGTCGTTCTACTATTTTCACTATTAGTTTGGCAATGATGAAGTACGAAAGCATCAGATGTTTCAAATGGAATAAATTATTGTTTCTCTGGCTTCGTTTTAAATAATAGAGGATTTCGAGGGGGTTGCAGGATAATTGAAATGAATTGAGCTCTTTTTCTTTGTCAGACTCGATTCCGTGATTAAATGATTCAAGTTTCTGGTTGTGGCCGGGTATACTTTTCAAATCATCAGAAAAAGTTTGAGGAGATTCTTTGGACTGGTAGCTCATAAAATTTAGTTGAATTTAATTGCTATTTGTTTTGGAAAATGAGTACCTACCTACCAACTCTTTTCAAGACTGAAAGATTTAAGAATTCTTTCGTTATTCGGTGAATCGGATGAAGAAATTTAATTGCGCTTTAGTAACTAGCTGAAACTTCATAACTCAATAATCGGTCAGTAAATGAGAGGCAAATTCAAAGTCGAGTTCAGACCTATCATTATTTTGGCACACATCCGCCCTTGGAGGTGGGTGACCGCCGCATGACATATAGCTTGACACGGTGACACTATTGACACAATTAATGATTGTACTAGGTATATAGATATTGCTAGTGAAGAGCAACAACATTTTCACGGATGTTGGTCGTAAGGACACATCTGGGCCGTTGTTGGTAATGAAGTTGGGAATGGTAGGCATAATTTTATTACCCTTTAATATTATGGTCATTATTTGTATTGCTGGTGCATCCGCGAAGGGTTTAAGGGAGTTATCTTGTAAGTTATCCTTGTAATAAAGAAAGAAAATAATTTATTATTTTCAGAAAACAGGTACAGGTCTGCTCCATGCTATTGTAAAATAGAAACACCGGTCATTCGTAGGAACAGCAATAACAACATGGATCAAATGTGTCAATTGGGACATGCTGCATGACACTGTAGAAAATCGTGCAGTGTTAAGCGTAAGACGTTGTCAGTCTGTAATGTGTCAAAAAAATCTACAACACGATCACACAATTCATTGAAGTCAGCCATTTGGTCTTAACATCTAATTCGTGCCAATCGTGTGACACGGCTTGCCTTTATTGCATTCGGCTTGGGCTTGGGTAGAAATTCGTATATATACAGCGAAAATGTTTTCTGAAATTTAAATTTTTGAGTAAAATAGTCACGATATCCTCCCCAACCGCTCTGACGTCCGTTTTGCTTAGTCTTTGCGGGGGATCGGTCGGAATATTATTTCGTCTTTTGGACTGCATCCACATCTGGGTGCAGCATGTGTTCGACCTCATTTAATTATGCAGGACCGAAGAAAATAGGAGTTCGGATTTTTTCTAGAGTACCTATCATTTGTCTAGTTAATGCTTATTCTTCAACTAGTCTGTAGTTGCTGCTATCAGTAGTAACGTTTAATGCTGGTGGACCGTGGACCGATGTTTCCGAATTCCCGCGATCGGATTAGCATCCAACATTTTTATAAGAAAGCCAAGCAACAGCCTGAGCTGCCTTCAAGCAAATGGAAGGCTCATTGAAACTGTAAAAACATCCTCATCCTCACCGACAAGGGAATGGTAGGTATGTTTAAAGGGCTTTCTCAGACAGATCCGTTTAGCTGTTGGTGTATTCGGCCGATATCAACATCAGCGGACTGTGATAGATACAAAATTGGCTGCTTCTAAAGTAAACGAGGACAAAGCTAAATTTATCATCTGAGTCCAGCTCTGGAAAATATGTAAAATAAATTGCTTTTCCCATAGGTAAGCTTTGTCATGGAAATTCGTGTTTTTTTACCTTTCTTATTTTAACTGACAGTCGAAAAACAATTTATAAGCAAGACAACTAGGAGTTATAATTTGAGAATCAGTTGGTATGCAAACCACATATTTTTAAACATGTTTAAAATCTTTAGTTATTTGTAAACCCATTCGTTTGTGAATCAGCCTGCCCTAAAAAATCGTACTTCAAGGGTTGACTATTATTTAAGCGACGCGATACGTTTCAGTATCCCTATTTTTAACTAAATTGTTGAACTGCAGATACTTTAAAACTTAAGACACATAACCAAAGTTGCCCCCCTCCCCAACTTCTGTTTTTGGCATCTTGTGTGAGAAGTATCCTGTACTTTGTGTATTGCTGTTTTTCAACTTACATTTCCGTCTCGATTCAAGAGGAAATTCAAAAACTTTTATTCGAAAACACTTTCCCATCGCGTAGACAAAGAACTTACACTCTGGATGGCATATTACGAACGAACTTTTCCCAGCCAAAGATTGATGGCTGGCTTTTGTTCCGTGCGCCAACAACACTGTACATCGAGCTCCCAACAAATTTGTTTGCCTTGATAAGTTTTCCCTGTTCATGAATCTGGTGCTCGCCCATTTTCAATAGCATCGACATTTTCTGGTTTTCCATATATTTTTTTTAGGTTACCTCCTCCCGCCCGCAGTATCTGAATTGAATGGCTTGCATATACCTTTTATCAATCGTATCTGGCAGATGGGGTTGGTTTGGCCATGTTACGGGATTCACAGAGGCATTCTGACTTGTAAGGTATACTCAGCGAGTACTGTCTGTTTTGGAATGGTATAATCTTAAAATTGGAGCATTTGTGTTGACGTATGAGGAATGAACAAAAAAAAAAAAATAAAACAACATGATGTGGAAAACTTCGATGCACTTTACGTGAACTGAATGTATTTTGGTTTTTGGGAAAAACTTTACAAAAAGGTATACACCTACGTTGGGATAGGGTGCTTCAATGTTTTGTTGCAACAATTTGGGAAATCGATTGGAAGTTCGACTGATGTACGACGGAGTGGATCTGGATGTGATGGCAATGGCACGTGATAGATTTTGTGCATGAGTTCATTACCTAAACGAATATTGTATAGGGGACTTTGGGTAGTAGGTATATACTACGTTGGGAAGGGTTTTTTTTTTTCAAACTCAAATCAAGTAGAAACTTCATTACATATTTATAGGAATATTTTAAAGAGGTTCATCTTCATGAATAATTTATTAATGTTGATTTTATTTACTTTTATCTTTTCAGGTAAGCCATGTCTAATAATTTGTCGATGAAATGACTTATACAAGTGAATTAGTAAGTGGCTACATTTTTATATATTTGATAAAAAAATGGGATCCCTAATACTGGGCTACGAATTCAGGTCCAGTATACTACCAAGTTGAGACCGTTTTTTGGTGGGTTTGATGCTGTTGCTATATCGACCCTCCCAATGAATAGGTATATGATAACCGCAATGATACTGTAGAGAAAATATTTAATTAAGTTGATTTGAAAATAACATAGACTGAGTTGTTATTTTTGGGCCCAGTCACTTGTAGGTATAGTAAGTTGCCTCTCCATTGACACAATCGCACATCCGGCTGCTTTAAAAACTATAAGTCAACTAGCTGTACCCGCCCGGCTTTGCCCGTGCACAGAAATTATATTGCTTAGGTATATAAATCATAGATAATAATGTTCTTTCGTAAAATGCGAAAAATGAGAATAATTCGATTTTCTGGAATAAACAGCGGTTATCGAGTTATAACGTCATCGAGTTTCACCCCATAGAAGATGTTTTTGTATGGGCGGTGCCACGCCTCTTTATCCAATTTTTACCACTCTTCATAGCAATATTCCTGGGCCAATACCTAAGACTGTCTGTAAGTTTAAACTCAATCGATTCGGCGGTTTTCGAGATATAAGATTTTGAATGTTGCCCCTTTGTCTAATGTTGACCAATATTTACAGGACCACTCTAGGACCAATACCTAAGATTATCTGTAGGTTTCAGCTCAATCGATTTGGTGGTTTTCGAGATATACGATTTTAAATGTTTTTGTTGTATAAGCGGTGCCACGCCCCTTTGTCCAATTTTGACCAAACTTCACAGAAACCGTATGTGGACCAATACCAAAGATGTGTGATAGTTTGGTTAAAAACGGTAAATGCGTTAAGGCATGAATCGACGACAAACATTTTAGGGCTCAATTTTTATATATATAGATATGCTTCCGTAAAGGTATATCTGGAATTTCTTCAAATCTCTTGCTCTTGGTCTAGACTCTAGACCTCAGACGATATGTTAATCAAGGTTACGATTGTTGCGGATTCTATAAATTCTTATTGAAACATCATTCAAAATCCAGAGTCATCGAAACACAATTTTCAGGCACTAGATTAGATTAGATTAGATTCTTTATTTCATGAAATATATGTACAATAGTTTGTGTTTGAGACCATGAGCATGGCACAAATAGCCGTCTGCCGGAAATGACATTTCATAGGTATTAAAGAATTATTAC
The DNA here is from genome assembly GCA_955612985.1 of Cheilosia scutellata. Classification (NCBI taxonomy): domain Eukaryota; kingdom Metazoa; phylum Arthropoda; class Insecta; order Diptera; family Syrphidae; genus Cheilosia; species Cheilosia scutellata. The sequence continues at coordinate 47,969,779 of OY015312.1, forward strand.
ATAAAGTTAAATTGAAAAAGGAAAATTGATAAAAGAAAGAAATACTTATTTACAACGCAAGATTTTGGGTTAAGCATAAAAGATAAATTCGTTAAGTCTTTAACAATTAGTCTACAAAAAAAGATGAACAAAAGAAAAAAAAGAAAAAAATATATTTATATAAAATAAAACAAAAAATAAATGCAATTTGTACATCAGTATATAAGTATAAAACTAGATTAAAGGAATGGAATGGATAAGTGAGCGGACTAAAACAATTTTGATGATTTGCAACATAAAGATTTATAATTTTGAAGTGATTTAAAACACAAAAAATTAGCAATTTTAAATGATTTGAAACATGAAGGAAAAATGTTGGATTATTTAAGCAATAACTTAAGCAGAACGGCAAAAATGGCTTGTAGCTTGGACTTTTAAAAGCTATTACGATATACCAGAGCATGATTGCAGTATTTGTACAAAACAAGCCACCCCCTAGCTCCGTTTAGTATATCGTACAGGCCATTTACGGACAGATTGCTTTCTTGGAAGAATAGTCGACGAATCTCTTGTAAAATAGGGCATTCCGCGATGAAGTGGTGAATATTTTCAGGCACTCTCATATTGCATAGATTACACGTTTCCTCAAGATCTGTTCTGTGAGGGATGAAATTTAAATTTATTAATTCTACTCTCGCTCTAAAAATGGTGCTTATAACTTTCGATGAAAAATTTATATTGAAATAACTTTCGTGGGATAGCAAATGATGGTTTAAGTTCCTATAGATTAACCTTGAAGCTGAGGAAGATGCTCTATTTAGATGCTGATCGTATAATTTGTCATCCACTTTAGCAATGATCATTTCAAAAAGCCTCTGCCAGTCGTTAACATTAGTTAAAGTAAAGGAGACATTCAGTTCGTGAGATATCGCTAGCTGGTTCCAGTCCTTAAATGGAGAAGCATTGGTTTGTAGCATCTTATTAGGATAGTCTTGGAAAGATTATTCCCGCTTCTCATTACCACTCTGGTTAGATAATCAGAATGAGCTTTCAAGTTTCGCACGTAGATGGGAGGCAAACCTGACTCCACATGAATAGCGTAGGTCGGAGTCGCATTTGGTAGCCGAAATAGACGCTTGAAAAAGAATCTTTGGACTGCCTCAAATTCTTCGAGGGGGCTCACTCCAAAGGCCTGCACACCATAGCACATACAAGTATTAACTGTGGTGTTAAACACTTGATACTTCGAAGAAAGGTCAATGTTTTGATTGGCGAAGAACTTCGGCCACATCATGTTGAGTGCCAGTTTGGCTTCAATACTTTTTTCTCTGGCATGCTTGTTAAAGTTTAGATTATACGACAACAATACACCCAGGTACTTGAACTCACGAACTACCTCAATTTGTTCGTTGTTAAGTCGCCAAGTTCCTACCCCAGGACGTCTTCTCTGCCGGTTCTCAAATACCATGACCTTGGTTTTTGCGACGTTGATATGGAGATCCCAAGTTTTACAGTAAGTTTGCAATCTATTAATTTGCAGTTGTAAAAAAGAAGGATTTTCCGCCAGTAACACCAGGTCATCAGCGTACAGAAGTACTTTTATGTGATTGCCCCCAAAGTTAACGCCACCCGGAAGAATATCAGATATTGCATCAATGTACAACGCGAATAAAATTGGGCTTAATATGCAGCCCTGAGGGACGCCTGCATATGTTTCAAACCATTCGGACAGGTTCGACCCATCCCACACAGCTGCGCAAGATGACGAAAGAAATTTGACATACAGCATTAAGAACTTTCTTAACACTCCAAGGGATGCCAGTTTATAAATTAAAGCTTGCCTGTTGACTGTATCAAACGCTGCTTTAAAATCTACAAAACAAACAAAAAGTTTCTTATTATTTTCAATATATTTTCTAGCGATGCTAGTCAGCGCGAAGATATGATCAACGGTGGAAAAACCAGCCCGAAAACCAGCTTGATACATGCTGAGGCGATTATTATCCTCTATCCACCTGGAAAGTCTTGTGTATAAATTTTTGAAAATAGGAAAAATAAGCGCTTTGGTAAAGCTCGTTGGTACACAAGCGCTGTTGTATACTAAATTGAAAAAATCCACAATGTAAATATCGAGTTGGTCTGTTCCGTTTTTAAAAAATTCGATTGGAATACCATCACACCCCGGAGCTTTGTTGTTTTTCATAGCCCGCAAGGAAGCTTTAAGTTCTCCTAAGGAAATCGGGCAGTCAAGTTCAGATACCATTGTGTTTGGTAATGCAAAGCTAAAACTGTGAAGACCCACCTCCGCTGATAGCAGTGTTTTAAAATGAGCAGCTAACGTATCAGCTTCGACAGAAATCTTCACAGTTCGAATGCGCCCTCCCAATTCCTGAACATTATTCCAGAATTCTTTTGAGTTTTTGGACTGTTGTAACCTAGTTGCAAGACTTTTGAGGTAACGAGCTTTTTCTGATAGCATAACTGTTTAAATTCCTTATTGGCGCGCAGGTACAACATTTTGAAGGCAAAAGAGTTTGTAGCTCTAAATAGTTTTAAGAACTTAAAAGAGAGTTTTCGTAGGTTGCTACATTCTCTATCGAACCATTTGCTTTTAGGAGTGAACGAAGAGGTGTTATTCACAGGAGGAGCCGAAGCGTGGATTACCCTTGTAATACTGTCACCAATCATATCAATGTCGCTCTCAGGTTGTAGTGGGAGAGCATTACAATGGTGATTCAAAAGATTTTTGTAACGATAAACTCTACTTTCGACCCACTTAAGTGTGGGGCTTAAGTTTTCAGGCACTATTCTTACAACTTGTAAAAAGCAAATCCTATTATTTATAGTACATATATGTATAAGTGCCGACGGCGATTAATAACAAGTCAATGCAATTTTACAGGCAATTTAAACAATTTTTCACATGTCAGTAGGTAGATAATTTACGCTTGTAAAATATATTAATATCATGACTTATATAAGTCATATATAAGTTAATATATTTTAATATATTTTTAGGTCATGTAAACTCTTTAAATACATATTACATTTCGATAACAAAAAACACTGTGGATGTGAGGATGAAGAATTGTGCCAAAATAGACCAACAAATTTATGTAGACTAATGCTAGGTTTACACTTGTCGTTTTAAAATTGACAATTGACGTCTTTTTTTGTCAATTACAAAATTGGCAATAATGAAAAACTGCTTGCCATGGAATTGACTGACAGCCCTTGTCTGACACTTAATTCGCATGACAAGTGGAAATATTATTAAATGGCATCATTTTGAAATTTTTGTCGATGAATAGGCACGAATTGGAAAATACATATATTCAAAATCAGTTCTATTCATTTCGTACGCATTTTACATTTTTCTTTTTAAAAATAAATTGTTGATTGTTAAAAAAAAACCGGTCAAGTGCGAAGGTTCTGTACTTGGCCAGAGTTGATGTCATGAAAAGTCGGTTGTTTTTTTTTTTTTTGATTTTATAGACCTAGGTACAAAAGAAAACAGTTTTTTATATGAAGGAAATATTTTTTTCATTAAATTACTGGTTATATCAAAACCAATCAATGCATCGCAATCATTGGTTGTCTTTGAACTTATCTACTAGAGGCTATACCGGATGTTGTGTGCAAATTTCATCCTTCTACGTCAATTAGTTCTTGAGATAGAATTAGGAACAAAATGGGCTTAGTGGGACAGACGGACAGACATCGTAGCGAAAACAATAAGGTTCCGTTTTGTCCCAATGGGAACGGAACCTTAAAGAAAAGACAATTTTATCTGTTTTATGTATAAATGAAAAGAAGCATTTTTTCACGGGACGCCACAATTCCACAATTCATAACATTTTAGTTTCATAAGTAGGTACAAAGTATTGAACACAAAATAAACATAGTTTTAGTCCTCAGATCGCCTTGGTCCTTGATATCAAAAATTGATTTTTGAAACAAGGATATTGTGTGTTTGTTTGAATTGCAGATCATAGCAGTTTTTATTATTAAAAAGCGACTTTCTGTACAGAATTCAACTTAAAGTTCTTTAAGAATGTTTAAAAAATTTTTGAATCAAAAAAAATTAAAAAATGTTTGAAATAAAAAAAAAGATGCCTTTTTGAAAAAAAACAGGCCTTAGCTAATGAAATAATGCCTAAAAGGCATGAAAAAGCCTTAGTTGGCATCGCTGTTCTACTTTACTTTACTTTGCTGAGATATAGATGTCCAATAAAACACGGTTAATATTATTTACTTGAAAACGTGGAAAAACAAATGAGTGGAAGCAATTGTTTACATAAGAAAAACAAAAAACAATTATTCAACGATAATTTAAACTTTTAATTCAAGAAGATTATTAAGAAAAATAAATAATTAATAGAATAGTATAGAATACAATATCTTATGAACTAATATTTACATATTATTTTTATAATGTGTTGCATTATGGTAAAAAAAAAGTATTAGCGTAGGTTATTAATGATGAGGGTCAAAAACTCCTTCTAGCTACATGCCTTAATAATTCCTTCGATTGCATTATTGCATCCACAGTAGAAATATCTAAATTATTTCGTAAGTCGTCTTTTATTATATTTAAGTTTGAAAAGCATCGTTCTGCAGTTTCACTACTATGAGGCAAACTACATAACGTTAGCATGTAATTACATAAGTTTGTAAATGCTGGCTTTCCTTCGAAATTTTTGGCGCTTTTAAAATTAACCCAAAATTGCACAATATCTACATTATAATATTCCTGTGGAAATAGAATGTTCTGCGTTTGCATGAAAATCAAAAGTGCTTCGCAAGTGCTTAAGGACTAAACACAATATTCGATATAAGTTTTAATTTTTCTTTTAGATTTTTATTTTCTGAAATTTTGAAATTGTAGTGTTTTGTGAATATTTTACGAATTTTCGTAGTGACTTTTTGAGGGGGAAAAATGTAGTGAAAACGCTACAATTGTAGTAGGGGGGCAACGCTGGTCACATTTCGTGTTCGACTAAAACTAAATTTCTGTGGTTTTCTTGGTTTTTTTGACAGCCATGAAATTCACTGACACTTCTCAGTGCGAACTGAGTGCGAAGGCTAACCATGTCGAACGAACCTAATGTCTATGAATTTCGATTTCGGATGACTGTGGGAAAATGGAAGAGCTTCTTGGAGCTAATCGATATATAGGACCGCAATCAAGCATTGTCATCGAAAATAGAAAATGGTATTGATTTACTTTGGCTTGGGATAGGTAGTCTAGTATATCTACTATTTCGAATATGCATGGACTGTCAAAAGTTAGCGTTTGTTTATACTACAGTAGGTATGTACAACAGGCGGGTGTTTTTTTTTTTTTTTTTTTTTTTAAATCACTTCTAATTAGGCGAATTTTTTTGAGAATCTATAGACAGCTATAGATAACTGTTATACTCACTTTTGGTTTTGTATGTAAAAGAAAAAGTGAGCTAGCTATAGATTCTCAAAAAAATATGCTTATATCTTCAATACATTAGTGTTGAATCTGAATTGTTGAATTCTTCTTTTGAAAAGCTTCTCAATTTAGACCCTTGCCAATGGTTAGGACTCTAGAAGCTGTGGATAGAGTTGTATGTATAAAGCGCCCACAAACTACTACTTACGACTCAGATAAAAAAAAAAAAAAAATAATAAAACTAAATCCCATTATATTCAGTCTGAATTCGCCTTGTACTCTCGTACAACCATTTCAAATCAAAGAAATACACTTCAGCCAGTATTAAACCACAAATGAATACTTAAGCCTACACAGTTGGAAATCCACCATTCAAGTCTCGCCAATGCCTAAATAAAAAATGCTATTAGGTATGCACTTGAATGACGTCGTCGGAGCGTATAACTGTAGACATAACATCTCCTATACACGCAAATACTTACTAAAAATATTTGGAAACATAAAACGAAATTGTAGTCAAGTGGTATTCAACTCTCGGGTTCCATTCATAAAATAAATATTTTCCTTTATGTGTTGTAATAAAGTGAGCCTAGCCTCTCTTGGTAGGTTCTTCACCGCGTCTGGAGAACGAAGTCAAATGACCCCAGCAGACACCTTACACCAACACACATATCTGTGTGTTTCGTTTTCATTACTTATTTACACCATTACAAGATTTCTTTTTTCATCTACCATCCCCAACCGCCAAAAATATATATACATTTTTTTTTAAGTCATTGAGTGAAGAATATCCTTTCCGGGTTGAAGCCGAAAAAAAAATGCAAACACTTCTATCGCATTCGGTTTGAGTGGTCCATCCCTCAAAGCCATCCAAAAATGAGTGAATGAATGTGGATTGCAGAACTATAACCAACATCGGGACATAATAAAGCTCCGGGCCGGGCCACCCAACCACTACATTCATTGTATGCGGATTTCTCTATTTGACAAATCTTTCGAAATCTCTCCAACTTAATAGAGTTTTCATGTTGTGTATATGGATGAGGATTAGCTGAGAGGAAAAAAAAGAAGAAAATTTAGCGCACAAGAGTTACAAAAAAAAAAAAATAATAATGTCCAAGCGGCTTGGCCTGAAGTGTGTCCAATGTCCATGTCCATTTAGTGTGGGATTTTATTTGACTTATTTGCAGTGTATAGTGTGTGCTCTGGCATTTATTTATTTATGTTTTTTATCTGCAGGACTCTTGGTTGAAGTTCTTCGTTTTTTAGTGTCGGTACAAAAGTAACGAAGCCAAAATGGGAGGTAGTGAAAATGTATCATCATTATTTACTTTACTATTATGGTAGTGCGTATCTTAGTTTTATGGCGACACGAAGACACTTTGGCGAGGATCATGTCACTGTCACATGGGGGATGATTTTTTCTCTTTGTTTAGCTTTATTGTTGCTATTTTTTATGGGAACAGAACAGTATTAAGAATTTAGTTTCATATGCATTTGACCCTTCGCTGACGCCATCAAACTGAAGTAGTCTAGTGGGTGATAATGTTAGGTATAAAATGTTTCCTAATTTTATCGAAAGGATTTAAAGAGACTGCCATAGGTTTTGTGATGGCATGGAGGAGTGAACAAAAATGTATTATGTCAACGTACGAGTTATACTGATAATGTGTTTATATAATCCTGAAAAGATTCACAAAATGCGGCGAGCTCTATATAGCCAGTCGCCCCCATCAGTTCTAAAGGAACAGAACGAAATGGTGAAAAGTTCTTCTTGAAAATTTGGCTCGATACAAGACAGAGAGCGGAATTCTTTTCAAGAAGACAAGACAAGAGACAAGTCATATAGAAATCTACTAAGCAACGTTAGCTCAAGTGGAGCAATATTAAAGTTCTTGATTAGGTACATTTTTACAAACTGCAGTCTAAAATCTACTTCTAAAATTTCCGTAAATGCAAGAAGAGTCGAAAATTACTCCAAGAAATTTGCCTTTAAAATGACGATGGATATCTTTATCTATTATCTGCATTCGGTAATATCCAGTCCAAGGTTAAGTAAACAGCGACTGGCAAGTCTAATCTTCGCTTGATTGATGTAATATTCCGATTTCAAAGCGGAGCGCTGCTTTCTTTTATGTCAGTATGTGAATATTCAGTAATTTAAAAAAAAAAAACATAATTTCAATATATGAATTATTTTTATTTGATATAGTGCTTTACAATTTTGTTCGAATAGTTTTTGAATACAACATCAATCAAGCGGCCAAAACAAAATGTACCCTTTTCGCTGCGTACTGCGACTTGCTGGCGTACACTTTGCTTTTCAAATAAAAAAAATAAATAGGTAGCGCAAACGGCGGTAGACACCCTAGGCCTAGCTTCTCGCAACCATTCGTTTGTGTGATTTTCTATTTTTGGGTCGAAAGGAATAACCCAACAAAAATAAGTCCGGCGAGATCAAATCTGACCAGTCAATGTCGCATTTTTTTGAGCGCAATTTTTTACTTTCTTATTGACAGCACATACTTTGTCTTGCCCCCATTGACCGGCAACCCCATCTTCGCCGCCTCCGTCTAAAAACTCTTACGCACGCTTCAGTGACATCACGCTGCCTTCTGCCGATTATGACGATCTCTTCGGCGTAGGCGTGCAAATGGACTAACTTTTGAAAGAAAAGAGGGCGCACCTATTAACGCAAAGTCAGATCGGTGTATTATATGACGCGTTGCCCCTAAAATGGGCGGGCTATTGAGTTTAAATAAACATCTCCTCAAAGACATGTCGAAATATTTTCTATTTCCATTCACTGTTTAAAATCAGCGGAAGCTGTTTGTAAGTTATACCCGCTTAGAAAACTTGTGGGAAAAGTAATTATTGTCGTCGAGTTTATCAATCTGATAAAGGCTAGAACTCATCTTGGCCAACTAAAACACTTTTTACTTAGTTACACAAACTAATTTGGAAAAAGATTAATAAACAAATTTAAAACGTTTAACTTTGTACCGGTCTATGACGTTGCTGGGCCCATAACCTTTGTGGGAAAAAAAACTAAACGAATTAAATGAAACTATTTAGAGTTTATTACAACGACTGATAATGGGTGACAGTTTACTTCATATTTATAGAACATGTTATATGTGTATGTGATTATGTAGTTTTGTTACATTATTTTATTGAATGTCTATGTATGTTATGTGTTAATGATTTCAAATACAATCAAAACTTTTAGCAGGTTACCCCCTAGAAAGGGGCAAAAGGGGGCACTGCGAAACAACCAAGTATCCACTTTACGATTAGCGGATTGGCCAATGCGTTGTCTATCAGAGAGATTATAATCGTATGAAATAGAACCTTTATTTAAAATAAAACTATCATTAAATAAGAGCGATTCTAGTTTTAGTTATGAAAACTGTGTCCAAAATTACCACACCAATTAAAACAGTTACGTGCTTTAAGTTGAGGATTGAAGAGGGAACCAAATAATGCTCTTGACTGGATGACCTCTTTTCTGGGCATAAGCCCAGCTAATGAGCGTGGGGTCCCCGGTTCACCCCGAAAAAACATTTATTACGTTAATTAAGAATTTTCGGCTGGGCCACCATCTTTTCCCTTTGTATGTCGTTAATACCATGCTTAAAATATTTTTCGGAAACCTTTTGTAAGGATCATTTTTTTCCATTTGGGAAATAGGAAATCACAATATGCCCAAATCACTTAAACGAAAGAGTTGTACCTACTGCTACAGATCTATCGATGTTGCCATATTGAGAGTTAATTTCCTGACGCATCTTCTATAGTGCGCCACCGTCCTAATGTGAGTTCCCTCTGATAGCAGTTGTTTTTGTACATTTGTGAATGTCACGAAAATTTATTACCCGATAGATTGAATAAACTTCGAAATACTCAAGCCTAACTTTCAGTTTGAGAATTCATAAGAAGCAGACCTTTATACCTACGTCTTACTATCTGAAAATTATTGATTGAAACTATTGACTTTCCAAATTCAGATAAATCTATTCGAATACAACACAGAACCACTCGAAATCCATCACCAAGAATGTTCATGCTATGCCAGTGTGTCGGTTCGGTCGTCCCCGAAGTTAATGCAACCCAATTAATTTCTTGTTCATTTTCATGTAGGTAAGTTCCTACCTCGTACATGACAAGCTTATCGAATTTACCGCACATATTGCTGCAGGCATGCACTGCGCTTCAAATGAAATATTTTAACAATTTGCACCTGACACCTGACACAGCAGTAAAATAAATTGCATTCTCAATCCTTCAGTAACTTTGCCCCGAAGAGTCAACCAATAGAAGCCATCAAACATGTCAAATTCGATTCGATTCGATAAACTTCGTGGATACATGGCATAGCATGACAAAATGAGAACGGGGCACGACACCTGTATTTGCTTCACCTACCAGCTGACCTGAGATGAATATAGAGACTCCGAAGAGTAACATGTATGAACTACTTTCAGATTGTCATTCTTTGAGATTAAAATTTACATATGTCACTACCATATATGAATATTTAATTTTCTATGCACCGCAGGGTAAGTATAGCACTCAATCTACACCGATTGATTGAAAGTCAACAAATCTTTGCGCTCAAATATAAGCAAACCTATTCTATATAGATACTAACACTATTACATACGTATATCGATAATAAAATCAAGTTAGAAGTATCGGCTACAATTGGCTGTTGTTAACGAGAAAGATGATAATACCCGAAACAAAAGGATCTGGATTAGGATGTCATCGTTCGGCCACAAAGCGTTAGTGTTTACTTACGCAGATGCTGGAAGGTAAAGGACGATGATATGCCAAGAAAATTTAGACACACATGTGTTTTTGTACATGTGGACAGAAAAGATTTGCTTTGAAAGATATCCTGGCCCTTGGCGGATACTCATCTATTCAGTTACACAATATATTATCTTCAGAAGAGAAAAAAAAATGTATAAAATTACTTTCCACTTTTTCTAAGCGGATGTTGGAACAAGCACAGGATACGTTTGTTCATTATTCTCAACGTTGATCGAAGTTAATTAAAATATACCCAATGGGGTGGGAGGTTATTGATTGGGATTTTTTCTTCTGATGAGATAGGAAATTAATTTCGAAAAAAATTTATATAAATGAAGACAAACAGTACTCCTAGAAAGGAGACATCAATGTGGTAATCGATAGAAGAACTTTGCAAATGCAAATTTCTATTCTGATCACTCTTTTCCAATCTCGGCATTGTGTGCCGAGTTGGGGAACTATGACCTTTTTCAAAATGTGCGGCCTTATCCAAAGCCACTTTGACATCATCGAATTATTATGTGTCTTTGTTCTTTGATCCAATTCACGAGTTTTGACATAGTAATAGGGTCGATTCATCTAAGAGTTGAAGGTAATAACCGCTTTGCCAAATTCAGTTGTTGTGCAACAATCCTTGAGGACTTGAACAACGTAGACCTTAATTTAAGCTACATCAAGCCTTTTCGAGCCAGGCTATTGGAGATCATATTATTCCCGTGCGATTGCAGTGTATCTAACCTCTGGAGTCGAGTAGCGTCTAATCCCTGAACGAGCAATATGTGGCGTAATTCGTTTATGTTCGGAATGACTTTGTTCCATGAACGTATAGCTCATTTACAGATGCGGCCACTGCAAAACCGATAAAAACGAAGTCAAGCTGAGTTTGACAGCTTGCACACGATTTCTGATTCAGTATTAACAGAAACGTGTACATCGACTTCTCCACCCGTTCCTCACAAAATATGAAGCACACATTAGAATAGTCTTTCAAGACGAACAAGTAGGTATAGGTAGAGGTACGTATAACAAGGAATGAAGTCTGACGTTGTTCGAGTTCAAAAATGTAATAGCATCTAAACAGTGTCTGGTCTGGACTAAGAGTAATTTGTAGATAAAAATACGACTCTATATATCTTTCTCCTCGCTTAGACCTTGACTCTAACTCTAGCGATCTTTGGAGCGTTGAGGTTTAATGAAGCCCAATAACTGCAATATTTTTCGTTAAGCACATAGAACGAGCATTGAAATATCTTCGGTTATCAATCAGCAAACCGGTCTGATTAACTTTTTTGCATACGCACCAGTTGCAGTTGCCACATTGTCTCCTCAAAAATCGCGCTGAGTTTCTATAGTTCTTTTATAGCTCTAGTCGAAGTCGAAATAATATTATGATTAAGAAGTCAATATTACATTATGTAAAAATGTAATGGATGTTTCATGTTTCTTTAAGGGATTTGATTTTCGAATAGGCAACATTTTTTTTAAAGGCAAACCTTTTGACAGCTGACATCACTGATTTGTAGGTAATCGTTTTAGTTTGGCATTTGTCCATAATTAGACTTCCATTTACCATATCATCATGAGTAGATACGGACTTATGATACTTACAAAAAATCGAGTCTAACTGCTAAGTTCCGGTGGTTGGGTGTGTATGAATCGGGCAGGCATTGATTGGCATTAACTTGGCAATGTCCAGTGTTTTAACTTTCTCATACACATCAATTGTGCTTATTTTACCTCCCCGTGGTAACCACCGGGTACTGGTCTCGCCCACCTGGGCTTGACTTGCTAAACTTATAAGCGCGAGTGTTGAACACGAAAGAAATAGCAACACTATAATGCTCTGTCGGAATTGACTGTCTGCTCGAGTCTCAGAAGTCTTAACATGAGCACCTCAGAATGAGGACGTACGGCGGATGAATTTAAATAATTAAATCAACGGTGGCGTCAACGGTCAACTTGGCAGATACCTTAATGGGCTACTTCGACTTATTTGGAGCTAAGGTCATTAGGGTTTTTCAGCATTAGTCAGGATGTTGAAATAGAGATGGTGGCGGATGAGCCCTTTATGGGCCAACGGCAGCGCTCATATCCCCGTAGTGGGTTACTGACTCCGGGAAATCCGGCCTCTTTTGTCCAAGGGGTCCAGCAAAGGACCTGGCCCTCCAGGTTGGGGGTTGTGCGTCGGGGTAACTTCCCTACCACGGAAAAACCAGGCAGTTCCGAAACAACGACAAGCCTCGGATATGGATGATCTAAATGCCAACATCTAATAGCCAACATTTCCGTCCACCCGACCTACACGAAGTGAGGATAGCGATATCCAAACTTAAGTCCAACAAAGCTGCTGGAGCGGACGGCCTCCCAGCCGAACTTTTCAAAGCAGCGGGAGATGGCTTGGTAAGGAGCATGCACCAACTCATCTGTAAAATCTGGTCGGATGAAAGCATGCCCGACGAATGGAACCTCAGCATCGTGTGCCCCATCCACAAGAAAGGAGATACTCTGAACTGCGCCAACTACAGAGGAATAAGTCTCCTGAATGTCGCGTATAAGATCTTGTCGGCTGTATTATGTGAACGTCTAAAACCTTTCGCCAACAACCTGATCGGCCCATATCAGTGTGGTTTTAGACCAGGAAAGTCAACCATCGACCAAATTTTCACACTCCGACAGATCTTGGAAAAAACCCAGGAATTTCAGATCGATACACACCATCTATTTATCGACTTTAAAGTCGCCTATGATAGCGTATATAGGGACGAATTATACAAAGCCATGTCAAGTTTTGGCATCCCCGCCAAACTCGTCCGTCTGTGCAGGATGACGATGGAGAAATCTCGCTGCTCCGTCAAAGTCGGCAAGAACACCACCGAGCCATTTGATGTCGAAAAAGGTTTGAGACAAGGCGACGCGCTATCATGTACTCTCTTTAATATCGTTCTTGAAGCAATTGTACGAAACTCGCAAGCCAACACCAGAGGTACAATTTTTCAAAAGTCCGTCCAACTACTTGCCTATGCTGATGACATTGACATTATTGGGAGAACGCGGCGAGCTGTCAGTGGTGCATTTGCAAGCATCGAAACGGAGGCGGCGAGGATGGGTCTGGCTGTCAATGAGGACAAAACGAAGTATATGCTGTCAACGAGAAAGGACTCTCAACATCGGCGACTTGGACAAAACGTCACGATGGACAGATACAACTTCGAAGTAGTTAAAGACTTTGTATACCTGGGCTCCACTATCAATTCGCAAAATGACATCGGCGCAGAGATCAAGCGAAGAATCACTCTTGCCAATCGCTGTTTCTTCGGGCTAGGAAGGCACTTAAGAAGTAAAGCCCTCTCTCATAGAATCAAGGAGATATTATATAAGACCTTAATCATCCCGGTCCTGCTGTATGGTGCAGAAGCATGGACCCTGTCAAAAGCGGATGAAAACCTTCTCGGATGCTTTGAGAGAAAGATTCTTCGAGTGATATTCGGTCCAGTTTGTGACGATGGAGTGTGGAGAAGAAGATTCAATGACGAACTATACGGGCTATACAGCGACGCTGCCCTGGTCAAAAAGCTAAAAATTCAACGGCTGAGATGGCTGGGACACGTGGAGCGTATGGACAACAACGCACCAGCCCGACGAGTCTTCGAATCCACCCCTGAGGGACAACGCAGCAGAGGAAGACCCCACCTTAGGTGGCGCACACAATTGGAGAACGACCTCAACCAACTTGGTGTGCGCAACTGGAGGCAGCTAGCGAGGGACCGAGCTAGCTGGAGGGGCTTGTTGGTTGAGGCCGTGGTCCACCCCGGACTGTAAGCGCCACCAAAAGTAAAGTAAAGTAAGTAACTGCTAAGTTCCACATTTCACTTTAACTCGAAATGAAATCGGAAATGAATTTTTGTGTTATACATTTCACTGTATTCGATTTCGATTTCAAAATTTTCAGAATTGAGACAAAGTGAAATTGTGATTTCGAAAAAATTTCGGAGTTTCCGAATCGCTCGAAATGCAGAACACTGAAAACGAATTCACTCGATTTGCAATTTCGATTTCACTCGATTTCTGGAACCTAGCTGTAAAGTAGACTTCAAATTTGGTCTTTATTTGACATAAAGCATAAAGCTGAGCATTTAAAAGTTTGGCTTGCTGTCATGTTGGATGTTCAATGGCTTCTCAGACCTGACTGTCTTGCGTATTTCGTAGTCGCCTCGAGCTCTTGGTCGCTTACTCCTAGGCCGCCATATTCAAGATAATTTGGAGTCAGCTGGTTGGCTGTCATTTCAATTAAATTATTTTCCAAAGAATTCTTCGCAAATTAATTCAAACTAGGCTCACCCAGTGGTCGAAATTCGACCACCATACATTTAAACACAAAGCAACGCAACATGCATGCATAACGACAAAAAAATGAGTATGTGCTTCACCTTCATTATGTACATAAGCATTCTACTGAGGTGAAACTTCACAACGACTGTGTTTTTTTTTTGCTTTGCTTTGCTTTGTTTTGGTTTGTATTGTTTTGACCCACTATAAACCATCCATTTAAAAAGGAAATAAATAAAATTCCTGGAACTCGATTGCAGCGCCATCTACCGAGTCCTTAACCATCCAAGGATCCCCTCAAACACACCAAATTTCAGCAAAATCGTTCCAGGCGTTTAGAAGGAAATAAATAAAATTCCTGGAACTCGATTGCAGCGCCATCTACCGGGTCCTTAACCATCCAGGGATCCCCTCAAACACACACACCAAATTTCAGCAAAATCGTTCCAGGCGTTTAGAAGGAAATAAATAAAATTCCTGGAACTCGATTGCAGCGCCACCTACAGGGTCCTTAACCATCCAGGGATCCCCTCAAACACACACCAAATTTCAGCAAAATCGGTCCAGGCGTTTAGAAGGAAATAAATAAAATTCCTGGGACTCGATTGCAGCGCCATCTACCGGGTCCTGATCGCCATATACCTACGCCAATGGAGAATGGAAGACAACAAATATAATGTGCACCCTCTGCACCGCCCTCCCTTTCCATCACCATGGAATACTGCTTCTCATTTCCTTTGTTTCCCTCTTCATATGAAATCCAAACAACTACCCCAACCCAACCTTACCCTGTTACCTGGTTTGTACGTCTCTTCTTTTATGAAGATTATTAATATACCTACCCCATGCTATACTGCAGCACGCACCCCATCCTGCATAGGACATACGATCACTATGTACATACAGCTGCTCCTGCTGACCATAGCACTTACCTACTGAGAAAACAAATCAACCCTTTGAGGTAAACAAAAACACCACCCCCACGTATAAACGATGTGGTTTTGTTTTTGTTTGTCCTGTCGCACGATCGCAAAAAGTAGAATTTCGACTGAGCGAAGGGGAAATATTCATCTTCTTTGTTTGTTGTTGTTGTAATCAATGCAATTTCAAAAACAGCTCCGTATTTGACAGACAACGCCGCAGTCCAAATTGCTAATCGTATATTCATGAATTTAACTCGAGAGTATATCCCACTAAGAAAGATTTTTTATATATGCCCCCTTCTCTTCTAGGAGGGCTTTTCATAACACACGAACCACTAGTCCTAATAACTTGAAAATGTGTAGGTACTTTAATAGACAAGTAAACATTTTCAAATTCCTGTTTCAGCGTTTTTCAAAATTAGTTTTGTAAGGGTTGAAAAGGGTTTTGCAAACTTTTTTACGTTGTCTTTACTGCATTCAAACTGTCATTCTATTTATGAATCTGAGTCGAACTAAAAAAGCTTGAAACTGTTTTTAGGCAATTCTTATCCGTGTATTTTGAGCTTTCATTCATCTCTCTGGTGGCTACAGAGGCTGAGGTATAATAAATTAAAAACAGGAATTTTCTTTCTTAATAGACCGGCCACTCGGCTGTGGGTCTCCATGGGCAGTAGTCCACGGTTGCTTGCAGCGGGCATAGGCATACAAACTTTAGTTGAATTTGGATAATGTACACTGGTCGGCATAAGTATTTTGACAAAACTAAAGTTAATTTTGCTCATAATTTTAACTTAATGGGTTAAGGAAAGTTTTGTATCATTCAAACGGAATTTAAATGACCTTTCCATTGGTGCCAAAATTTACATGAAGTAAGTTCAAATTATGAGTAGAATTATAACTTTAGTTTTGTCAAAATACTTATGCCGACCAGTGTAGCTGTAGGTACAAAGGGAAAAAAGGGTGAAAAGTTTGTACTGGTAAATTCTTTTTTTTCATCCGATCGACTTCAAGTTCGGTTCATGTAGGTACTCTATTATAAGAAATAAAGAAAATAAATGTCTCCCATTTCGTAAATTTTGCTTGGGGGACGAGTTATTGACGACGAGAATGGGGGATCAAGTTTATCTGGCGAACATTTTTTTCCATCCCATCGAATATCGAGTGAGTATAGCAAAGCACACTGGGTACCTTACCTACTCCTGTAACGGGAGCAAATCTGCCAGCTTAGTCATAGAACTGAAATCAAATCAAACAGACGGTAAGAGAAAATGTTCAAAAATGTGTGCATGCGGCATCTACAATTTGCAGCTTCAATTACATGAAATGACCTCAACAGATACATGCAACAAAACATCAGCCCAGCTTATACCCTTTCAAATCAGCAGCAGCTGCCCGGCTAATTAGTGTAAGGACGAACAAACAAAAAATAAACTCCGACCAATATATACGAAAGGATTTTCCAATAAAATTCCTCGCTGCTCATTTTAAAGCAGCTGCCAATTAAAACTGAATTCTGTTCATGGTGAAACCGAAAAAAAAGCTACGGACACAAAAAAAGGGAAACAAAGCATTTTTGCTTGTACTCCTCACTGTTGGATTGATCGTACAAAGAGGATGCTCATGCAGAAATAAAAATCACTTTGCCAGCGGATAATTATCGGAAATGAAGTTAGTCCTTCGCCTACGGAGGGGGGTTGGTTGTGCTGGTTGCATAAGCAAAACTCAAACGAATAATTGGGTTGGCCAATTGCGAGTGTAACTGGCAGTATATCCAATTATCCTGTGGAACCTATAAAACCTGGTGGTTGGAAAGTAAAAAAAAACTCGCTCTTCAAGCGGCTCTTACCACACCAACAACATGGTCGAATGAGCTCTGGTCTTTTGGTCGGAGTTGTAATTTTTCCACTTTAGTAGTTTTTATTACACTTTATGCGTTTGGAGTTTGTTTCTGCCAACACAACACAACTCGCAATACACTCTAGATGGCAAGGATACCTACACCTACAGTTGTACAGATGGATACTTTCGTCCGTTTATGATGCCACTGGGGGTATAGTTTTATTTTATTGCCTCTCCCTATCGCCATTGTGCAGATAGTATTAGTGTGTGTATAATGGCCGACTACGACCGACGAACGGTCACAGACGATGATGGGCAATATAGCATATTTGTGGGACATGTGGTGACAAGATACTATACTTCAGAGAGAGGCTTTTAGGTTTAATGGAATAAACGAGTTAGTTTTCTGTCCGGCTTTCTTTGAATGAGCTGACATAATCAACGGCACACATCCTTTCAAAGCCGTTTCGTTTGTATATTGTGTACACTCTTCTCAACTCAGCTTAATGGGGTATATTGATATCCAATGGGGTTTCGTTTCCTATTGTATTTTTTTTTTTTTTTTTTGCTTCTTTCGGGACGGAAGTGTAGGTGAGACTGTTTTTCTTTTACCCACTTAAGTTATGTGGCTGTGTAGTGTGTATAAGTATATGAGTGATTAGATCAAAATCTCTGCGGATGTTTGGTCAGCAATTTAGCACAGTATAGGTATGTATGCTGTGAAGATGCGACCTCAATGTTTTAAATTGTTGGAATTTATGACTAAAGTGCGCTTGCAGTGGGATGCCTGTTGTAGTTGTTAAAAGTTTGCGCATTTAAATTGAACGAAATGTGCTGCAAAGCAGATTATTATACAAGCCAAGTTGTTGCAGAAACTTTTGTTACCTACTTGCTTTTTTGGGCAAATTTTACGGTTCTGTGTTATGTAGAACCACGAGAGGATAGCCTTTTTGTAAACTTTAGACAACTCGCAGTCGTGATCATTATTTGTCTGACATGTACAAGAGAGGGGATTCCTATTTATTAACTCTGTTGAAACTTTGTTTGGTTCTTGTCATGACAGCACGGATGAATTTTGAACTTTGAAGGGACGTACGCCACTCACCTACAACTTAAGCTAGTCTCGCATAAGCCGTCCTATGAAAGGTACCTTATTTTGAATGAGACATTTAAATTGGGAATGGAAGCTGTGGTCGATTTAGATCCATCAATGAAAAACTGATGGGTTTCTAGCATCTTGCTTACTCCTATAGTCTGACCTCCCAGGGTCCAACTGAAGCTGAAGTAGATATCTGCTCGATGCGTTTAAATTACTACACACATAAGTTTGGTGTACATTCGTGCAAAATGGATCTGCCATTAAAATCATGTTTTATCCCAAACATTTTTCAGTTATATTTAACTGGACAAAGACAAGGCCTCAAACTAGCAGGACTACTACAAATGCATCAACTGTCGCATATCGTCACAGTCTTTAAACATTGATTGAAAAGGAAGTCAAAATGCCCAGAAAAATTATTCCAGAAAAATTAGACAACTAGAAGGAGCGGTTCTAGACCCATACACGAGGAAAATTGTCTAACTATGTTATGTAGGTACTTCAATGTCCAATGCTCTTGTGTGGTTGACGGACTTATGCCGAGGAGATTTGTATCCGATCGATATTTCTGAGCCTTCTTTTAATTGCGGAGTTTTCCAAAAGATGCAGTACTGGACAGTAGCTGTCATTAAATGGTGAATTCCCGCAAGCTCCTCTTCTGTATCGTACGTCTAGGAGACAGTCATGAATTTGGAGGACCAGGAACGTCAGTTAATGATTACTGTTTGATTGGAGGAGAGTGGGACTCGTACATTACTGATTTTGAAGTGAAACAAGTCCCTTACTCGGATCATTTTCCAATTTTTGTCACTTTAAACCTCATGATGGAACATAATCGGAGCACAATGGATATTAATCTCCTACCCAAATTGGTCTAGAATATTGCCAGTGCACCAATGTATAGAAGACTACTAGACGAGTAGCTATAGGGGACCAGCAGGAAGTGAACTTCAATGGCATCGAAAACTGTATCATTAAAGTGTCACAAATCATCAACCAACCGGTAAACAGAAGGAAAGAGTACAAAGAGTGTAATGAAGGATGCCTATTTACAAGCCAACAGGGTATTTAAGACACTATGTAAAAAAAAGAGAAAAAGCTACTACGAAACACAGGTTCGAAGTTTAGCGCACTGCAAAGGGTATGCAGACTTTTGGAAGTTGGCCAAAAGAACAAATGGTGGGAAATTTGTGATGAGTAGCTAGCTTACCCCGAACACCCTCCAAGCTCACTTTGATGCCCTTCTGAATCAATCTGGCAATATTTTTAACATGGAATACGCCATGCCCGACTTTGAGAATGACCTTTTGGATAGACCGATTGTTTTGCAGGAAGTGAAGGAGGCATTAAGTAGCTTAAAGGATGGCAAAGCTGCAGGATCCGATAGGATCCCAGCTGAATTTTACAAATACGGCACAAATAAGCTCCACTGTAGACCTACGCTGCTGTTTAACAACATTATGGAAAGTGGAATAATTCCACAGCGATTTAAAGAAGCCTTTATCTTCCCCATCCATAAAAAAAGTTGTACGGCTGACCCAGCGAACTACCGGGATATTTTGTTCCTTAATGCATCGTACAACATTTTTACTTCAATTTTGCAATGCCGACTGACTTCATGGATTGACAGCAAATGACCTACTAAAGGAATATCAATCAGGTTTCCGGAGGGGATATTCCACTGTTGACCATGTTTTTGTCCTCAATAGTATGGTGGATTGTTTTCTAATATCAAAGAATAAAAACCTATACGCATTCTTCGTCGATTTGGATTCGTGGATCGAAACGCACTATTTTACAAGCTGTATGGCATGGGTATGACTTGCAAGCTCGGACGAGTTCTTCAAATTTACCAAGACTTATGATCTTGCAATCGTAAACTGGCTGTGAATCAAATCTTCGTTCGAAGACTTATAGTGTATCATCTCTGACGGGCGTAGCAATCTGGTTACGGGCGGCCACTTTCGTTCTGCTGGTAAAAACGCATTGTCCTTCCCTTAATAGTAATCACACCAAAAACATAAATGTAAAAAAATGAGCCAAGTTCTCTTATATAGAACAACAAAAATTAAGTGCGTAACTAGTCAGCCACGAAAAGTAATGAGATCTAAATATACGCCAAGTTCTTTTAAGTTTAAGAAGGTTAAATGTTTAAAAAAATTGGTAGGTTTACTTGGCCAATTTACCAATTTTTTTAAACATTTAACCTTCTTAAACTTAAAAGAACTTTTAATGAGCATAGTAAATGTTTCAAGTTTGAAGTTTTTGGCTTAATTGGTTCCGAAGTTAGAGGGGGGTCGAAAACAGCCTGAGTTTGTTCCTGTAAAAAGGGGAAGTGCCTTTACTAGAGAACTTGGCTGGGGCACTACCGTGCCCTTTGATATGCATAGGTATAATAAAATCAGTCTTTGAGATGAGAAGTGGCTGCGACACTAAACCCTTTTACAGATTGCAAGTTCTTTGAACAATGCCCAGTAATCTGATACTAATCTGAGCCGGTGGACAGGAAACTAACGTTTGGAGGAAAATCTATAAATTCTCTGTTTGGTATACACCATAAATCCATCACAACACCCCCACTCACAGATATAAACAAAGCCACTTACTCTCCAACATCCATCTCGCACCACTTGTAGCTCAAGTAACCCAAACTTCTATGACAATTAATTTTGAAATCATTCTCAAGATTTCGTATTTTATCTCTCGGTGTACAATCGTCCCACAGCTATTATTATAAACAGCAATTATTTGCCTGTAGCATTCCCCTAAAGGCCCACCCACCTGACTTAAATACATTTAATCTTCTTAAACTTCCCACTTTGGCCATTAATAACAATTAATACGATATTTATTAACTTCGCTCAGAGAATCACATCATTGTCAGTCCATCCAATTGGCAAGCTCACCAAATTCGCACAATACCTACCTAACACCCAAATCCAACGACAAAACCACACACACCGACTAACTTTCGTGTCGAGTTCCCCTACACCCCAACAGAAAAGTCCGTTTCTATTTTTGCTATACCGTCGTTATCATCCCCCCACAAAGGGATTATCGTTCGAGTGACTCGACTATTAATATAATGAAACATTGACCGAGAAGTGTACTCATACTCGTATCGTTTCATTGCACTTGTTAATACTGTCGCACACGCATTGCCTTTGTCTAGAAGGAACATCGATTTTCCCTTTCATATAAATAGCCCGCGGGCCAGTTCGAGTGGATCAATTTAACAAACAAAGCAAACGCTTAGTAGCCCCCCTCGTTTCGCAGAGCAAATCCCCGCTTTCCAGTTCAATAAATTGGAAAAGATACTTTTCCCTCCCTTAGTCAATGGTTTTACGGTACAACTTGAAATTATTCGATGACCATCACTTCTATAATAAGTCCGGGGAACAGCAAAATAAAAAGCGAAACAAAACCGCAAAGGCGATAACACCCACCCCTCGAATGGAAGCTACCTATCCTCGAGTTTATTTCGAAAGTATCTCAACCTCATATGACGGCAATTTGCACCGCAGTAATGTACGATAAAAAAAAATTAATTATGTAGATGGGTAAAAAGTTTTCTTTGGCATAGGACAATACAACAGCAGTTTGATGAAAGCGCACGAGCAAAAGCACGAGTGTTGGCGAGGGTGCCCTACTATAATAGTAAGTTGATTCTACTTTTATCGGTTGGATGTATCTCTAATAAGGCTCGAAGTCTTCGATGAACAATAATCCGTCTATCCAATCGATGGAAGCGTGACTTCCTAGGGATTTCCTTTCGTTCTCTCTGTTCCTATTGGAAACATACTTTGCACGAGTGTATTTGTGTGGGGTGAACAGTGAACTCTGTGTGTCAAGTAAGGGGATACGTCGAGCAGTGTTATTGTTGAAAGGATATCAGGATTTAGGTTTCGTTTCGAGGGATAAGAGATTTGCAGTGCCATCAGAACACATATCACAACGAAATTGTCGGCGTTCTGTGTGAAGGATATTGACATAGATTTCTTGGAAATTCGTTCAATTTACAACTGTATGCATAGTATATGATGTCTGCCTGTGTCCTCTTCATCATTTGAATTTTTCTATGCATTGTATAGATAGATACCTACTCGTTACAAGAAGGGCTCTAATGTGTTTTCGATTTCGAATGGTGGTCCTGGTCACACTTTGAGTGACATGATTTGCTGTTAGCTGGTGGTCCTTCGGATGGGGAAATGGAACTGATGAAGACCAACAAATTGTCATGAAATATTCATTGATCCCTGTCGTTATTGTTCATTGTACACAATTGACTGGGATTTGTAGTGTGTAGTATTCTCTTTTTTGTGCCCAAAAACTGAATGATATTGGAAGGATATTGCCGTTGATATGGTTACGCTTGGAACTTTGTACATATCAAAGAAGCGAGATTCGCGACTATGCATTGGAATAGTTTATAAGTCGTAGGGTTACAGAAGGCTACATCGAAACAGCTACCTACCCAACCGGCGATTATACCTTTCTCATGGCAGTCACGACACTTTTAGAACATAAAATTTAAGTCGAAAGAAAAAGCAATTACTATTTTCTTACTAAAGGTCCGCAATCTAACGTTTTTCGCGAATGGTAACACTTAGCTCATGTCTGATTTGACAGATAATTAGTTTTATCCTTCCGCTGAACGAATATGGTAGTGTATACGCTTGAACAACGCTGGGAAATATTGCGACATTACTTTGAAAATCATGGTAATGTTGCAGAATGTGTGCGAAAATTGCGTACGGATTTTGGAAGAAGAGAAGCACCGTCAGCTCCGTATGTTCGTTATCTTGTGAAAAAAGTGAAAGAAACTGGCATCCTCATCGATAAACCAAAGCGTGAAAAGCCAAAAACAGTGCGTACACCCGAGTTTGGTGCGGATTTTGGTCCAGAGGCATTCGAAAATGAGGAAGGAGTGGCCGTTACAGTCAATGGCGATCGTTATCGGGCCATGTTCAACGAATTTTTGTTCACAAAAATTGAAGAGGAGGATATTGGCAACATTTGGTTTCAACAGGACGGCGCTACGTGCCACACAGCCGAAGCTACACTCGATGTTTTGCGCCCTGTTTTTGAAGGGTGCCGTAAAAGATAAGTGTTACGCCGACATGCCAGAGACAATTGACGCTTTAAAGGACAATATTCGTGAAACCATTGGTGAAATACAGCTGCACACAATCGATAATGTGCTTAAAAATTTGACCGATCTTGTAGGCTACTGCATGTCCAGCCGAGGCAGCCATTTGAATGACATTATTTTCCATTATTAACCGGAAAGATTGTACTTTCAAATAAAAATAGAAATTTGAGAAAATATTCAGTAGTTTTTATAGCATTTTCAAAAAAAAAAGTTATTTGGCGGACCCTTAGTTTTAAGTAACTCTCGTGAGGAAAAAACGGAGGTCCTTGATCATTGTATAAATATTATGTCTACTGGAGACTGGAGAAGATGGGAATTGCTCATATCTATAAATCGAAGGACATTGGCGGTGGCAATATTATTGAGATCGTTTTCTAGAGGTAATCCTTCCTGAGAAAAGCAATGGTAGGCCAATGTAATCGCAGAGAAAGTTGTTGATCGATTCCTGATACTTCTTCTCCTCACTGCAGAATTTGTTACTATGCAGGAACCAGTCTCTGCGCGTGTCTACATAAGATATGAAGATCCCGAAAATCACTTTAATAACCTTAGAGACCTTTCAAGTCGTAAGTGTTCTTATTATCTTCTGAAATGCCCAACTGGCCAAGTCAGAGTATATACAGAAAAAAATGATTTAGGCCTTTTGGAGATGACAGAAAACAGTTGATTGAAAGGTGATCCGTCATCGTGAACATTCCGTTCTTCTCATCGTTTTTTTGGCCGGTGTTAAATAGTAGTAGGTCACCAGGGATTTCGAGGGAATATGGTGTCTGGAGAAGAATGCACGAATTATGAGTCGGGTAGTCTCTAAAGTATTTGCATTCCCCTAGCCTGATTGCTACGTTTGTATCATTCTCTCTTTATTTATTATGCCTAGAGGTAGACGATTGAATTTGAATATGGTTTCTGGAGTGGAGATGTTATCTCAGCGCAACTATGGTATCAAGCAAAGTCAAACGCTGAGTTCGTTCAATTAAAATGGAGCTTCTGTCTATAGACGGTGTAATTATCTTTTACGTTATTCTTACAATAGACATAAAAGTAACCCAACATAATGTTCAACACAAAGTCCTTGGTCTTGACGGAAATTTAGAAATTAGAAAAAAACATTTCTGTGAGTTTCAGATCAATAACAAACAGTGCATCAGATGTGGTGATCACACTGATCATCTACCGACAAAAAAGGTCCGAAACACATTCATGTTATAAAGGACCATTTAAGAGCGTTTTGTTTTGTCTACCTTATTTCTGTCCAACTCTTATAATTATAGGGGCTATCTTCATTGTTCATATGCTATAGGTAGGTCAAGGTAGAAGGGTGCCCTACAAGAGTCACGACCCATTTTTAATACCTATTGAGCTCCGATTAGAACAAATTTGTTGCTTTTATTCCACTTTAAGAACCAAAAACATACCTTCATCTTGGTTTATATGAATTGTGAGAGTCTTTCTCTATTGGGTATCTTCTTTTTCATCAAAGTAGCAGCTACCAAATATCTATAACATACTGTTCTTTAATTCTGAACAGTCGCAAAGCAGGTGACGGATACATTCTGTCCCTTCAACAGCTTCTGCAGTAGTCGTTGTGTGTATTATCATAGTAGGCCAAGCTATCCATTCCAAGTTATTATGAGAGTATCCTTGCATTTTAAAACTTTCATGACTATTGTCATCGTTTTTCTTACCATTGTTTAGTATCTTATCTATTCCTTCTACTCATGGCACCGCACTATCAATCCTCTGTGCAAGCATACTAAGCTCAGATCTAACAGATATTATTTACTGATACTGGGACTGATAAAGCAATTTTCTGCGACTATGGCATTGTCTGGCTAAGACCTCACAATGGAAGGTAGGTTTTTCAGTCAATTTATAGCTTCACTGAACCAAATTTGGTAGTGATATTGACAAAAAGCACGTAGACTTGAAGAAATGGTGATCAATATAAGGTCAACACCTCCTGTCCGTTGTTTTGACAAATATTTTGTTATATAGCATTGACACATTGAGTTAAACCTTTTACAAATAAGTTTAACACTTTTGCAGATAGGTTTAACCTATTCACAGATAGGTTTAACCTATTCACAAATAGGTTTAGCCTATTTACAAATAGGTTTAACATATTTACAAATAGGTTTAACACTTTAACATTTCAATTTAACCTTTTCACATTTCTAGTTAAACAAATAACATTTCAATTTAACCCTTTTTCAATTCAATATAACACGCGTTCGTCGAGACTCTGTTATTATAAAATAGAATAATGGTTTCCATTTTTTTTATTGATTTAGATTTATGATTATACAATACATATATTTTACTGCTTTATCAATGTATTACTTCTTTATCAAATTGATACGGCGAACGGTTCGTGCCTCATTGGGATAATTTCCAACAACTCGGGCCCAAAGCAGACTGAGTTTGAAGCCGATCGGATGAAAAATAAAAATGTTCCCATACAAATTTTGACTCCCCATTTTGCCCCTTTAAGGGTTGAATTTCGAAATAGTTTTAGAGGAAAACTCTGTGCAAAATTTCAGGTTTCTAGGGCAAAGGGTTGGTTTTATTTGCCTATTTCCTTTTGAAAACACTTGCCGAGCATCAGTTTCATTGAGTTTGAACCATGAAGAAAATTTAAATTATATATGAAAAGTAGACGATGTGTATTTGAATAATGAGAAAATTCAAATTATATAAACATCACAATATTATCTAACAATGTGCAGAGCATAATAATTCCCAGGACATGGACAACGACGAAAATGATGCTGAGCGCAATGACCAACCAAGGGCTAGCGCTGCAAATGGGCAGGCACTTCACTAAAATGTACTGTATTATATAATATATATGAAATATATACTTTGAAATAAATAAATATTGTAATAATGAGTACTAGTGTGTCAAATTATTATTCTATTTTATAATAACAGAGTCTCGACGAACGCGTGTTAAATTGAATTGAAAAAGGGTTAAATTGAAATGTTATTTGGTTAACTAGAAATGTGAAAAGGTTAAATTGAAATGTTAAAGTGTTAAACCTATTTGTAAATATGTTAAACCTATTTGTAAATAGGCTAAACCTATTTGTGAATAGGTTAAACCTATCTGTGAATAGGTTAAACCTATCTGCAAAAGTGTTAAACTTATTTGTAAAAGGTTTAACTCAATGTGTCAATGCTATATTTAAGAAATATTGTCACTTTGAAGAAAGTTTCATCAAAATTAGTGTTCTTCATTTTATAAAAATATTCTTCAAATTGAAAAAACATTCTTCAATTCCACGCATCGTGCATTATTAATCAACGAAATTTTCTTCATTTTTACGTATTCTCTTCTTTAAATTGAAAATCAATTCTTCATTTCAACCCTTCACTTTATTCATATTAAATAAATATTCTTCAATTTTATGCATCAATTTTCTTCAAAATTACTTATTTATTCATCATTAAAACATGTTTTAAGGTCAAAACCATTTTTTTTATTTTATTAGCATTAGGTATATATATACAATTGAAAGTTTTATTTAAAAAAAAAAATAAATAGGTGGCGCAACAGGCGGTAGACACCCTAGGCCTAGCTTCTCGCAACCATTCGTTTGTGTGAGTTTCTATTTTTGGGACGAATGGAGTAAGTTTTATTTTAACTTACATTTTTATAAGTGATTTAACTTAAATACTTTTTTCTTGTCATAATTGGGCTTGACTTTATGCAGGTTTAACAGGTTTGGGTAAAGGTTCTAGCTAAATTTGGAAAAATTAAACAAATTGATTAAAGTTTGTTTAATGTTATGTGATTTAGAAATACAACGACTTACTTATTGCCCAGTTATGATGATCATTGGCTGAATATTTTTCTTGATGCATCTCCTCCACACGGTTTATCGAGAAAGATAGCCTAGAAAAGCATGTTAGCTTTGGGGAAAAAAATATAATGAAAAGTTAATGTTTTTTTTTAAACTCATTTAGCTGCGATTAAAGGTAGGTATACTCTACATTTTCTTCTAGAAAAGAAGTGATGAAAAATATTTATTTTACTTACGTTTTTCTTATACAAGTGTGTTTGTGAAATTTGCTCAGTTGCCTCACTTTAATTTATAATTTTCTTTACACGACTTCACTTTGTCACACTTTCAAGAATAAAAGTTATCACTTCGAACGCAATATTGAACAATAAAAATTAAACTTCTTCAAATTGATTAATTTCTTCAATTTGAAGAAAAAAATGATTAAAAATGTAAAAATATGTTATGAAAAATTGTTGATTTGAATAACTGATTCTTCAAAAATTAATAAAATATTTTCTTCGATTTCACCTACCGGATTTAGTTCAGTCAACGAATTCATTTTGTTAATATGACGAAATTTCATTCGTTTGAATAAAATACTAAATCGGACAGCTGTTGAAGAAATTTTATTGATTTTGAATATTCAATTTTCAATAAAACGAAAAGTTTGATGAAAAATTGTCGATTCGAATAATAAATTCTTCAAAGATTGACAAAATATTTTCGTCAATATGACCTACGCGATTTGGTTCAGTGTTGTCAGCTAATCTACTTATACTTACTTGTCATGTGATTCTCAAATTCCCTAGACATGGCGTAATTTACTGTATTCGATCAATCCATTTGTATCTAGGTATAGACTGATATTTTGATAAACTTTTCTCAAGCTCTTTTGAAGTTATTGACTTTCAGCCCGCCCTCATTGTCTAACCATCACACTCATGGTGTTCTTATGCTGTAGTTATATTTACATCACCGAAATTAACTACATTATATTGTGAAGTCTCACAGATCTGCTTTTCATATACGCGTGCTTAGATTTTGACAAATAATAGTTGCCTATCGTATCCCTGATATACACACCAAAAAGTCATTCTAGTCTTTTTAGACGACAGGCTTATAAGTCTGTCCGTAGGAAAAAGATATTGTCAATCACCCATTATAACCTTGTCTATGAATGAGATGTAATCAATTTATATATGGTCTGTTGAATACCCAAGCGCTGACATAGGACGTGGATTGTGCCCTGAAGAGCTTCTTCATAACCGCAGCCTCTAAAAAGTTCTTCCCCCGGTAAAGCGCACTTTCTTCATAAGTGGTACCGCAGAGTACTGTGTCGGTTTTTTACGATTCCTACGAAAGTGGAAATGGATTTTCTATCCTTCCGCATGGCTAGGAAGGTTCTAGCTTCATTGAAGGACGGTGATACAACAAATGGTCCATCTAGCGTTTGTCTTTTTTATCGCTTCTCACCCTGCTTCAAGCTTGAGTGTAATAGCGGGATATTCACAGGGGGATCAACTTGTTCTGAAACAGCCGTTGACGCCGATGTCTTGCTTTGTACCAAGAACTTTGAGCTCTTAGCGACAGTATTTTCTAGTTTCGATTATATTTCTGGTTTGCTGCCTGGCTATCGATATAGAAGTCCATACCTTCATGTATTGTATAGTATTGCCCTTGACACAGACTCACGGGCTGCTGTTTTTACTGCCAGGAACTCTGCTTCCTGGCATGGCCCTACGGCCTACGCCAGTGCTAATTTATGATCCATCTGTCCATTCTTCTCTGCTGGGATAGGGGCTCGAGAAAGATCTTGTGATCCCTTAGTATGGCGTGATGTAGTCTTGTACGTCAAAGTTTCTTTCGTTACTTTTTAATCTTTGACTAGTTTATTAGCAATAGAAAATTTCAAGTAAAAAGAAAAGCTACATCACATGAAATTAAAATATGAAGAAGTTAAAAATTGCACTAGAGTCAAATTTTAAATTTTATTTACTTACCTGCTGAAAATATGTATCTAAAAGTGTCCATTTACCAAAAGTCCAGAACTATCCAACAAATCAATGAATATTGATACAAATAAGTGATAAGTCACATTAAATAACAAGCCACCTATTCCAATTCCTGCCAAGGAATATCATGAACATTATTATCCCTATACTGCTGGCTGGTACAAAGTGTAACCCACTTCTGCCTACACACCTAATACATAATTGAAAACGATCGGATTCCATTCCGAACTCATTCAACTGGATAATACATTATTTTTACTGACCTCAATGACACCACAATCCCACATCGAGTAGTTGGCTATGTCATCCCATAATTAGGTTTTCCAAGACGTGTCCAGGAGAAATAGAAAGAACAAAAATCCATAATTCCACCCACACTGGTCCTGAACCACTTAAGCTAAGCGAAATAAAATGAAACCACCCCTTATAAGTGGAACGAATTTATTGCCTCCACTTAGCCTTAGGCACACTTGAGAGGATTTCAATTTTTAAAGCCAACTGAATTGCACAAATAATTTCTGTTTTATCCTTAAAACTTGTAATAGCAGTAGCTGGGTATATATGGCCGTCGTCGTCGTTGCGAAGCACACACCCCATTGAACGCGACGAATTATTGAGGCTTTTTACCGGTCGTCGTCGCATATAATAACCATTTCGGAGAAATCCTTTCCTCTGTTTTAAATTAATGTCCTTTATTGCTGTCGGAACGAATGGCGTGTGAAGTCAATTTCAGCCTCCGCAATATTCGCCTCCAGATGATATACTCACCGGCAACTCTTTTGTTACACGACAGTTACTCACTGATAAATTCAAGTATCGGTTTACTACCTTTGCGAGGAAATTTATTTTGTCTCCAAGTAGCACTTAGTTGCAAGAGTATCTATAACCCCTCACGGAAGACGGAACGTTATAAATACAAGGCTCTAGGCAGGAGTAGATAACGGTGGGTACTTAAATTGAAATAAGCACTCGCATCGCAGCGACGCACGATGGCATCACTTGTCCTCTTCGTGTTTCGCTATTGTACAAGGAGAATATAGTCAATCGCTAAACGATACGTGGGGTGGGGTGGTGCACCCTTTGGGTTCATCCTTGTATCGATTTGTCTCCCCTCCTTACACTTACCATATGAATAAAACATAAAGTCAAAGAAGTTAGTCACACTTTAACACCAGGTGAGACTGAAGGGATGATAAGTGGGCGACGGCATTTGAAGGTGGCAGATGTGAGAGCTGAGTCTGAGTCTATTGTTCCAGCATCCCCATCCCGCATATAGCCAGGCGACAACGTGACGAGAAAAATATCCTGCAGGACATTTATCTTTCTTCGATTTGTTATTGAATGTTGTTTGTGTTAACTGTCTCTAGGCTACATCAGGCAGCTACATAGACATACTCGTAACATGCTCGAACAAGTGACTTGAAAACACATCTTCACACATATTATACGTCGGCCGCCGGAGGGCAGTCAATATCTGCTGTTTAGTGAGTCGATAATGTATTCCTCCTACACTACACCATTATCTGTTGTGTTGACGAGATGTGGACGATGTTAAAGTCTGCAGATACAATTTATTGAATTGTTCAACATAGTAAATGTGATGTGCAGTGCATTGATTAAAGTGAGAGCAATGCTGGGCTTGGCTTGACTGCATTTTTAATGCATCAAGTATTTATTTTCATAATAAAAATGGATTCTTTCTCAACTCAGTCGGTTTTGTATACCGAATAAGCACAGGAGGAAGTGGACGCAGTCATCAGAACGAATATTGTTTTATTAGAAGCGAAGTGCGCTAAATTAAATCAATATTGAGTACGGAAGGGGCGCTACACTGTATACAGCAGATGATTTTACAATAGGGGTGTTTAAGGACACGAGCTTAACGATTCGGAAGGGGATGCACTTACACGCATTGGAGTGGATAAGTAGACTTTTCTGTTCCCAACATTTGACAGTTGATTTGTCTTTCAAGTCATTTTGTAAAGAATTTGAAGTTAGGGTTAGTTACATAACCGACAAAAGGTACGACGTCGCATTTATGCTCAAGTGGAGGCCACAAATTTAATATCACTATGAATGAATTTGAAGTTGCTTTTCCTGAAATAAATGTTAGGTCTAGTTGTAGTGTAGTGTTGTCCTACAGATCAAAGTTGATGTCCGTGAACATCTTTATAATATAAAAATGCAGCCTGCGTTTGTTTTTGTACTCGCAAAACTCGAAAACCACCGAAACGATGAAGCTCAAATTTCCAGGCAATACCTATTTGTTATTAGTCCAAAGGTGTTTCTCTGAAGTTTGGTGAAAATTGGACAAAGGAGCGTGGCACGTTCTTTCTCGACACTTCAAAAAGTAGTAGTAGTAGAGCCATCACGATTTATTCTGCTGTTATTCCCTACATACCGAATAATTCACTTAGATCATGTTAGGTCCATTGTGATAGTGATATACCACTAGCAGAGTCGGTTATTTTCGCTACTCCTGCAACCATTTTGATTTTTCGCCGTGTTTTGCTGATATCCTTTAAACTATACTCTCCGAAAAAGTACTCTCCTAGAGTTAGCTTTCTAATCGAAAATAGCGCCGCGGGGCAGTTGCATAGTAGG
Organism: Cheilosia scutellata; assembly: GCA_955612985.1. Taxonomy (NCBI): domain Eukaryota; kingdom Metazoa; phylum Arthropoda; class Insecta; order Diptera; family Syrphidae; genus Cheilosia; species Cheilosia scutellata. The sequence continues at coordinate 48,001,735 of OY015312.1, forward strand.
TGGAAAGCTATGCCACTGTGACAAAAATCATTAGCGGTGACTCCGAGCCTTGAAGCGCATCTTCCTAATAAACAGTGGCCTGTTAAAGAGTTCGTATATAGTACTCAACAAACATTTAACAGGCCCTTTGTCCTGCGCCATGTCTGTTTTGTTTGGTTATAGCTGTCAAGATTACGCCATCTTTCGTTAACCTGTTACATCGCTAATTAGGAGATGTAACATCTTGCCGATTCTATTGGCACATGTTGCTTACCTTCATCACAGTTCCACTTCGTGCCTTTCCTTGCTAGTTCGTCTGCTTTATATAGTTAACTGGTATGGCTCTATGACCCAGGGACCCAGCCCAGCACAGCGTTAACGTGCACATACCAGAGATCTCTTTTAAAGATTTAGGAGAGTGCATGCGACCAATTTGGATCTTAATATTGGTGATTCGAGTGCTTTTGTGGCTTCTTGACTGTCGGTGTAGATAACGATATCGATCTAACTTTCATCACTTCAGCAGCTTCGTGTTCGCACATAGCCATAAATTCTGCTTCAAGTAGATACACTGCGGTTGTTTTTGTTTGGTAGTCATAAGACTGCGTTAGGGAGAATTGAACTGAGAAAATCTTGGAGTTAGAATGTTATTATGCCCTATCATCACACCTCCAATGCAATGATTCTTTCAAATAAAATTCCAATTTTGCCGCCATCTTCCTTCCGAATATCCAAAGGCAGAATGTGTAGCATGGTTTCAAGTCAGCAAACCGAAGGGCACTATAGCCCAGTGTTGTTATAAATATTTTTTCTAGATCTTACGACTTTCAGTTTCATATCTTAAATCATCTTAAATGCCAGTTACAGCTACCTAAACCTAAAGAAATTTTGAAAATATGTACCTATACCCTATTTTCTAGTCAAAAAACTAGGTGTGCTTGTGCAGCGTTTTGAAGGTATTTTAGATATGCTCTGTTTTTGAAATTTATATTGAATCTACCATTTTTGAAAAATGAGTTGAAACCATATATTTTAATTTCAAAAAATCGTTTTCGAGATATGGATAGGTAATCCTATTTTGAATACAGACAGATTTTTTTTACCCCGATTTCGATATTTGAAACAATCTTATGGTAATAGTTATTATGTAAAATCACCGGTAAGTCAAAAAGACCGACAAGGCGAAGTATTATAATATTTTGAGTTCAGGAGAGCTGTAATCCCATTAAAGGAACCCTTTAAAAAATGTTAAAAAAAGTACTTTCGCGCATGTATATTTTGTTTATCGCGACATTTGAGAGATATCGCTTTTAGAAGCCAATCTAAGATTTCGAAATTGTTTTCAATTATTTTGCACTGCTCTATAACTCGAGGCTGTGCAAAGATCGCTAACTTTGTAAGTTCTGTGCTACTGCCCTAGGTGATATGTTAAAGCCTTAGCCGTTTATTGCAACTGATTAAACCATATTGAAACTTAATTGTGAAATGTACTCCACAAATATTCAACTGCACACTACTTACATATAACATAAAAGGGCTCCGCAGAATTAAAAAAAAAAAAATAAGAACATAACCTAAAATTATTTAAGACGTTCAGAATCGCCGATTTCAACAGATCATCGATGTAATTCGAAAACTAAAATTACAATCAATCTCATTAATATTTGGCAACCAATTTTAATGGCTAAGACTATGAAAATTGAATTGAACTTGTAATGAGCAATCTGAGAAAATTGCTATTTTTAACTCCAAAAATATGAAGAAGACTTTCTTCGAAGTGAGGTTTTTGTTAAGTCTAAAGCTAAATATTAACAAATCTTATTAAAATTCTACAAATCTTAAAAATTGTATTAAAATTCAGTGAATATCTTCTCATCTGGAGATCATCTCAATATCTTAGAAAATAAGATAATTAAGATCATATAACAACGCTGCAGTATAGCCACACATGTCGCTCTTTGGGTTCTGTTATGTAGAGAGAAGTAGGTTATTTTGTCTAGTGCTGACCATCAGACGACTACTCCGCACATACACAATAAAGGGTACTCACTTAATCTAATAAATTTATGCAACTCGTAAATGCATATATTTCTGCGGTGCTTTAAGTGAACACCCCTTCGAAGTATCATTGCGTAAATCGCGTAAATCGACTGTCAAGTCGGTTGTCAAACTCAGCTGTTCAAATTATTTCCAAATTATCAAAATGCCGAAAGTAAGCGAAAAGAAAAAAACTTGTTGAATTCTTGGACAAATTGGAAGTAAACGAGTTATATATACATATATGAAGAATTGGCGAAAATGCAGGTAGAATATCAATTCACGACCGTTCCCGAGCTCTTGCGTCTCTGCTTCTGACCAACGAAGTGTGGAGTTCAAGCGAGTGCGTTTGAATTTATTTTTTTCGTTTTGCTGAAAATCATAAATATTTTCATTTCTAACCCTATAGTTCAACTGAACCTGAACGTGAGTTTAAATTAGAAGTTCAACTCGGAAGGTTTCACATTCTAATCTGAGCTTCAGTTCAATTGAACTAAGTTTAACTAGATTTATGAATAGAATTTGGCAGTATTGTACAGTACTTAGCTTTTATACGACTTTTCCAAAATCGATCCTTGTCTTTTCTTTCAAAGAACACGCAAAACAACGTCAAATATTTGTGTTTTTGACAAACGGCTGATCTGAGGTTTAAACGGCAGAATACTGTGATTTAACTTGAACTACAGAATGAAATCTCTTCAAGGTTTAAACGTAACTGTGAAACCTAATTAATTGTTGAACTAAAGTTTAAACTAAAATTGTAGTTTATACTGCCACTGTGAAACTGGGGGCTAATAAGTTATCTGAGCACGGTTTTAGTTTAGTTTTAAAAAAGCGTAAGTAAGAGATATGGCATAAAATTGACTGCGACTTGAATTCATGTATTACTGCAAGGTATCTACATAATTCGACACGACAATAGACAGAGTCCAATTGATTGTTTCCTTGATGAAAGTTTTTGGTGCTATATAACTGATTGTGGTGCAATAAACTGGTAGTGAAATGTATTGTTCCTTCCATTGCTGTAACTTGACATGAACTGACGTTTTCGGCGACAGCCAAATTTCTAAGATCTTGGAACTTCATAATGAAATGCGAGATTATTTTTTCGATTGAGCAACATTTTCTTTGAAAAGAAAGTCTGCTCGTATCTTCTTCCGCTTTTGAATAATTTTATACCTATTTTTTATAATTTCAACAACGCAACTGTGCTCGCAATGCAACACATTAAATTGAAAGTTGAAAATAATATAGAATTCGCAATACAAAATCAATAAGCTACATGAAAACTTTTTTTTTTTGTTAATTGTTGACAATATGAGTTTCAGATAATTTATACACAATGCACAAATAAAAACGCGAATATTTTTTGATTCACATTTTTCACGAAAAATGTTTTATATCCGATACACCTGTGGCAACACAACTGGAATCCCTTTCAAAAAATATTTCTATAAAAAAATCCACACACCAAAGTATAGGTATGTATTTTATTCAATATATTTAAAAAGTGTTCGTTGTGAAAAAAATAACATACGCATTCCTGTTTAATGAAAATTCGTTGAAATAAAATACACATCGGAAGGGTGCATCATTTTTTTTAGAAGCCTGTTCCAATTAAAATGTAAAATATGTCTGTATCAAACAAAATAGTTTTCAATACCACGCTGTTCATTTTACAGAGCTTAGTGCAGCATAATAAATTGATAGGTACGTGTTGTCACAATATAAAAGAACTCATTGGTAACAAACTTGGTTAGAAAGCTAAATCATATACATACCTACATTTTCTAATTTAAATGCAGTTGGGTAGGGTCTGTCCTCAATGAGCGATTGTCCTTCCTCTACTTTTTCCATTAGTCATCATAGATGACATTTTAAATCTTCTTACTCAATCAGAGATATGCAAATGCTGCTGTAATCACTGTAAGCGTCAAATGTGACTACACTATTTTGGCGATTATGCAAAGGTCAGTAAGCCTAACCTATATCCGGATATATTCTTACGAACTATTGCAACGACTTACAAATTTCTTTCTTTCAAATGTGTGAAATGTGCAGGTTGTCATTTTAAAAATGTATGTTTTGTCGCATATTCATAAACGCATATGTAAATCATTTTGCTAGCCGTCGAATGATAGCAAAGAAGAAAAAATGAGGTGGTAGACCGATTTCAAGAGTTCTTTTTTGTTATTATAATTTATATTGTTTTATTTTTTCAAATTTATTATGTAAACTAGCTGTTGGCCGCGGCTTCGCTCGCACAGTCCTCAGGATTTGGTACACAGAGATTCCTTCACAGTCAGTTAGTTCCCTCTTTTATGTTTATAGATCGCGCAGGAAACCTAGGTACGTATAAGGAGCAGTTATCTCTGAAAAATATGTCTAACGCCCTATTGGTGAAAACAGTTGAAAGATATCAATTTGTTTGTGAAGCACGGGAATCTCAACAAAGATCATACCTACTATAGCAGACTGAGCCACTATCTATGGGACACAACATATTTCTTAGTTAGCCAATCCTTAGTTATATTCCACACTGCCCAGATCTTCCTATACTGTGCAATATATACAACCGGAAAGATCGTGAGGATGTGTACCACTTTTTAGCAGTATAACCCCATTCTTACAGAATTCCGCTTGAATATCTTTGGAGTACGTACGATGGACTTATATGAAGCGATCAGCATATTCAACAGCGACGGCGGAGTTTGGACGCATTACCAACGTTTCCAATCGATACGACGAACGGTTCGTGAGTTAAGAAATGGCCCCCCTTAAAAAGGGGTTATCGCCAATAACTAGGGCCGCAAGCAAAATTTCCAAAAACCGACAAAATTATTACTTTTATTTCTTATATCTAATACCTAGAGCACACAAACCGAGTTTGAAGTCAATCGGATGAAAAATAAAAATGTTCCCATACAAACTTTAACCCCCCATTTTACCCCTTTAGGAGTTAAATTTCGAAATACCCTTCCTTATTCCTGGTATATAGAGTATATTTGTCATAACTCCAATAAAGGAAATGGAATTATGTACATCTTCGCGTACAGCAAGATTACAAAGACCGCATAATAATAAGGAGATTCTCTCCTTGTGGCTTGAAAATTGTTGAAATGCTAGTAACTTTTTTATCCTGAAAATATTTTTTTTCCATCAAGTCATAATTCAATTTATTGTAGATTTGCCTGTATAAGGACGATTTGTCTTGAATTCTTCTCTAAGCATGATGTACAAGTTTTGTAGGAAGTCGCATAAAATTATTTCCCAACTATTTACATTGTCCAGCGTTACAGTCTAAGTTGTACTTTCTAGCTAAACAGGTTTACTTTCTAAAGAAAAGAGTTTTTGTCGAAACGGCTTTCTCTACTCTAAACCTCTCAGTTGGGTGCCTGACTGGGACATTGCCTGTATTACATAATCGAAGTGATCTTTAGCATGGATATAAATAACGGAGATAAGCCTGTATCCAGGAACAGCATGTAGAACGTTAGATGGAAAACGGAACAGTATTTTCAAGAAAAATCTAAACAACTTTTCAACTTCCTCATGCAGTTCACATCCCCAAATTTGCGCTGCACAAAACATCGCAGATCTCGATGTGGCTTCAAACAATTTAAACTTAGCACTTGAGCTGAGAGTTTTTGTGCTCATAAAGGTCCTCCATGTTGAATTTAGAGCAGTCTTGCCTCTTGGCTACTTCTAGTTTCTTGGCCAAGTGGCTCCTAGCAATTTTCATGCCTAGGTAGTCGTATTCCTTTACAATTTTAATTTCCTCCCCAGCAAAGAACCAGCATTCGTTACGGCAGTAGATACCACCTCCCTTCCTAAATATTTCATATCCTTAGACTTACATAAATTAACAGTAAAATTCCATGTCGCGCAATATTTTTCAAGGGCTAATATCATTTGCCTTAGTCCTTGAGGAGATTCTGAAATCATGACTATATCATCAGCATAGAAAAAAACTCTGATTCGACGCCCACCCCAGCAAACACCTCCACAAGTTCCTTTAGCGTTGTAATGGTTGCATTAGGCTACCCAAGATGGAGCAATGGAGGGCTAAAGATGACTAAGAGGCAATTCCCACATAAAAATAACATTGTCTGCTATGTAGTGAAAAGTCCACGTAACTCAAAAGTTTTCAAGTTTTCCTGTAGATGGCGCTGAATACACACATAAATCTCTAAATTTGACTTCACTTGACATTTATAGCAGCTATAGCCTTGCAATTTGGTAACGAGACGGTTATTGCCTGTTATAAGCATTTAATAAAAACTGAGACATTGATAATAGTATAGTTGTCCTGATCGACAAGAACTTATCTAAGCAATGCAATTCCTGTTGACCGTTGACGGGCAAAACCAGGCAATCAGAAACTGTCAAGTAGATACGGAATCAGCCATCGATTAAAAGTCAAATACCGAGAAAAAAATAATTTAGGTTAATTTTAATTTAGCAAAATTTTAATAATTAGAGTGACATCTAAGTTTTAATATGCTTCTAAGACGGCTAAGATGGCGATGCGACATCTAGAGCAAATTGACACCGACCGACGCTCTGGCCAGAAGAGTCCATTCCAAGTGGGTCTGGTACAGCGCGAAATTTAATCAGAATTTTTTATTCAGCTCTTTAATAATACTTGCTTTATAGAGATGATAGCATAAACGAGCTAGTATCGTGCGAAACATCGTGTACTGTCTACGTAGTCTTGCAGAAAAGATCAACTTCCATACAGACGTACGACCTACCGATTAATTGGGCCTTTTATATACATTGGACATTACTGTCCCATTTCGCTATCTAAAAAAAGGGATAATTGTGGAATAAAGCATGCCTACAGTTTTTTTTCTTATAAGTTGTTGTGAAATACTTTAATGCCCTACGGCTTATCCGTAATCGAACTTATAAAACAGACAATGCTATTGTTACCTACGCGGCACACTTTTTTAAGCTCTCTCAAAGGACAAATTCCGCAAGCATGTTACAGATATCTATAATATTGCTATACGTATAGGTACCTATATTATTCTCAAAATTAAGAAGCCCGCATAAAGAATTCGAAAAATTATTATGGGGTTTGGAAACTTTTGAAAAGAAACCAACTGCGAACAAAGCGATCCTTGAAGCAATATTTTACACTCGCACACACTCTCTCCTCTGCGAATCAATTGAATCAATGAAGAGAATAAATCTTAACCATGACACAAAGATATAGCGATTTCCGCCCGCTTCGGGATATCCTTAAAAATAACTTTTTTTGCACGTGAGATTAAAAAATAAACACAGACAAGAAGCAGAGTTTCGTTATAGAAACGCACTTCCAGTTTATGTGTTAAATCGTATAATACATAGATACTCGTATAAAGAGTGAAAAAAAGCAGATAAAGTGGAACCGGAATTATTATATTGGTTGGTAGGTATGTGTTTGTGTGCAACGATTTATTGGATTAAATAAATGGAAAGAATTGGTATCATTCTTCTTCATCGGTTGTGTGTTTTATTTTGTCCATCTCCGGTTGTATTATGAACCCTCCCAACTGGATTCAGTGTATCTAAAAGAAGTCCTTTCACTTGAGGCACTTTTTGGATCCCTTGAGATTAGTTGGTATTTTAAGTGGTTAATTTTTATTGGATGTGGATATATAAAACATGATATATCTGTATAGCGATGTTTAACATCGTTATGGTTTAGGATGCGAAGAGTCCTTTGCTCAACTTCATTGTCGATCAATTATGTATTGGTTAGTAATCTGCTTGGCAAATGGTTTTGTCCACCTGGTGACTCCGGTTTGACTTGTGACCTACATTGATTTCTATCCGAAGCAGTATCTATTGATAGCTTGGCTGTGGTACCTATGGCAATTATGAGGTTTTAAGGTTTTAAATAATTTGTCAGTGGGAAAAACAATCTGATTGGCATGTAGCCTGTGGATAGGTACATGTCAGCCATATAAAATAGGACTTTGAAAAATGTCGTGTCGATATAATATTAATAAATAGCTACAATTGTTATATGAAATTATATAATTTAAGGCTTAGAATTATTGCCGAAAGTTGTGTCAGGCGGACACTATGATATATATTTCAAATGACAGTGTCACAGCGAAAGTTGATGTATCTATATTTACTACTTTTCTTTCTGGCTTTTGTTCATTTGTTTGGTGTTTCTGGTGCTCAAACCAGGCATAGCTGCGATCCGATTGCAACCGGAAAGACAAATGCGATTCATTATATATCGTCTCTTTTTTCGATTTATAAAATGACGGCTAAGAGCACTAACATTAATTCTACAGCCGCGGGGCTCCAAATCTTAAAACTTTAGTTCCCATGTGTACACAATCGAAGAATCGGACAGAATGTCACGATAGACAGTTACAAATTTTAGGTGGTTAGGTACCTACTTTGTCTACCTCTCTATAAACTTTGACTATGACATCACAGTAGAAATAAAACGAAGAGTTACACTTACACTTGCCAACCGCTGTTCTTTTGGCCTAAGAAGGCAATTGACCAGGCATGGTCGTTAGCAAAGGCGGATGAAGATCTTCTTGGTCGTTTCAAATGCAAAATTTTTCTAGTGATTTATGGTTCCGTTTACATAGACGGGACTTGGAGGAGGAGAATTAACAGCGAACTCTACGAGCTGTACAGCGACATCGACTTGGTCAGAAAATACGTATCAGAAAATTCGATTCCAACGCGGAGGGCCAACGCAGTTGGGAAAGACCTCGCCTTAGGTGGTGCGCACAAGTGGATGGGGACCTCAACTAAATTGGAGTGCGCAACTGGAGGCGGTTGGCCAAAGATCGGGCTAAATGGAGAGGCGTGTTGGTTGAGGCCCAAGTCTACCCCGGACTGTAGCTAGGGTTGCCAGTTAGAAATCAGTTCAAATTCCGGGACTCGTCTGGATATTTCAAAGTTCGAATATTTTATTTTTGTTTATCAATAAAAAATGAGAAATAATTTGTTTTATTAATGTGCAAATAAGCGTATTTATTTCAATAAAAAAAACAAAAAAGAAATAAAAAAACAAAAACAAACAAGTTTTCAATCACATTTCTCTTCAGCTACATACATATTGACATTTACGTATTATGTTATAGTCAAACATCGAAGCTCAGTCGCTCCTAGGGTCCAAAACAACATCAGTCAAAGGCCGAAATAAAAGCCTCCAATTTCGACCTTTGACTGAAGTAGATATTTCTAGTCAAACCTAGGAGCGCCTGAGCTTCGGCCCTTGACTACAACATATACAATAAATTACAAACGTGTTTATAGATGATTATTGCCACATATACATATTTAGTGTATGCTTTTACCGAATTTACAAGTTTAGTGCCTTCAGGCGTATTTAAAAATGACTTAAAACTTAGACAGCTTTCCCAAAATTCAACCGAATTAATAACTCGGACTTGGCCTTTCTTAACCATTCGGTTTCTTTACTATATATAGGTCGTTTAATAAACTAAAAACTCTTTCGCAAAACGCATTACTAACGGGTATTGCAAGTACGAATGATATCAGCTTCTTCAAGTTTTTCAATTCAATACATTCATATTACCTACATACGCATTTTTTAATAAATGATGGAATTTGAAAAATAAGTTTTGCCGGGACTTTTGACCGGTCAACTCATTTTTAACCGGGACTCTGGACACCGCTTAAAATATCTGGACAAACCCGGCGAGTCCCGGCCGTCTGGCAACATTAACTGTAGCGCTCTCTAAGTAAGTAGCGTTCGCAGTATTTATTTTTGTATTGGGGGTAGCACGTCCCTTTGTTGAATTTCGACCCAACTTAACACAAACACTCCCAGGCCAATATCTAAGATTATCTGATTGAGCTTAACCGGTTCGGTGGTTTTCGAGATATACGATTTGAATGTTTTTATTTTGTATGGAATGTGCCCCTTGTCATTGTCACTTTTAGCCGTCCCCCGCCCACCTTGTCTTACCTATAGGTAGTCTCACTATTAGAAGTCTGAAAGAACTTTTAAAATCGGTTTGCTTCGCCTTTACCTCCGCATTTCTACCAGACCTCAGCACTTTGCTCACCGAAATATGTTAGGGCTGTGTTAACAGGAGCACACACTTGCCAGTGGAACTTTACTACTAATTTGCACGTGTTCCCAATTGTCAGGATACGTTCCTAAAATAGCTCTGAGTGTTGTAAGACTACATTGCAGTGGGACATTCTCTGCGTTAACACTATTCCGCCTCCGCATAGAATCAACAGTGTTCCTCAGCGCAGCCTTGATCTACATAGATAACGTGTGTTTGATTAACACCAAATCTGTCTAAAAGAGTTGTGTGTGTCACATGGTGAAAAGCCTATAGGTAGGCTATAGTATTTCCTGTTAATCTTTAGCAATTCTACGAGTCAGGTTTTGAAGCGCTTTTCGTAAAAAGAGCGACTTCAAGTCCACACGTACCATTCCTTGCATACTTTAAAGGAGGACGGATATAAGTCTGAGAGGTCGAGAGTTCCATTCCACTTCATATTATATATTGAAAATATTTATCATTAAGCTCAAAAATTACTGCTCCGAATGCAGACGCAAAGTTCTAATGATTTGTATCCGGGGGATATGCTAAAATAATTGAAAAGGCTACCACATCCATACCCGCCCTTCCTACTTTCAACTTTCCACTTGCTTAATATACACACACACCAAGTTAAATGGGAAAGTTGAGTTGATCCTCTTTTTTAGCCAAGAGGAAGAAAAACTCTAACAACAAACAAACTCGTATGATGCGTGTGCTTTTGTACACAGGAGCGGATAAATTAATATCCTTTCTCATGGCAATCCAATTTGCATAGTTAACAGAATAAACTATAAACTGCATTATTAACAAGGTGACGCGTTCTTGTTGTTGGTATCCTTATAAAATTTCCTTCCCTCTTCTTCTTCTTTTTTTGAGATTGCTAAATGAATGCCACTTTTGAGGGGAGGCTAGGTACAAGATGTATGTCCTTGCCTGGCATATCGTTCTGTTTGTTTATTTCCATTGTAATATGTGTAGATTTCGCAAATTTATGTTAAACTTAGTTTACGTTTACATTGTGTGCATGTGACACATCCCATGAAATGGTAATTAGCATAAACTTGAAAAGTTTTCCTTGCGTTTCTGTGTGTGTCCCATCTCCGGTGACATCACATTTTGCGAAAGATAAAGTTTCGGAAATTATGTGTGCACATAGTTCGCGGCATTTATCGCAGATAGCGGACACAGGACTTTGTACTTGTATCATTATTCACTGTAAGGACTCATCAACGCAAAGTGAATGGAGATAATTTTCAAAGTAGTTTCTAGGTAAACATTTGCGGATATTACTTGCGGATTGAGATTGATATCGAACATTGTTTCGCACTCCCTGACTTGAATGCATAATGAGCTGCGGAGAGTTTGGATGTAGTTAAAGGGGTTATAATTATATTATATACCGAAATTTAATGATGAAATGGTATATTTGGGAACCAGGACGAGTATACATTGTCGTCGAGAGCAAAACATATTATATTTTGTTGACATATTGTTTCGCAATCATGTATGCACTGATTTACATAATGAATAATTGCCCAACTATAAGCACCCCACTCGAGCTGTTTATTATCTGTCAGAACGTTGTGTCCTTGCTTTGTGTAATCGCTCTCAAAGCTGAATGGTTGAGGGTTGTATCTAAGAATGACATATGACTTGAGTAGGTTTTAGTTTACTCTAAAGGTGTTTCAGTTCAAAATATACAGGTGGGTGGGCACTTGCTTGATATGGTAAGAGGTGTTTTCGGGTTTTCAAATACGTATACAGGTACCAATAGTTAAGAAATTTACCTTAGCTGATAGACATTCTACACGAGGGATTGGATGACATGCTTATATTATAAACAATTAGAACAAAAATTGTATTTGCGTCATAGTTCTCAAATGGCTCTCATGCCTCATATGTCATGACATTTTGTTTTGAACGCAATTGCGGGATTTATGGCCTCTTCGTCAGTTTTAACAAAGTTCAAAAAGTGCATATCTGTCAGTCTAATTTCGTGGTAATTCATGAAAAAAAAAATAATAATAATAAAAATAAATAAATAAATAATTAGTTGGCGCAACAGGGAGGTTGACACCCTAGGCCTAGCTTCACGCAAACATTCGTTTGTGTGAGTTCCTATTTTTGCGACAAATGAAAGGGACCTACAATTGTATGCTGAGTCCGAACGGCTGCATTGAGAACCTTTTTCAGGTAAGTTATACTCGCGGATGTTTGTCAGTCCTTTGCGAAAGGTGGCGCAGTAGAAAAAACCTTAAGATGTAATTTGTGTTTTTCCGGGGATCGAACCTGGGATCCCTCGCACAGTAGTCCAGCACACTAACCACTGCGCTACTGCGCCCAATGACCTACTTCAATTTGTAAATACTTTGGGATGGTTTACCAACCCGTATAGGCTTTCACAGGTTTCCATAATATGAGAGTAATAAACCCATGGCCCATTAACCTAACCTAACCTAATGCAAACCTTTTTTAAATCATCTGTTTTCTCATGCTTTTCCTCATGTTTTCTTTTCTGACAGTTTTTGGGCTTGGGATGTAGGTACCGCTCCTGAGTTCCTGATTTTCGTCATTAAAAAGGCCTGTTGTCGGTTACATTTTAAAATGACCGGTAGTAAAATGACAGGTAGGTAGTATAAGTCATAAAAATATTCCTTGAAATTATTCAATTCAAACAGATCAGGATTACTGATAGTAAAGCGACCTGTCAGATTGATTTTCCAATTTGTATAAAAATTCCCTTTTCCTAAGTACATTATAAGCAAATGAAAGCAGATTTCACATTCCCTACGTTTCTTGGCACATATTCAAATTTATCCTATTGCCTTTGTGACTTTTTACCGTATGCTAAGTTACATTATTGGTGGTGACAAATGGGATGTATCTGTTTGTTGTTTTTACATATTTATTTTTTTTTATCTCCTGTCGCAACCCTTAAACGCACTTACATATCTGTCTGACGTCCCTAATCGGATTGTATTCTATTGATAGGATCTACGAAGAGTTTTGATCAGGTTACTTGAAACAACTTATTTTATTCCCGTTGTGACATGCATTTTTTTATTGAATTTCGCCGTAGGACAGGATTTATTTTCTGTAGGTATATCCATACCTGAGAACATAGTTAAAGATGACGGTGAATGAAAATAGATAGGTACGCCGCAAAATCCTAGAACAAAAAACAATCGAAAAAATAAAACGTGCACATACTTTTTTATAAAAATACCAACATAAGCGTAGGTATTTCTGTGAGTAAGGCAGCGCATGCCTTAGGGAACAATAACTTAATTTAAACCAACCCTCGAATATAGAGAGTAAATAACTATAGGTAAGGTATTATGGTCATGATCCGCTTCGCAAGCACAAAAAAAAAAGTCATCGCATTCTGAAAATATGTATGAAAAAGAAAATCAAACATTTTTTTTTTAAGAAAGCACAACAAAAACATTACAAAACTGTAACTAACTTCAGGGGATTTGAACGGGCAAAGTGAGACCGAATACCAAGGATAATAAACAGACATTTATTACTGAGAGTTTATTTATTATTTTCTTCTATTTTTTCCTTCACGACACGCCTGGGTTTATCTTTATTCTTGAGAAAAAGAAAATCCATCAGTACGGAATTTTCTTTAGATACTTTTTTCCACTGTGCGCATTGGATTGCTGTGTAAAATAATGGTTAGGGGGACAAGAAGTCGCCTACAATTGACACGGCTTACAATAATCACGATGGAGGATCCCATGGAAAGATATAAAATTAAATGATGTCACTTTGCAGGTTCATAAATTGTCAGAGATTTTTTTCCCAGTAAATTAATTCAGCTTATATACGGTCCTGTTCGTGACACCAAAGCTTATGGCCTTTTAAATTCGCTCGAGTATTGGAATTGCACGAGTAAACTTTAAATCCTGATTATTTTCGGCATTGAAGGTTTGATTTTAAAATATATTTTACAGATGTATGCTACAAGAGTACGTCGCGGTATGGTTGATGTTGATGTGGTTGGTTGCATTTTGATAGCTAATTCAGTTTAGAAATCGGCATTGCTAAACTAAGACTGTCTTAAATGCATAGATACAACGTTCAGATAGGCAAAAGGTGATTCCACTAAAATAAAATTCATATCTGGTTTTACTAAAACCTCTTATAAGGATTTAGGATGCTTTCAGAAACCAAACATTTCCAAAAACAGCATCATACATTTTTCATAGAATCTGACAACTTTGGATGTACACAATATTCATTCGACATATACGATGTCGTATCCAGATTTACAAAATATGCCCAACAAGGCAATTTTTGGATAAAGTTCTATTGGCGAAATGTCAAATTTCAAAATTAATTCTGGAATTACGCATTTTTCACTTGTTTTAAACTCTTTAGTACCGCTGATAAAATGCTTTATGTCATGATTATGATTAAAATTATAAATCTAAGATAAGTGAAAATTAATTAAAATTCCATTAGCATCCTTGTGGTATAGCGTACTCTCGAGTTTAATAAAATTTCAATAATAAACTTGCATTGCTAAGATTTGTCCCATAAATCACTGTCCTTGAAGGCAGTTATACAGGCTGGGTATAAAGCTAAATAAGAAAATGAGTAATAGTTGCAGTCACGTTCAAAAATATTCCATTCCGATAATAATCAATCATATTTTGTGGAAATTGTGGCACACGGATTAAGATAATAATATGGCGACTAAATTGCTTCAAGAGATTGTCACAATAGATGAATGGGAGGTTCATCGTTGCCTCTCAGTAGGAGGCATAAAAAAGTGCGGAAGATAAACTTTTCTAAAAGTTATTCTTATTCTTTGACTCCCTAAGGGTGGAGGCGTGTAGTTTATGTATACAAATATTTTTTTCGTTTTACTTTTGCCGAAGAGTTATAGTTACTGTCAAGTTTCTAGAGAATTAATGAAGAGGCGATATAATATTTTCTGGATGAATTATCGCTGGGAATTGAGTTCAGAAAAAAGTAAACTCCCCTATTTCCTGTGGATATTCGAGGAGATTATAATGACTTTTATAACATAGGGAAAATATGCTGACGCTGAATCGCAGTTACACAACACAGTACAAATATTTTGAATGTCAGTTTCAGGTTTCTGTTGGCAATGTCTTTCACTTGGAAAACAGTATTAAACCTCAATTATATTCCTGAATAGTGTGCTGATGTAAGTTAGTATTGCAAACGTGGGAAAAAATCAAATAACTGTGAAGATCTCGACCAAGCTCCGTTTTGATTACAACAAAATGTCGGTGATATAGAAACCGATTAAGGGAAATACCTTGCTTAACATTTTGTAAGCAGATTTTGCTGATTTGTTTAACCCTTGTGTGAGTGGGAACGAAAAATTACACTTAACCCTCACATGGATGGAATTTTTTATGTACTTACATGGACAGTATCTACCCGGGTAGATAAACAAAATCTCACGCATTCTGTATGAGTTTTTTGCATTAGGTTATAGTTTTTCTTTCAATATTAGCCTTTTGCATTCATTCTCTTTATTTTTTTACGTTTGATTGTGCCTATTTTCCAGATAACAGCTTTGCTTTCAAGCAGAGCGCTCCCTTTTATCGAGCAACGATATCGGTGAGGCGCTTCAAAGCAATTTCGCAATAAATCGTATTTTATTATTTTATTTGGGACGCATATTTTGTATGTCTCATACAATGTATTTTAGTTTACTTTTAAGCTCTACTTGGTGCAAACATGTATTTTTGTATCGACATTTCGCATGTAAATTCAACGAATATCTACCTGGGTAGATACTGTCCATGTAAGACAAAAAAAGACAAAACTTAAAAAATAGTAAGAAAGGACTTTCTCACACAATTTTTTTCATAATTATCTTCAACAAAACAATAATTTAGTCACTGATTCGAAACTGAATTAAAATCTAATAAAAAACCGAAGAGATATTTAGAGTTGAAAATTCAAATATCTACCCGGGTAGATACTGTCCATGTGAGGGTTAAGTGTGCTGTGGTACTTCAGTATATTTTTTATGCCAATTGTGTGAATTATGATGAAAAAACATGGTTATAAAAGTTTATTCATTTTAAATATAATTATTTTATCTGGAAACAAACAAGTAATAATGGATAGGCATCTACGCCAGCGAGGCACTTTGTCAAATTTTTGCAATGCTGATCGCAAACTGGTTTTGTGCGCGACATACACTCCTTGCGAGTTTTGCGTTTACGACCTGAAATGCAAAGGTGGCGAGCACCTTTGAAAACACAAGGCGGCCATCTGCTCCATGTTCTTGTGTTGGTACAGCAGCCATTGGCCGATTTATCGGCTTACCGTGTGCTAATTGGATCCATTATGAGACGTGGAGAAGTTAGCCATCACTCTTTGGATTCTTGACCGATCTTCTATACCAGTCGGCATGAGTTGTTTAGCCATGTTGGTAGAAACATCCATCGTTTATTAGTCGAGGTTGCTGGAAGAATACCTATACGAAGCGGCCACAGCTGTTCATCAACAGCGATGTCTTGTAGTTTTAATATAGCTGCGTTAGTTCTCCCAGGTTCCAAAAATCATGAATTTTGGCGGCCTTGTCGGTATACACATTCGAGGAGGTTAGGTTAGGATATGGTGGCAGACTGCAACAAATACAGCGACAGGCTTACTTAGGCCAGAGAAGGCCCTTTGTGATACCACAGAATTGAATGATATAAAAACTACCCGTGAATCCAACGGGAGGTAAGAATATAGCGTCGGAGACAGCTGATGCTTATATTAGCGAGTTCTCGCGATTGTCGAAAAAATATTCTCCGAGATGTAGTTTTCTACGGGTTGGGCACGTGAATAGGAGGTTAATAATAGCCTCCTCATCCTCCTTGTCCATGTACCTTCTACAGAACTACTTCGAACTCTAGTATAAGTATGTGTGTAAAATCGATGCAAGTACAATTTCATTATAAAAAATAATGCGAGACCTGATGGTTCGTGCACGCATTTTAGAACGGAATATATCGGTGTACCCGGGTAGGTAGGTACTTTGAGGCTATGTTGGAGAGCATGTTAAAAAAAAATTGGAGAATAAACATAATGGCTTGATTTTAGAGATTAGTAGCTTATTTGACGCAGAAATGTTTTGTAGGACGGTACTGAAAATACTAAGGTAGTTTTTTTAAATATGTTCAGACAGTTCCTAGGTACCTTGACACCTACACAAAGGATTAACTACCAACCTCTAGAAAAAACAATAACCACTTCAACGCATAGCTACAGTGATTAGCGGGGCTTTTATTAAAAATTTCAATAGATTCTTTTTCACAAACTTTTCTACATAAATTCCTTTAATTTTTTCATTCTAGGTAAGCTTTCTAATACTATCTACTGAACTGACTTTAAAAATTTCGTAAGTAATATAGTTTTAATCAATTTATTTAGTAATTTGTCACTGGTGTACTGTATAATGACAGGATTGGGTTTGAATAGGAACGGAGTTAATTTCAGTTGTTGATTGCTGTTTGGTAGTTGCCTTTGGCTCTTCTTGAGCCCGACTGCTAGTGAGCTCTGGTCTCGGAAACCCAAACAAAAAAAGCCGGAAAATCGAAAAAATCTAAATTTCCATTTTGTATGGGAATATACACAACCAATGATCGCAAAACTCGAAAACAACCCAACCGATTGAGCTCACATTTTGAGAAAATGTTTGTTTTTGGCTCCAAGGTGTTTCTGAAATTTAGTCAAAATTAGATGAAGGCTAACCTTGATGCGGATTGTCACATTGTTTGCTTGTATACGTAAAACTAAAAATTTCCTCTACCCAAGTTTGGATTCAATGGCAAATTCGCATCCATCTAGGCACAGTTTCTACTCTTGAGAACAGAGGACAAAATTGTAAATCAAATGACGAAACCGGATCGAAACATATTCGATTTTCGAAAGATTCACGAGCTCCCTCAAGCACAGGAATAGGCATAAATATTACAATTAAAATCACCAGCGAATTACTTTAATGTAGAAAACTCATCCATTCCCCCCCGATAACTGAGCTTCGTACGCTATAAAAGAACCAAATATAAAATTTGTATTTACATATCCCTTCATTAAAATAAATCGAAATTTATATATTTTGCCCACAAAATAATGTGTATGATGGGTACAAAAATTGTATCTGTGGAAATAATGTAGATATCTATTCACCCTGTCGATGATATGAACAATGTAAATCGCATCAAACGGATTGAATGGTGTTAAAATGGGATCAAAGGAATCGTTTGTTATAAAAAGATAAAAAAAGGAACAGAAAGTATTTTCAAATAAAATTCCTCCACCATTACAAGGCCTGCAATTATTATAGGAAGAGAAAGAGATAGAGTGAAACAACTGGATGCCGACATTTTGAAACATTTCAATATTTACGTCCGACCCTTGTAAATAAAATAAAAGTAAAAAAAAGGAACAAAAATATACAATATGAGTTGAGTTTGAGTATCCATCTTGTATTATGGGATTCTATTAAAAGCCACAACATCCTTTTTATGTGTATGCCTGCTCTATATGTACGGGAGTGACATTTATCCATTTATTTTGCCATTTCGTGTGTAACAAAGTTAAGGTCGAAAGTTTTAGATTTTCGGCCGTTTAACACTTTTATATATCTTTTCCGAAATAAAATACCGAGCGGGGGAGGTAATAAAATAAATTTTTGTAATAGAATCAAAATGTGAGAATAAGGTCCGTAGTGAAAGTCTGGGATTCTTCTAGACCTCCAGGCGTTAAAATAGCGACCTTTTTTTTAATATGGAAGAAACGCTTTTCAATCTCTGCATTGGGTTTGATTTAAATTTAAATCCGAATGGAGATTAGTGGCTTTGCATATATTCATTATAGAGGAGAGTTAAATTGAAATTCCATTTACAAAAGTGTTAGGAAAAAGGAGATAATTTTAAAGTTATGAAGAGTTTGGGTCATATAATACATATTACATTTAAAATCTGTACCCAATCAGACGGGCTTCCTAGCTCGCCTTTTATATGAGAAAAGGAGAGTCGTCGAGAGCGACCAATTTAAAACTTAACGTGGTTGCAGCAGCTTAGTGGTTTTTATGTTGGACTGCCGAACGAGGCGAAAGCACAATCTACACATTAAGGCCCGGTGCACACTTGCGTTTTTTTCCCGCGCGGGCCCGCAGCGGGTCCGCGTTTGCGTGTTGCTGCGGGTGTTATTACCCGTAAAAATGACGCGCGGGCTCGCAGCGTGTCCGCCTGCTTGTGTGCACCACCAAATTTAGATGTGAGTACTGTAACACGCAAACGCGGACCCGCTGCGTGCCCGCGAGGAAAAAAAACTCATGTGTGCATCGGGCCTAAGGTTTATGTCTGATTTCTCGTGAAGTTCTAAGAAACATGATGGAGTATAGAACTGTCCTGAAAAAGCTTCTCACTTCCCTTTAAATTCGGCATAAAATTGTAACTTCCTTAAACAAATAAGACTCACACAAACTTTTGGTTGTAAGAAACTGGGACCTAAAATTTGGTTCTTTTATAAATCCACTGTGGTTCTTCTATAAATCCACTGTTGTGAAGCATTATTACACCAAATTGATCAATAACAAATCTTACTAAAAAATCGTATGTTACAGGACTTTTCCTTCTACGGATTATATGAAACTCTTGTTATTGGTAGCTGATTTTTATTTGTGCAACCAGATTCGTTTATACAACCGATGTAACCGAAACAGTGCGTTTTTTGAAAATAAGTTTTAGCCGAAATGAAGCACCCACCGCACCTGCTGTATGCAATTTTGTGCAAAAAGTTCGTGAGGCTGGTATGCTTGTGGACAACACTCATGGTCCCCGTCGTCGTACGATGCGCATAGACAGAGAGTGATAGTTGGGTGCGGATTGTGGAGTGGTGGCATCATTGAACCATATTTCTTCGAAAATTAAATTGGCAACAACGTTTCAGTCAACGGTGGGCATTACAGAGCCATGTTAACAGAACTCAAATTAAAGACACAGACTTGGACGACCTCTGGTTCATGCAGGATGGCGCGCCATGCCACACAGACACAGCCCATGCCACAATCGATCTTTTGCGCACCAAATTATCAAATCAAATCGCCGTCTTGGCGATGTCAATTGGTCGCCTCAGAGCTGCGATTTGATCTCTTTGGACTTTTGTTTGCATTGGAGGACGGATGTTAAGGCCAATATCATCCAATCAATCTGATCTGTGAGCTACAGCCCGAAACCATTAACAAGGTTTTGGAAAATCGGATGAAAACAGAATGCGCTACTGCGAAGCCAGCCGAGGCAGCTTGTGGGAATAGTTTCATTTTGCCGAAATCAGTTTTCTCTATAAAATTTAACTCGAACAAGTAAAGGTGTTATCATCGGCTTGGCCGATGCTTTGATACCCTCCACTGCATAAAAGTCATGCAAAATGTTTGCCATGCCATATTGGTTTGGTATAGGAGGTACCAGAACTATACTTGACCGATATAGACAATTTTCAATACGAACCTGACGACGGTAAAAAGAAGACCTCTCACAAAATTTCATTCACCTAGGTTGATTCCGTTGGACGCTATCGTGCTTTCAACAGACAGACAGACAGACAGACAGACGGACATGACTAAATCGATTTAGAATGTGATCCTGATTCAGAATATATATACTTTATAGGGTCTCCGGTGAATCCTTCTTGGCGTTACAAAAATGTAATGACAAAGTGAATAATATACCTTCCTGCGGAGGGTATAAAAAGGGAATTAAGAAGAAACGATTAATAAGCCCATTCCTATGCGTTAATTAAATTTGTTCTTCCTCCCACTAATACTAACGAATTCCAAATGCTTCGAATTGCGTATTTTATTCGTCGATTCTGATATTATAAATTTCAACCCAAGTGCTAGTCTAGTAGGCGCAAACTAAGCTTATATTAATTTTTATATTTTCATCTGTTTTATTGAACAAAAATCAATAATATGCATACAGTGAGCCACAAAAGTAAGTGTGCACCAATGCTCTGTAAAAAGGTAAATATAAAAATAAAAAAAATAACAAAACGGTCATGTTTAACATCGGAACGTCAATTTTTTGTCAATGCTGCGCGTCTGTGGAATTCTCTACCGCGTTACATTAATGAAACACAGAATACAACAAGAATTAAAAAACTATTAAAGGATCATTTTTCATTAAATAGATAAATATGTACAGCTAAAATAATATATTGTAAATATATTTAAAACTAAAGATATTGTACCCATATTTTCATTCATAAAATTATACTTTGTTACACTTTTTTTTTCTCAGCTCTCTTTTGTAAAATTAGCTTAAGACAAAATTATAAGATATTGTATCTTACTGTTTTTAAGCATTCACAAATAAATAAAAATGAAATGAATGAATGAAAATGGTCATATTTCATTTCGGCAGTATGAAAACAACATCGCTATTCACTAACTTTTGAAGCTCACTGTAGGTTTAGGTATTAATTGCCGAGACAGTAGTGCTAAAGAATGTCAAAGTATTTCTGAATATTAGATTTTTTGTTAAGATATTTTCTCTGTAGGAAGAAAGGTAATTGTGTCTTAAATAAAACGAATGTGCATTCCCTTTCTTTCATTTGGATATTTTTGTATATAAATGTAGGTACAGTGGATTCCGCTTAATTGGGACACATCGGGCTAGACTGTTTTGTCCCAAATAAGCGGCTGTCCCAATAATACGAAATGATGATGAAGTATGAAAAAAATACAACAAACAATTATTTCACATAAATGTCGATCATTTCACATTTACTTGTCGATTAGCCCCAACTTAAGTGAAAATTTCTTGCGCAGGTCTCTTCACATTAGGGATTTTATTCTCTTACCTACAACAAAACTACTTTTCCAACCAGAACTACAGCTAAAAAAAATATGTGCGCATTTCAAACAACAAGCATACCCCTGCTTGCGAAGATATCTCACTCGATCGACGAGCGAGCCATGACTGATTGTCCAGTGTCCACACAGCAGCAGCACAGCACAGCACCGTCGTTTGCCTATGCCAAAGATACACATTTACCCACCCCAAAGGAGAGGGAAATTTGCTGGGTGTTGCACTTCTCAAATAGCTATGTGTTGAGTAATGAAAGCCAGAGTTCTGAGTAACTTTACTATAACAGCGTGGAACCCACTATGTGTTAAAAAGGGTTGAAATGGAATTTTCGGTATACTTTGTGATAAAGTAGAGAAAAGCATTAACAATTTCATGCGATCAAAAATCCTTAAGAGAAAAAAATGTACCTTAAATAAAGTGCTACTGCGCCTGTTGGGATCTTTCTTTTGCTTTGGGACGGGCTATACTTCTGTCGCCAACTTGCTGAAACAAAACTAGCAGCAATCTACGTTGACAAAACAACAACAAAACGCTGCGCACACACTTCGGAAACTGCACAAAGGCAAAACGGTACGCAACACCATGAGATAGTGCCGTTACTTGAATAGCATTGGGTCAATTTGCTTTCTTGTCCTTGTTGACAGACAAGCAAGCAATGTGGCGTTATTTTTTTGTCAAAATGTATGTAAGATGGTGACGAATATGGCCCGAATAAGCGGCTGATGTCCACAATAAGGGAAACAAATTGAATCTTAAATATGCATTCGTTTCCGTTCTTTAGCATCTGTCCCAGTTAAGCGGCTGTCCCGATTATCCGGTGTTCCAAATAAAACGGAATCTGTATGTACCAAAATGATAAAATAATTATATCCAACAGATGACCCATCCTATACATTTTATTGAATTTGCATTTCTGTAGTCCACATTTCGTTCAGAACAAAATTTCCTTAAACTGTTCGTTTTTGCTTTGAGCTATGTCCAGTCAGACTAGTTTTTTAAAAATCCGTTCAAGCTTTATCTAGTACTAGATGTATCCACCCGGCTTAGGATATGCCAAGGAATAATTGTATCCCTTAAATATTTTCTTGTGTATCAGGACAATGCAAATTACAAATCTTATAACTTTAGCTCCCATGAGTGTCGAAAGGTGTCAATTCCCTTTATCAAATCCCGATCAAATTTTATTAAATAGAGTCAATTGAGTGTTATAAATCATTTTTTTTATGGGAAGTGCTATACGCCCCGTTTTTGAATCCCTTCCACACTTCGCGAAGTGCTTTGTTCGGACAATGAAAATAATTAATATTTTACATTTTTCATCTTTATCTTCCATAATATTGCCAAAAAAATTCAATTAAAATGTTCTTTTGTAGAAACAACATCTTTTTTTTTAATTCATTAACATAGATCTTGCCATAAAATAAAAAAATCATACTTGCCTCGTAAATATTAAAGCATATCCTTACTCTTAACTATCTCTTTGCCAAATTAGTCGTGAAAAGGTAACAAATAGACAGAGCTAATTACGCATTTATAATATTAGTAAGATTATTTTACTGTTAAAAACTCGTAATTCTATAAAAAATTTTGACGACTCAATTAAAAAAATCAATTACCAACACCAATAATAATATATTCTATGAAAAAAGCAACACGGCTGATGTAACCAACAAACCCTAAGTAGATTACAGTCAATATCCAGCAAAACTTCAACTTCAGTTTAAAAACTTACTTGATCATTGCGTTCGGACGACTTTCGATTCTTATCGATATTACTGTTCGCAATCCTTTTGTCCAGATTATACAGATTGCAGGTTCTTTGTTGTTCTTGTCTGTCGAAATGAAATTTCTTGCGATTGTGGGAAAGGACTCTCAATGCGATGGCCTATACTGAGCAGCTGTGGGCCTAAGAATGATTGTAAAAAAAACTGATCCGTACCTATAAGGGTTAACCTGTGGTATGTAGATAATTGAAGATTCGGAAGTGTTATCTTTTTGTTTGCTTTATGCACTGCCCGAGTTGAAGAAACTTTCCCGTGTGCTGGACTAAACTCTTCTCTACATCTTCAGGCTTCAATTGAAGCTCCTTCTTGCATTGTGTCACTCTTGTTCTAGCCTCAATGTACCTACTATTACCTTCTTTGATATTCTATATACCATGATCTTTTTGGGGTAGACTTACATGAGTAACAAAGAGTAATGAAGATTCCTTGTGCTCTGTTTTGAACCAGCTTTAGGGGATTTTTTTTGGAAGGTTGTTTGTTGCTTTAATCACACACTGCTCGCAATGTTGTGATCCAACCTAGAAACGTGAAGGCGATTAACTTTCGTATGTACATCTGTCATATAATGTGTATTCCAAATATGGGGTAATTCAATCTACTCCGGTTGCTAAAATAATCGGATTAGTGTTAAAAATATTAGTTTCAACAAGTTAGGCCTTTATATTGAGCCTTTTAGCCCTCCCCACAAATTTTCTAGGCTTTGGTCAGCCATGGCATAATTTGAACTAGGTAATTTTTGAAGCAAAACTAGGTCAACGACGACAATCCTAATTGATCTACTAATAGCCATAGAATCAGTCATTATAGGAAGTGCTTGTCTGTTCAGCCAATAAGTGCGTGTGTGTTTTTTTACGCATCCTAGATATACCTTACCTATACAGCTTGTTTCTCCTCGAGTGTATACATAGCTATTTATGAACTAAATGCACAGTTTAAAATACGGAAAAACTATCCACATCAAAATGCTCCATTATGTCTGCAAACTTTCACACTTAAGCCCAAAAATGTGTAGGAAAAAAAAAATACCGTCATCACATCAACATCACCACAGCAGCAACAAACAACAACAACTACCAAGCAGATGCGATGAAAATTTTGTTGAAAAATTGTTCTCATTTGTGGTATTTCCATTTGCGAATAAAACAAAATGTACACACATTTTCATTTCGAAAACAATGAATTTTCTATATCATGGTGGATACAAAAAGCTTGCATTCAACATCCCCGGTATGGCGGTTGCAATCCAAGGACAATGATAAATTAGTATCTTCCCTCGGTGATGTGATGTCTAGCATTTTCATTATTTTTTGTCTTAGCTTTTTTTCATTTCATTGTTTTATTGCTAGAGAAAGCTTGTCCTGACTAAAAGCAAGAAATATAGAGGAAAATGCAAAATATTTCTCGAAACTCATTTCATTTGGGTAGCAGCGCCTTTGAGAAGTATCCACCAGAACCCAGAAGTGTCCTAATAAAGTGCATGCTGTAGAAGAGCGACTGCCTGCAGAAAGGAATCTTCTTTTGATATTATTTTAGCTTGTCGCCTTTATTTGAACAACAAAAAATAAAATGCAAAACATTTTCGTGTTAAATAGGTGTAGGTCTGTAGTATAATACTTGCCAAGATACTTTGTCAGAGTTGCACATCAGGTGAGAATTTCATTTGTGAAAATTTGCTTTCTTCGCTTTCACAAGCTAGATAAGTAGTGACGACTTTGGTAAGGATGGATTTTTTGATACATTCGAATGTTTAAATGCTTACTCTAGGGTTCATCGCAGTTAATAAGTAGGAAAATGTTTTAAGGGAATTTAAGGCGAAAATTACGATGGGGACATGTAATAGAGAGTGTGTGTATGTTGTCGGTATTTGGAATAACAAAGTTGGTATCGGATTCCTAGTAGGTATAAGTATCTTAATGCCCTACTTTTCGTATCGTATCGTACCTAAAGGAGAATGAGTTTCATAGCACGGTCGCCTTCTCGGATTCGTCAATTTGCTCACAAATGATAGTTTAATCTTTACGTTCGGCTATAGAACTCCAATCTAGAGCCTCTTGGTGGTTTAAACCCTGATCCACCATACTGCCCTCACCTAACACTCGATGACATCTGGCACGTAATTTAGCGGCCTGTTCTTTCAACAGTCGCCTGGGGGTCGATAATTCATTCACGATCATGACCCTTCTCTTTTTATCATTGAGGCGTAGCAAGCTATTGTTACTGTACTGCCTTGCCTTGTATTTAAGTACCACGTCCCTGAAAGAGTCCACTTTCCAGCCACTGTTGCCTTTGTTTTGTTGGCCTTAGTAGATATGTGTTCCTTTTCCCCGAGATATTTCGCATACTACCCCATTGACTTGTCACTTTACTAGCAGCTAATAATGCGCTTCGTCTACAAAATGAGGGTTTTGTACCGATATTCATAAGTATCAAGTCTAGAGCTGTAAAGGTCTCCAGTAGCATTCTTCCTTATCTATTTGTTTCCCACATTGGAAGACGTCAGAGTATTTTGAACTGTTTTTAGTACCCAATACGCAGGTGCTAGAACCTCTTCCGGTATCAATGGGTTCCAGACTATCCTTTTCCTTAGTACCAAGTAGACTGTCGCCAATTGTCCTTTCCTAATTAGGCATCAAAAACTCTTAATACTATCGTAACCTCATATACAGGATGGTGCTGGTGTGTTGCAGGTCCCGCCGAGGACCTCATAAGACATTTTTGAAAACGATATACGACATAAAAAAAAATAATATAATTAAACTACATATGTATTGTCAATCGATGTTTCTTTAAGCTGAAAAGGCAACTTTGTATTATTCCCTTTTCCTGAACCACTAAACAAACTTCGAATACCTTAATAAGCCCGGTCCTGCTTTACTGATCTCAATGGACCCTTTCATAAGCGAATAAAGGTATCCTTGGATATTTAGAGAGAAACATTTTTCGAAAAATATTTCATCCCGTTTGAATGGAAGGGTTTTGGATGCGACAGTTTAATGACAGACTATAGGAGCTGTACCTACAGAGACATCAACCTTGTCAAAAAAGTCCAAATTGGGCGTTTGAAGTGGAAACGACATTTAAAGAAAAAGAATGGATAACTTAAATACTTAATGATCTGTCGAAACTCCGTGCGATTGTCGGAGAGGTCCCTCAATGCAATGAGCAGCTACTGAGCAGCTGTGGCCTAAGAATGATTGCAGAAGATCTGAGAAGGGTTTTTTTGTGGTCTGTATTTGAAGATTTAGAAGTGTTTGTTTTTTTTGTTTGCTTTATCTATGTCTTATGTACTACACGACTCCTACCGACAGAAGCCGCCCAGAACTGCTTCTTGCATTACTTCAAGGATTGCCAGTTGTTATAGCTTCCATTAGCTATTATATTCTTTGATCTTCCATATCCCCTAATGTTTGAGGGGTAGACTGACATTAATAACTCACATACCTCTACAGCCTACAGCTCTAGATCACAAATTTTATTATTCTGAACCTATTTTTAAAATAATAAAGTCTAGGTATATGCAAAGTAATAGACAGAGTAAAGACGTTCGCTATATTAATAAAATGTCCCTTTAGCTGCTCGTAATTTAATTCAAATCTCTTAAGCATTTTCCTTCTCATTTAAAATTTTATAGAAATAGAATACCTATACCACACAACGGCTGTGTTGGTGTATGTATATTTTTTTTCTGATGAGCACATCCAACGAAGGCCTCCGCATAAAAGCTAATTTCATAAAATTGCGAAGACAAGTAGACTCCATCAATTCCAATTGATCTACTAACGAAGTTAATTCACTTTGTCGAATGAATGAGCCTTTCGTATGAAAGAAATCTCATTCCACCCATGCAGCTGTATTGAATTGGAAATAAACAGACACATTTGTCCGTCCAGTAACATCACTAACAACCCCCAACCATCTTTCATGTAAGCAGAACTTTCATATAGATTGGAAGTGATTCTAAATAAATTGCAGTAACTGATTTACACAGGAAATCACTTTATTAAAATAAAAGGACGATGTTCTTCTAAGAATGTATCCAGTAGATTCCATCGAACTGCCTTCGTTACATTATATAGGAGGGTATAGCGGGAGATACCCACATGCGCCTTCTGGGAATGCCTGGCTATAGACGGATGTCAATGCGTATATAGAGAGTAAAGGATGTTGCGTGTTTACAACCAACAATCACAGATCGAGGCAAAATATCCATTTATACGACGAGTATAAGATAAAGCGAAGAAAAACCTTTTATTTATTTCGTAATAAACTTTAAGGGAAAAGCTGCAGGTTTTCAATTTGAAAATGGCTGCGACAAAGGGTACACGTATGCTATGCGTATCTGAAGACATTATCTGTTATGGTGTGTGAATTCCATTTGCCGGAGTAACGGATTTACTTAAATGCTTCATGACTTTGTTTGGCCTACAAAGAAATTGAAAACATTGCCTGAATGCTTGGCATAGGTGAGCGGATTGAAGAGGAATGAGTCAAAGGATGCATCTAGCAAAAAAATAAATAACAAATAAAGTATCTATCTTGCCGAGAGATTCTCTGGTGATGTACGCGAGGATCTAGTTTCTTTAATGGAGTGCACGTGTAGGGAAATTTAGCTCAGCGTATGTTCAATTATCGACGAGTTTAAGTGGCTATGGAAATATGTACATCAGAAATTGTTTATATTTAAATTAAATAAAAAAGGCGTTGAGATGGAAGTGTGCCAAGTAAGTCGTCTATACTTTAACAATTAATGTAGGAAAAAACTTGGAAACAGATACCTTAACCTAGTAATGTGTCCCTTTCGTTATATAATAGTCAATGACACTCAATGTGAAAGCATCAGAGGCCCAACCACAACATTTGCGATCGAGAAAAATAATCGGCAATAGCGAGGTATCCGTCGGAGGATTTTTTTGGACAATTCGCATTTTAATTTCCAAAGACGGATACCTCGAATATAATTTGAGTCTCCGACGGGTATGACGTAAGTCTTATCACTTGGGATTTCAAAAATGTGGTAGATTAGAAGGAAAAAAGGGTGGTAGAATTAAGAAATGGGTGATGGATTTGAAGTTTATATGCACCATTACAAGTAGTCACAGAAAAATCAGCAAATACATATGTAGGTAATGTGCGATCCCATCGATCACTGGTCGGATAAGTTCTCCTAGAACTCTCATTAGTATAGTTATTAATATAATCATCTCTCCTATTCTTCTGGACTCTTTCCGAGTAAGTGGTAAACAACTCCAGCGCGTCCCTAAAAAAGGCGGTTCTTCTTCTCCCACCTATATTACCGTCATAGAAACACTGATAAATGGATTGGAAACAACCTTTCTGGCCATTCAATTCAAGTTGTTTTGGATGGTCTCAAGTCTGAAACTCACCATATAAATGCTGGTGTTCCCTAAGGCTCTGTTCTGTCTCCGACTCTCTGTCTCATTTTCATAAATGATCTCTTGTCTGCAACTTCTAATCCAATTTTTTCCTTCACTGATGACAGCCGCCTTGGCTTCTCATATTCATTCCAGGACTCAAGTACTAGCTCTTCGGCCGTAGAAGTGGAACGGCAACATAATTAAATTCTGACCTTGATAGCATTATAAAATTAGGTTTAGCTAATGATTCCAAAACGCAATGCTGTCTGCTATCCCTAAAGCAAAAACCAAACCTTCAGCCATTATCAATGAATGACCCTTACATTATTCGAAACCGAAAGACTTTCCATTTTCGGTATGCGTGTCCATGAAACACGTCTGTAGAACGAACATTATACACGAAGTCTTAAAGAACGCTGCTAAATGTCTAGGTTGCCTCAAACGGTATAAGGCATTCGCCCCAAACTTGAGTACGCTTCTCATATCTGGTCTGGTGCGCCGAAAACCACATTGCACCTATAACTGGAAAGGATACAAAACCGTGCGTGATCCGTATCCATCAAAAGTTCACCTCGAATATTCGAAACTGCGTACTGTACCGCGCAATTCAGTGAATTATTTGCGGCATCTATGGAATTCATATAAAAATGTCGTTCTTCTGGTTCACTTCACTCCCTTTGTTCCGTTTTCTATATAGTCCAGTCCAACCTCTTTTTTGATTAAAAATTACTATAAGCTCTGTAGGGTAAATAAGGACTGTACGAGAAAAATACCGGAAACTGTTGCGAGGTCTGCTAATACTGAAATATGACATCGCAGTACCGTTAAATTTTGATCACATGCTTTTATACTTATTATAAATAAATAAATAAATTATAAATTATTTGATCTTAAGGCCGCGTGTTAACTGGGATAAGTAAAATTAAAATCTTCAGCAGCTGTCAAGAATTTATCCTGGTCCGGGAGCAAGATAATAAATTATCCTATAGGCTAATTTTTGACATTTTTCTTTTGCTTGAGTTTCGCTAGAATATTTAAGAGGAAATAAAACACTGAATTTCAATAAATTAATACCGTAACATTAGATAACTTTGGACTTTGGTGAACTTCTTTCCAACACTTCATAAGTGTCAAAAAATTAGACTAATGTAATTATTTAGAGCGACCTAATAAAGTGTAGAAATAGTAGTTTAAAAAAATGTTAAGCATAATCCGTTTATTTCAGCATTAAAAATTGATCCGGATTTTTTCTCGAACAGTCCTTAGTTGGCGCAACACTGTCTGTATAAGGCACCCTAGGCTAAGGCTTAGGTTCTCACAACCATTTCTTTGTGTAAGTTTTCATTCATGGGATGAATGGAAGATACCTAAAGTGGTTTGAATTGAGATGTTTTTCCAAGACAGTTAAACCTACTGTAATAATCCTCAAATAAAACGACTTCAATTTACTGGACTTCAAAATAATATTTTATTGAGCATATGTCTGCACGATTGAACACGAAGAACAGAAGTGACACACACCAAACAAGTAGTGTGTAGTTATGTCGAAAGAGAGATGAATTACAGTGTTGCCAGCGATGCAGCAATGTTAGTCATTTACAGATCTCCACACCTACTTTCGAATGTTTGTCAGACGATCGCGAGGGGTGGCGCAGTAGAAAACACCTTCAGATTTAATTCGTGATTTTCCGAGGCCGAACTTGTCCAGCACACTATCCCTTGAGCCACTGCGTCCTTTCTGTGGGGCTTATCAAGTTGAATTTGAAAA
The DNA here is from genome assembly GCA_955612985.1 of Cheilosia scutellata. Classification (NCBI taxonomy): domain Eukaryota; kingdom Metazoa; phylum Arthropoda; class Insecta; order Diptera; family Syrphidae; genus Cheilosia; species Cheilosia scutellata. Next base: position 48,032,590 of record OY015312.1, read on the forward strand.
TATATTCGAAGTATTCGACGGTTGATCTCATTTATAATGGGACTTTACGAAGGTTTGAATTTTCCCATTACCAAAAATCCAATTCGGATTTGCCAAACAATTTGCAAAGTTATGCAATTTCTTCAAATCGTATATTCAACATTTTTATGGAAATGTAACCAATAGGTACATACATGTATCTAATAAACAGATCAGTGTCCATGTGTTACCGGAAAGGCGTAGGTTAATTCTAATACAACAACAAATTGCTATACCTACAGCCGATTGCATATGAGTAAAATGAAACGAAACTAGAGATACTCCGTTCTCCACTAATATAGCTACCTACAAAAAAAAAAATGGATTCTCTGTTGGTATATAACTCACATCGGAGTGCTCTAGAAGTTTTGATTTTATAATAAAAACTGGAGCTATAACGGATATTCTGCTTGCATATAAATCACCTCATCCTGCAATAAAATTAACAGTTGATTTTGACAACACTTAGGAAGCAACCTTTTATCATTAAATCTTCTTTATATTGTATTTATCTATTCCTTAAATACAACTTCTCCTTGTCCTGAATACCGTAAATTTCGGACACTAGCTAGAAACATCAATAATCGTCTCAATTAGACTCAGCTTACATCACAGCAGTGTAACCTCCTGCCAATATGGCACGTGTATTTATTCAGGAGAAATCCGCGTGATTTTTATTTTTCCTGGAGGGATGAATTTTTTTAAATGACAAAACAAAGGCCAAAATAAGAAAAGAAAAACAAAAACACAACTGACAATATAAGGCAAAAGATATTCCCCTAAGGCCTGCAGAGTGGCTATGCTGGTAATTAGAAAATAAATTGCATTTAGCTACTTAGATGAACTTTCAGTTTGGAGGGAGAAGTTAACGAGAATCTTTTTTTTGTCAACATATATATACTGGTGCTATCTAGATCTACCTTTAAAAAATGGATAGCGTAAAGTCCTAACGGTGATTACAAATGTGTGAGAAGTATTATTTCGTATTTTTAAGCAAAATACTTTGACTTTATTTGACGAAATTAACTAAAAAGTCAAAAAAGGTATACAACACCAATGAGATTGTATAAGCTCTGTTGCTTCTTGAGTCACCATAAATGTAGGCGCAAGTTTGGGATCATCACGTAATCTCGAATGACAAAAATATCGAAGGCTAAAAATCTCGAAAAGTTTTTTTTTTAATCTCGAAAGCAAAAATCTCGAAAGACTATATGTCGAAAAAAATCTCGAAAATAAAAAGTAAATTCGAGATTTTTTTTTTTATCTAGTTTGAGAGCTGAAATTTGAATAAAACATAAAATATGTTCTGTTTATCAAATAATTTATTCAAAACAACTACAAAATATCAACAGTTAACAAAACAAAGATATTAGATAATTCATTATAACAAATTTATAATTTCAAAATGGAATAAATACAAAGCATAAACAAAGCAAAAAAGTCAAAATAAATCAAAAACATATCAAAAAAACCCAAAAAAAAAAAATTACAAATTTGAATTATATGCAAGGCTTTTAAGGTAGCCCATATAGCTCTTTTCTTCTTTTTCGTCAAAAATTTTCAAAATTTGTTTTCCTTTTTTTAAATATTCCCGCCTAATTTTAGATTAGAATTAGATATATGCAAGGCTTTTAAGGTAGCCCATATAGCTCTTTTCTTCTTTTTCGTCAAAAATTTTAAAATTTTCAAAATTTTCAAATTTTAAATTTTTATTTTTTTTTATTTTTTTTTTTTTTTTTTTTTTTTTATTTTTTTTTTTTTTTTTTTTTAATATTCCCGCCTAATTTTAGATTGTGTGCGCAGTAGCGCAGTGGTTAGTGTGCTGGACTACTGTGCGGGGGATCCCACTATCCAAGGTTCGATCCCCGGAAAAACCCAAATTACATTTTAAGGTTTTTTTCTACTGCGCCACCTCTCGCGAACGTCTGACAAACATCCGAGAGTATAACTGTCATGAGAAAGCTTCTCAATTCAGCCGTTCGGACTCGGCATAAAATTGTAGGTCCCTTCCATTCGTCCCAAAAATAGAAACTCACACAAACGAATGGTTGCGAGAAGCTAGGCCTAGGGTGTCTACCGCCTGTTGCGCCACCTATTTATTTATTTATTTTTTTAATTTTAGATTGTTCACCCATCTCAATTTTGCGTACTAGGCAAGTAGCTTGAATTGACTCATTAGCCAAAACTTCTATTAATTTATATAGGCCAATGTGCGGCCTTCCAACTAAAACTTTTAGCCTCCTATGCCAAGACTCAACTCTGTTTTGAGTTCTGGGTAAGCTTTGTTTTACTTGGTCAGCACATGACCAAAAAGACGGGAAATACATAGGTTTTGATTTGGTTGTACCAATATAATTTTTTTCGAACCATTTTTCAATTTTTTTACTACTTTCGCAGAATTGATTACTCAATGCGTTGAAGTAGTCACGAATTTCATCCGCAGGCACAAAAGCTAAACATTTTAGCATTCGCATTTGAATGCTGAATTTTTCAATTTTTCCATATTCTTTGGCTAATCCTTCCTTTTGAATTCTACGATAGATAATTTGACCCAAATGGAAATAGCACCCCTTACAATTAGCTTTAGGGAAAAAAACTGCGCCGACTTGTAGCTTGCCTTTTCAAAGTCCGAAATAATTAAAGAAGGGTCAAGAGTGATAGTGTATTCGTTACAACATTTTAGAAGTTCCGAAAAGAAAATGTCGTAGGAAGCCCTTGACTTTGTACTCATTATACAGAACACTACTGGAACCACTTCATCCTTCACTTTGCAATGCACAGAAAAAAGCTGTCGCATAATGGATGGAACTACTTCAAAAGTTCCGTCCATCAACCAGACTTTTGAAGACGCGAGCAATCGAAGGCTGTCCACTGTTCCCAAAATTATCAGTTTGTTTCCATCATAATCTTTTTCAGACAAGACAAAAAGATTTTCATCGATGTACCTGAAATAATTTTTTTTTTTTTCATTATTAAATAAATAAAATATTTTTTCCTATTTAACATTAATCACAGACAAAAAACAACTAGATATTAGGTACGCACAACGTTTTTTTATACACAAACGGGTAGGTATACTCGTACAACAAATATTTATATATGAACATATATTTTTTTGTAACTAATATATTTACCGTAATCGCTGTGGAATATTTATTTCACATATTTGAGTGGGCTCCTTTTCATTTCATCTTCTAGCTCGTCCAATTTTTCTTTTTTGTGCGACATCGGTTGGTAAATAAACTCTACACTCAGCTGGGGTTTTTACTTTTGCCCCTAGAACAATTTGAGAAGGTGGATCACATGTTGCCTTTCCTTTTGATTTGACCACTGAGTTACATATATACACTTGTTTTTTATATGCGATTGGCGTATGAACGTGATCGGTTGGAGTTTTGACTACACTATGTTTTTTTCTAATTATAACTGTAGTTATACTCTAGCACAACAATGATGTGATTTATTTAGCTCGCAAAGCCAATAAAACTTGTTTTTTACGCACTTGCTTTGATGGTAAATAAATCCATCGATTTCAATTTTTATAAAGCCTTTGTTTGTAACAATTTCGTTCACTTTCATTTTAATTTATTAATTTTTATAAACTCACGTTGTGCTTACAGACCATCCCAAACAATACTAAATTCAGTTACCCACCATGGACAATGTTACCTACATGCACGTGATTGATTGCTGTCAAGAGAAAAGGCGTTTTTTTATTTTCCTCAGATGATATTATATAATAGATCATTGATTTTCATTCATTACAACAACTATGGGTTCATGTACAGATGTTGTATTGCATGCAAACCAATGATCTATATAGATTATCTGGGGAAAATGAACAAACACCTAATAATTGTAGTAATCTCGAATTAATATTAATTTTTGAGACAATGGTAACAATTTGCGCAAATTGTTACCATTGTCTCAAAAATTAATATTAATTCGAGATATTTTTTTTCGAGATTTTTGTACATTCGAGATTATGCTTTCTAGATTTTTTTTTCGAGATTTTTTAAATTCGAGATTTTTACATTCGAGATTTTTGCTTTCGAGATTTTTTTTTTCGAGATATCGTGGTAAACCCCGCAAGTTTATAGCAGAGCGACAGTAGCTTTAATATTTAAGATAAGATGTGGAATTCAAATAAAATATAGTCATTTACAAAACGTGCTATATATTATGATTTATGTGTAGACATTATACATTTCAGTGAGTATTTTAAAAATCACCTTATACAACACGCTTTCTGTAACGAAGTGCGCTTGCTGCGTAGTTGTAAAGTACATCCCATAATTAAGCTTTCAATTAGCTTACTGAGCAATGAAATAAATCACGAAAACAGAAAATTGGTATCTTCAATTCAAAAATATAAAAAAACAAAGTGAATATACCCTCACCACAGTGTGGTACCGGGTATAAAAACATTTTCTTCGAAGAGCTCAACGTCAACATGTCGAAAGAGATTTCTAGAATTCATTTTTAAATTTGAAGCTGAATTCTTATTAAATCTTATTGAAATTTTACAAATCTTAAAAAAATTAGGTACCTACTTTTTTAAGATTTGTGAAGTGGAAACTAGTTTAAAAAAAAGTACCTTTTGTTGAGCTTTTTTAGTTTAAAAATTAGTTACATATTTGGAAATCACTTTTAAGTTGCCTGTGAGATTAAGGCTATTTTTGTTTGAATAATTTAACCTTAGTGGCGAGCTTTAATTTTATGAACTCACAAGGGCAAAGTTTTCCGTATAAATTATATCTATTGTAAACCCCAACCTTTTTAGGTGAAGGATAGTAATGATCCAATTATAGAAGTTAAGCTAGGCCTAGAGTCCTACACAGACTCGGTTATTTTTAACAACCCATCTCTGGAGAAACACTATCCCCCAGGGTAGGGTTTAAGGGTTTTAAGCACGTTTTGGTTTTATCACACTTCACACTCTTTCGTTGGCTAAATTTATCTTGTAAAAAAAAAACTCGAGCGCAACCATCTGGTTTTCAATAAAATATTCATATCTTTTCTGATTTTGACGTAAATAGCTATATCACCTCCTCAACGTTGGAGGTATAAAAATAAAAGCAATGTAATTCGACCAAAGATCACAGACACCTACTACTACTAAATCTCATTTTGTCAAATGTGAAATACAATAGCTACCAGCTAAAAACAACAAAACAGTACGTCACAACCGCAATTTGGTATTTGCCGTTGATAAAAATCATTCCATCCAGCGAAAAGGGCACACTCCAGGAAGATAAGCCAAACCTGTATTTTCCCTTTGATTTTCTGCCAAAGATAAGAGCGAATGCCACAAATGACATTGCGGGTTTAAGGTTTTAATTAAAAAAAAAACGCATGCGAACTGCGTTGAGCAACCTGCTTGTCCCTTGCATTTGAAGGGCATTTCCTTTTAATTCGAAGTGATGGTGGGTGGTGGGGTCGCAAAAGCAATGTCGAACCTACCTATACCTTTCCGTTGTTTTCTTCTTTGAGGAACGAGGCAACGAGGACAAAAGCAACGTACCGTACATATCTGAGAACACAAAAGAGTAGAATCGGGGGTAGTTCTGCTATCGCAACGGCAAACATCTGGGAGAAAATCTAAAAAAACGTAATCGCCAACTAAGTCAGCCCCGCGCTGCCGTATACAATCCAATTGTATGTGCGGCTATGTATGTCTTCTTTGAATGTTATCCTCGACCTAGGATGTAAAAGGATCAAAATGTATACCCACTACAGGGAGTGGGGTTGGCAAATGGTGCACCAAAGTAGCGGAATATAATCGTCATGTTCTTAGTTGACTGCTGTTTTTCCCCGTTCCTCACGCTCCTGGCGCAGTGCTGTGAACTATCATCGTTCTTCGAATGAGATACTTAGGCCAGAGGATGAGAAAGGCGACGAGGTTCAGAAGCGGTTTTCCTTTTTTTTTGCGGTGAAACTGCAATCGTCGTTGCTTCGTCGTGATATGACAGTGCCATTGCCATGATATCCTCGGATATACCAGAAGGAGTCTTCGTATACTATTGCTGTTATTTAATTATCAGGATGTATTAGGGATCTGGGAATGAGCACAAGATGATGCGATGAAGGATTGTTCTTCATTTTGTTTAATTTATTTTTTCATTGTACATTTGTTGTGGCTGACATAATCCTTTTTGTGGTTTGTGGCTTGGAATTAAAAAAAAAACGAAAGGAAGCAAAAGAAAATGTTTAGATTGAAAGAAGCTCAAAGTCTCTGATGGCGGTAATTGGTTATAAGAGAGTGAGAAGGAGTGTGCTACATAGTTGTCCTTTCCTAAGACGCTGGATTATGAGGAGGATATTTATTAACTTGGATTACAATGTGGATTTAAAAGCAAAGCAAAGATAAGCAATTTAAATGTATCTTGGTAAGGTTAAGCAGAGTAGCCATAGCATTTGTATATACCTACTTAAGCGATCGTTGAGAAAAGCTTTGTTTGATCCTTGTCAATTGTGGTTGAGGCCATATTTCCATCAGCGAATTAGCGGAATCATTTAGGGGACTATGTAAGGTTTCACTATATAAGAGTTCGAATTTTGTTGAACTTTGTTCTTCGATAGAGACATAACAGAGTTCATCATTGTAATGATGTTTGTTAAAAGTCCGAGTCCACTTATTGCGGAAGGGGTTCCCCATTTTCCGCTCAGATTTTCACTTCAGTGATTGCTTCTATATGTAAGTTTTTTTAAGTGGACAAGTATTTTTTTATTTATCCTCGAGAAAACATTTTGAACTCTTTGTTGTCGATGATGGAGATAGAATATTGCTATGGTACCCAATATAAACCTTCTAATCATTCACTTATATTTAGCACTATCGAGTAATTTTATAGGATATTTTTTTAATTTATTTTTTTTTTTTTTTTCATTTAACCCGCCAATGGTGACGTACTGGTCTGTGAGACCGGGTGTGTTAAAAAATGCGAATAACTTTATTCTCCGTCATTGTTTTTTGTTGCAATTTCGAGTAGCTGCCGTATTGCACGTCCCCCACCATGAGTTGATGTCGAAACTGCGTAGTGAGCACACGTTGTGTATTTTTTTTACTAACCCGGTGCGTCAGACCGTGCGTCACCGTTTATGTAAGTAAAATAATTTTTTATTATTCGTATTATTTTACCTTGATTATTTTTTTTTTATTGTTTTATTGTGTATTTTGTTCATTTTGTAAAAGTTCCATATGTCGAAAGACTAAAAAACGTTATTTTCCTTTATGAACATGTGATTTTTCATTGTTTTCTCAATTTTAAAAAATGTATCTATTACTAAAAACATTGTTATTTTTAATGCTCTAATTAAAAATGTTTTTTGAATTGTAATATTGAAATAAAAGCGCTTAAATTGATTAAATATCTTTGTTTTATTGTCAAAGAGCATAAATAAAAAAAAAAAACATGAACTATTAGTAACACGTTTCTAAGTTATTTCATATAGGTAAGAAGTAAGAAGTCGTTTGAGAGATACTTTGGTTTATGTCTTCAACAGAAGTATACTATTTTCATTGGCGTGGTTTTATTTGTAGAGAAAGATTGGGTCTTATTGACTGTCTATCATTCTGATATTATATCAGTTGTAGCATGTGGACTGATCGAGTGGTTTCGAGTGTTTTCCCTTCAAAATTTTAAATCCAAATTTTCTCCTTCCCTTTTTGACATCCCATCCTTTTTCCTTCTTCTTCTTTGTTTAAATTTGTTTTTCCTATAGGCATGTAAAGTACGGTAGTCCGGAGGCCGGTTAAAGACCCCACCCCACTGACGAGCTAAGCACGAGCTAAAAGCTAGCATGCCGACCAAACCGTCGTCGACCGGACACCCTTCCACCGAAAGTCATCAACAAGTAGATTCCTGTGTCTACAAAGGTGGAAGGTCTTTTTATACCGTTAGTGTAGGTTAGTTTAGTGTAGGTTTTATTTTATTTTATTATATTTTTAAACTATGGTGAAGAGGAACACAACAGAGGAACATGTACCTAATCTAATGAGTTTGAGAGGCTAGTGCTATACACTCTAAAAAATGCGTGTAAAATTACTATGAAAATGTATGTAATTTTTAATGTAAAAATAGGCAAGTTGCGTGTTTATACACACGACAATAGGTAAAAAAAAATTTAAACACATAATGTTAGATATTACAAACATTTGTTGCAAATGTACTCCTTTTGTGTACTTTTCAACAACTTTTGTTCAATAATATTCTATTATTGTTTAAACTTTACTCTCAAAATGTTTATAAATAAACAAATTTTGTTTAAATATAAACACCTTATGAAAATTACACACACAGTGTTTAAAGACCAACACCCATTTACACCAATCTGATGAAAGTTAAACATTTTATGTGTAATTTTGCAATTCGATTGTGAGTGACGGTGCATTTGCGAGCTCATACGTGATCAGACCATTGAATGAAGCGGTTGCAGCTTTTGCGCTCCCAAGTTCCATGGCATCTTTTAGTGAAAGAAGTGTTTTTTTACTTTCTTTACGGAAGTATTTTTTTTTTTGTTAAATCGAATAATTTTTAATAAATATCTTAAGCATTTTTGGATTGTTTTATTTCGTTTAGACAGGTTCACTGCAGTGGAGGATATCAAGGCCGATGATAACACTTTTACTTGTTTTTGAATTGTTTTGAATATACTTTCTGACGATGTACAATTTTGTTTAATTGTACACATTAAATATTGAATTTAAGCAAAATTACATAAAAAAGTCTAATTTTAAGCTTCTTCATACACAATTTTGTTGGATTTTACACATTGTATGTCGAATTTTGCTACAAATTTAAACATAAAAGGTTTAAATTTACACATTTTATGTTGATTTATAAACATTTCTTTCACACCTTAAGTGTAGAAATACGCATTTATATTTAAAATCTATGTGTGAATTTACACAACAAAGGTTTAAGATTTACGCATTAAATATTTAAAATTGATACGTGCGTAAAATTACTGCAATTATGGTAGGCAAGTAGATTCCTCGCTTAATGATAGTAAAATTACACGATTTTTTCTTAGAGTGTAGTTTTCTATCTCTATGTGAATAGGTATATTAAGTTTAATATTTTTATTTTGCTAGTAACCACGTTTTGCGTTGATCTTTCAGTAGAATACCTCCTTCTCCATTCCTTTCGACTTGTATCCCTCAACATTAAAATTAGTCCGATAAATAGTTATGTACCAGCCGATTGGGTTTACTGGGCCTCATTTCTTAATACTTATTAGTACCAGGCATTGCATTCTATATTTATTGTGGAAAGTCCTTCCTGTCATTTTATACATCATTTATAAAATGATGATAATCATTTTATAGCATCAGATTGGTTGATTCTGAAATTCGGAGATTTTCCTTCTATTGCCCTTGACTCAAGTTGATTGGTTTTATAAGCTTCTCCCGTACTACCCTGAGGTCTGCTAGTATATTCTCCATAGCTTCGGTTATTTTGTTGCTCTTCTCCCGTGGAAGCTTTGCTTTAGAAATTTTACATCTCTCTTGGTTGAAGCTGTATCCAAATATAACATCCGGAGTCTCATCAACTCCAGTCTAGGTGCCATGTCTAGGCACCAGTGACCACTAGGCTTGTGTAGTTCACGAACGAACTAGTTCAATGAACTAGTTCACTATAGTGAACTAGTAACCTAAGTTCACACACTTAAGGACCATTCACATGGGAGCGAACGAACGAATTGATGAAATGCGAACAAACAACTTTTTATGCATTTATAAACAGAAAATTGCACATTTTAGTATTCCAAGATATTTTTATTCGCTACTTTGTGGAACGCGAATTAAATGATGTGCGGATTGCGAATAGATTGACAATTCGCGCCAGGGCGTTTTCGTTCGCGGCAAAATGTTTGGAAATCGAAATTTCGTTATTTAAACTATTTTTAAACTTGTTTTCTTAATACATTTTGATGGAATAATTAATTATCCTCCTCTTGGAATAATAAAATGTGCAATTTTCTGTTTATAAATGCATAAAAAGTGATTTGTTCGCATTTCATCAATTCGTTCGTTCGCTCCCATGTGAATGGTCCTTTAGTTCACTAGTTCGATTAGTTCACGGTTATTATTTTCAATTGGCCTTACCAAAATTCATTTTTAACCTTCAAATTATTATAATAAATTATATTTTGACGGTCACAATAGGTAATTTTATATGGAAATTTTCTTGACTTCGTAAAACTTCGCTTGGACACTAAAAATTATTAGGTATTAGTACCGCGCAATGCTTTTCATACAAACTAAAGCTATAAGCACACACAATTGTCAGATCTTACAATATTGTCAGATCTGTCAATCCTCTGACAATGACTGATAATAAGCTTACAATAGCCAACTATCTTACAATACAAAATTTTCCGTTCACACGGTTGTAAAATTTTGTCCCAGATGAAAGTGTGACAATGGTCTGACAATGTTGTCAGGTTGTCAGACATTGTCAGACAAATTAAAATGTATGTTCCTTGGTTTTTGCAATAGGACAATCGAACAAAATTTTGCACTTCCGACTTCTATAACTCTACGTGTTAGAAGACTGCGAGCATGATGAATTGTCACAAAAACGACGTAGTCTTTGGACGTAGGAGTGCGGGTAGCCCGTTGTCAGCAGGAAGGATTCTACCCCTAATTCCAAGCTGATGAGACGGAACTTTATCACAATTTTTTTGCGAATGGACCCAACACAATTCGATGGAATTGCTTTGGTGAAATTCTGTAAAATTTAAGACGACAATCGTCCAAGCGATAGTAGTGCACGAGATTGTCTTTTATTTGCTTCACAAAGTTTGAGAACTTTCGGTACCTTTCAGGGGCTCACAATAAGTTGAAATAAGGACTAGACGTCATCGTAATTGTCATATATGACATTTGACAAATTACAGTGGCCTACTTTGTGCTTACGGCATATTTAAATTACAGTCGCCCACAAAATCTTGCTCATTTATTTTGTTTCTAATTGATGATTTATAATGTCAGATGAGTTATTATGTAATTTAAATCGTAAACAAATCTGAATTCAATTGCTCGCTTTAAAATACCTGTAAAAAAGTTAAAATTGTCTGAAAAATAAACAAATCAATGCAAGACGATACCTAATTTAATTAGCTATCGTGCAAACGTTATCGTCTGGACGATATTGGTCTATCGATTATTGAGCTACAAGAAGTAAATATTGGATCGTTGAAACGATGTCGTCGAGACGATAGCAATTTTTAATGTTACGTGATGAAAGGCTATCGTCGAAACGGTATCGTCATGCGATTATTGACTTACGAAATGAGTTCCCAAGAAATAGATACGGTTTCATTTGCAGCTTGACCCAACTTTTTTTCTGTATTTGTCGATGTGGCTTCTGAATGTGAATCTCGTCGGCGACCTCTTACCACAGGACTTCTTTGGGTATTTTATACTCTGCGCATCCAACAACCCCATGACCTAAACTGAACTAAAATGAGCGAACTAGTTCAGTAGCGTGATTTGAACTAAATTGATCAATCACTCAAATGAACTAAATTGCCCAACTCTAGTGACCACCAATGTTGGATTGAAACTAAATATTTCGATTTATTGTCTGCTGTGATTTCGTTCGGCATGAAGTACAAGCTGAAAGCATTTTACGCACACCACAACAGTGTATGTTAGTAAGAGGTTTTTTTTTATAAAGACGGAAAGAGAGACAAACTTCTTTTTGAATCTGAAGTTCTAAAGCAAATGTAAAAATTTTCTAAAAAAAAAAAAAAAAAAGAATTACTTTCAAAACACACTTTTTATTTTAAAATAATACCAGAAAGAGTAACGTAGAAAGTGCTGACAATAGATAGACAGTACTATAAACTATAATGGAATTAGTCTGTGGTTTTGGTACCCTAGGAAGCTATCAGGAAGCTTTTTCAGTCTGTGTAGTATCTTCAAGTCAGTAGATGAAAAGTAACTGCCTTGCTGCTAATATTCGCTGCATGATTTCTGCACTTCGATAATGACCATCTTAGTTGTTCTGCCACACCACGTCCATTGAGATAAGTACCATCTCTCTGGATTTAATTTTTAAGAAGTGTCCCCTCTCAATGCTTAGCTACCCCTTGTGTGGGTAATTAAAATATTACATTATAGGTATGCATCTGCTAAAATTGAAGTAGGTATTATAACGTCCTTTGGAATTTGCGACTCATTTCGAGTATTTGTTGTAGAGAAAATATGAAATTAAACCTACCCTATCCCTTCTATCTCTGTTATATATAAGTATGTATGTACTGTACATTGTACATTGTACGTATATGCATATAAGGACACTCCATGATAAATGCAAATATTTATCTTTACATTTATCATTTTATACATAAGAGCTAGAGGCTATATTGCAGGACGTGTATATAAAAGGACACCTCTGCTTGACAGTCAGTTAAAGAAAAATATGACAATCGACTAACACTGCTCGCCGTTATCTCTAGTCAACATATGCAAATGTTTGTCTTCTTTACCATGTCCTTTCAAACTCAGCATGAACTTGCTGCCAAGGACATATCTGCACATATGTCATGGCCTTATCTCCAACTGACTGATGTTACACATTTGTAGAATTATACTTCTGTGTTTAACCCTCCATAACACATGTTTCTGAATGATGAAGGGCATCATCTCGTTTGGTATCTAAACGGGACACAAAACTATTGCGGAATCGCTCGTGCGTTGCCTGAATATAAATGCGAAAATTTTGAAAATTTCTTAATTAATTTTCTTATTAATTCTTCGGTGTCCTTGAAATACACACCAAGAGGAATAGAAATCACAAAAACGTGCTTAGAGCCCAGTCTCTCTGTTGCGAAGTCAATTATTGCACATCACTAAAACTAACAATGCCCAAACCTATCCACATACAGCCGCTCATCCTCGATGACAGACGAAACAAATACACCAAAAGACAACATAATATATCAAATCACAAATTACATTATAAACAATAAACAATATATATAAATACTTTTACATGTACCTAAATAACATAAAACAAATTACATAAATGTCACTAGTGTACGAAGTTAGTGTACAATTACTTCTCATCGAGAATTCGAATAAAAACCATACATTATAACGTTGTGAACGTCGTGTCTTTTCTTTTTACATTTTGGTTTCTTTATTTGTCCAATAAAAATACATGTCGTTACATTTGGTCCTTCTCGGTTATATTTATTCTTTTTGCGTCTAATTTAAATGTTAATTGTTAATTGTATCTGAACTTTGACAATAAATTCAATACAAGTAAGTCTGACAAAAAAAAAAGTGGGGTTAAAAAGTGCAATACAGAGTGCAATACATTTCTTGACATATGAAAACTAAAACTACATATATTAAATTTAACTTAAATTATAATAAAACTTAAATCTATTGACAATTGGTGTGTGTGTTAATCGTTATTGACGCGTCGTGCAAAAATAAATCGCCAGATCCAGCATCCAGCTATATTCAGCATCCAGAGGATTGAAGAAATTTGATCTGTGACGCCTACAACAACAATTACCACCATCCAATCTGCAACAAAAGCAAGTAAGTTTTGCTTTTTATTACTTATTTTGATTTAAATCATATTAAAAACTATAAATAACTTATAACTACGTGCATAAACATAATGGCTCAAGGTAATTTTAAGTGCGGTATGTTGCAAAAAGGCGTTTTAACCATGGTAGTCAATAGTTTCACCAGCTTTAAGAACTGCACCAAGAAACGTAAGCAACAAGCATATGTCTCAAGTCGTCTTGATATGTTGGAGGAGAATATGCGAGTCGCTAGGCAATATCACGAGGCAATCGTCGGGGGCGGAAGGCTTGAAGCAGACCTGAAATTGGAAGAATTAGTGGTTGTGTACGAGCAAATTCAAGAAATTTACCTGGAGTATCGCAGCGATTTGTTGGAAGCGTTGGAGAAATTCTCCCAGGCAGCTGCAAGTGTTGCTTCAGGTGAAACGGCGGCATCCAGCAGTAAAATTAGACTTCGCGAGATCGATATTCCGAAGTTCAGCGGCTCGTACACAACATGGAGGTCTTTCCAAGGTCTGTTCGAGTCCATGGTCCATAATAATGCATCTTTAAGCGACATCGACAAAATGCACTACCTGAAGTCGTGCTTAGTGGGCGAGGCTGAGCGACTGCTGAAACATCTACCTTGCGATGCTGGTAACTACGCAAAGGCATGGGAGCTGCTAACTTCGCGCTACGACCACAAACGCGTGCTAGTCAATGCACAGCTGAAGTTGCTTTTTGGACAGTCGTCTTTATCCAAGGAATCAGCGAATGGACTGAAGGAGTTGCTGGACACATCTCAGGAGTGTGTTCATGCGTTGGCGAACTTGGGGTTGCGGGTAGAACATTGGGACGCGATTTTGATTTACGTCCTACTTCACAAATTGCCGAATTCTACCCAGCAGCTATGGGAAGAGAAGTTGGGGAACCTCAAGGAGCTGCCAACGTACAAACAGTTCACCGAATTTTTAGAGACTCGCTTCCGCACTCTTGAGGTGGTCGACCAGCAGGACCTGAACGGGAGTTCCAGGCCTTGGGTAAGAAGTGCGTCAGCTGTCAACACAAGGAATCGGTCGTACTCAGAGGCTCCACGGGTATTTTTAGCAAAGACGTCTTCTAGAGATGCTCTTTCATGTAAGCTGTGTTACCAAGGACAACATGCGCTGAGGAAGTGTCAAAGCTTTCTTAATTTAAATCCGGTACAACGAAAACAAGCAGTTAGGAATGTTAATGTTTGTGACAATTGTCTTGGCTATGGGCACATGGTGCGAGAAGCACCAAGCACTAAGTGTTGCTACTTTTGCCAACAAAGTCACCATTCCCTTCTGCATGTTAATGATATGCAGACTAATAATAGTTACCAAAACAGCAACTACCAGAATTGTAACAACAACAACTACCATCACAACAACAACAACAACAACAACAACAACAACAACAACAACAACAGTAATAACAATCAAGGCAACAATATACAGGCAACAAATACACAACGCTCACAACAGCCCAGATCAGGTAAAAGGCAGCCAGAGGTCATCGTGAATCCAAACGCACCCGCCTTTCGGCCTTCTGGTCCGTCTGAACCTTTGGAGGAACCGCAGCCATCGACAAGCAGGCAAATCAACTCCTTTCATTCACTCTCGCAAAGGTCAAAGGTGCTTTTGGCAACAGCTATGGTAAGAGTGCGATCAGCTGATGGACGTTTGAATGATCTGCGTGCTTTAATCGATCCCGGATCAGAAGCCACATTTATTTCCGAATCTGCGGCACAGTTGTTGAGGTTGAAGAGGCATCATGCATTTGTCGAGGTATCTGGGTTGGGGATGGTCAGCAGCGGCACAACACAAAATTATGTCGACATAACGTTCGCATCACGACATTCGACATTTGAGAGCGCCGTTAAGGCGTTCGTTTTCAAGTCGCTGACTGGGCTTCTTCCGACCCAGCAAATGATACCTGACAAATGGCAACATCTTTCCGGTTTGCAGTTAGCGGATCCTGATTTTTATGTTCCTGCGCAAATCGATTTATTGTTTGGAAGTGACGTTTTCGCCGAAATACTCCTTCCAGACATTATACGCTGTGAAGACAAAGTAGCACCAATAGCGCAAAAGACCAGGCTAGGATGGATAATCTTTGGTAAGGTTCCAACTGAGAATCCGCAACACATACGCAGCTTTGTGCAGTTAACGGATCGGAGTTCCCATTTACAAACATTTCGGGAAATAGAAGATGATCCATTCCAGACCAGGTTACCTGAAGAAGACATCGTTTGTGACAACCATTTCGACAAAAACAACAAGCAGTTGTCCAGCGGGCAAAACTTGGACCTATGCTATGAGTTGCAGCATCCAACAATTTTATGTGGGTTGTTACGGAATGCTCACCACGTTTGGAAGGAGGTCGCTGGCACATTGGCGAATTTGGGTACCGAATGGCATTTCGTTCCCCCCACTTTCCCACATTCTGGAGAACTATGGGAAGCCGGGGTGAAGTCGGTCAAGTACCATTTTAAAAGAGTTGTCGGCATTGAGAGACTTGCCTACGAGGAATTCGCCACGTTTCTCACACAGACAGAAGCGTGTCTGAATTCAAGGCTCTTATGTCTTCTCTCTGACAACGGCGATGACTTGGAAGTCATCACGCAAGCACACCTTTTAGTCAGTGAGCCACTCCACACTATACCCCAAGAGGACAACACACTGCGGAATAGTGACTATCGCGATAGCTGGCAACGGCTACAACTATTCGACACGTTTTGCCATAAATGGAAATCTGAATATTTATCGCGACTCCAATACCATCCAAAATGGATAAAACCGGAAGCGGATCCAAAATCCGAGACTTCGCTTTTCTTACAAACGAACGTCTTTCACCGGGTCATTGGAGTTTACCGAAGATACAAGAAACGCACTCCGGATCCGACGTATATTCGATTCGTAACCATAAAAACGATATTAGGCTTTCTAAAAACTTATCACGAAAATATGCTATCAGCCAATAAATTTTATTTACCGAGGATAACACACTTCTAGAAACTAATCTAAATCCTTAAACTCTACACGCTGAACAAAAAAAAAAAAAAATAATAATTATCAGCATCTGCAAATAAACAAAAAAAAAAACTATCAAATATAATACATAATACATACATTTTTAGTTAATTATGTATCATACATAGGTACCTAACATAACTAAATAATAAAACCCAAACCAGTAACCTAAACACATTTCTATACAGTCCACATTCAAACAATTCAAACGTTCACAACAAACTCAAACGCATCGTACCAAAAACATGCAAAATCATAATAATAATAACGCATCGTACCAAAAACATGCAAAATTAAAATCATATTATAACGAACAACAAAATAAAAATATGAAAACGCATCGTAACAAATTACATGCAATTTCATAATACACTCAAATACCGCGTCGTATCTAAAACACGCAATAAAAAAACATTAACATATAATTATATTTAAATAAATACTTTTTTTTACATTTATCAAATATAAAACAATCAAAATACAATATGCATATATCGAACACAACTATCGCTGTAATCGATTGTTATAGATAGTTATCGAAATTACCCCCATCACTACCACAGAAATCAACACAACAAGAAAATTATGCAGAACAAAATGTATGCAAAACGTCAACAAAGCTAATTAAATTAAATTTTTCCGCGAATACACACACACAGACTAATATATATTCTAATCTAATACTAATACAGCGAATTCCAACATAAAATGCAACTTAATTCATGCAATTGATCATGTAATTAATTGCTAAATTACCTGAAATACTGCAGCCGCCATCGTCACAATCATCATCATCGTCGTCGTCATCAACAGCATAGTCATCCATCTAATTAATAGGCACACAATTATCACGAATCAAAACGAAAAGAAACTTTGCATCCCGACACGATGCATTCGGAAAATTGAATTTATTTACATAACGATATTTCACTAAATAACTCAAACTTTCATTACAAAAAACACTAAATTAAACGAAAACACAACTTTACGAGTAAATATAAGTACAAAAAAATCACCGCACGATCGCCATTCATAGCAAATAATACACACGGAACTGGACTTGGAGTGGAGTACGAGACAAAAGTGCAAGGGAGATGCACATTGCACATGCGCTTAATGTTTACATTTTTGTTGTACTTCGTACTTATGTTTGTCTTTGTCTGTTTTACTTGGATGAATGTATTTTTTGTTTGTCAGAATATTAATAGTCTCTCTCTTTACATGTCAATAATGGAAGTGATGAAGGTCGGCAAGGTGGTCAAATGTCGACTGGGACGTTATTGAGGTCGATGAATTTAATTTTTCGTTCAATAACCAGGTCAATCGAAGGATGTTATTAGTATTACCTCAAAAACTAGATGAAGGAGTTTGCGAACTACGTTCACGGGCGGGGAGAATGTTGCGAAGTCAATTATTGCACATCACTAAAACTAACAATGCCCAAACCTATCCACATACAGCCGCTCATCCTCGATGACAGACGAAACAAATACACCAAAAGACAACATAATATATCAAATCACAAATTACATTATAAACAATAAACAATATATATAAATACTTTTACATGTACCTAAATAACATAAAACAAATTACATAAATGTCACTAGTGTACGAAGTTAGTGTACAATTACTTCTCATCGAGAATTCGAATAAAAACCATACATTATAACGTTGTGAACGTCGTGTCTTTTCTTTTTACATTTTGGTTTCTTTATTTGTCCAATAAAAATACATGTCGTTACACTCTCTCTCTCTCTCTAATACAAAGGAACACCTACACATGCAGAGACCAGTGTTCTCCTAGGGGTGAGATGGAAGGCATCATTAAAATTCCTTTTTCCCCAAAAACATTGCACTGCAGAAATTTCGAGATTTTTCAAAAATCATCTCGACTTGCCCTCGAGTAGGAATATACTCAACCCATACCCATCAACCCCATATAGACTACACAATAGCTACACAAGCGCTGCCATCGTATATGCAAAATGGTATTCGTAATGTCTTTATTCCGGAATTCTATAGTTTCAGGGGGGTGTGCCACCTACATGCATGCATTCTCCCAAGGTTCATGGGAAAAGTATTGTGTAATATGAATTGAATGGATGTAAGCCTGACATAGTGAACACTACAACAATTCGCACACGAACCGGGACAGGAAGTACTAGTCATTTTCGGTTGCGAAAAGGTAAAAAGAATGTCAGTCATCAGCTACGGATGGCGGTACTACAGCACAAACCTCTGTGGATACAATAAAGGACCCAGCATGCGTATGCAAATGCATGTCCTTGCAAGATCTCTCATAATGACTTTTCTAAGAATTTCACAGGTGGTGGCATTGTACTTTCTAATGGAATTAGAAATGCTGCAGCTTCCGTAATTTTAATAATGCAATATACAGTTGTATACGTCCGCTCCTGCCGCACTCACCTTTCAACAAGATTCCAAAAATGTCTGTGTCGAAGTTTTGCCTCCCTTCGGGAATAAAACTTATCACGTCTTATTTAGACTGTGCGTCTAAAATGGCGGAATATTGATAAAGTTGCGCTTTTGTGTTCGAGTTTTGAGCGGAATTTTCTTCTGTACTTGTGTGCCCTGAAAGACTGAACAATGGAAGGCAATTACTCGGTTATCGGAGCGTAAATCTTTGTCAACAATAATAAAAAATGAAAAACAGGCAAGTCGTGAGTTTAATTATCATTGTTGTCCTTCACCGATGGTGCTCCCTGAATGAGAGTTATGTGAGTTCTTATCTTTGGTAGGTATTCATTTTCTTTCCAAGGCGCATTTCTTAAAACTTTTAAACTCGGGCATTTATCCTGTCAGTTGCTCCCACAGCAATCACAATAATGAAGGCATTTACCTACCAGCAGTAATGGATCTCATTTAAACTGGGGTACTTTTTTTGGCAACGAGAAACCCGATTTAGATTACTTTGAAGGAGCCATTTTCATTGTACTAATTAAAAAAAAATTATAAAAAAAAAACTTTTAGTAGTTCCACCACAATAAAGCTCACCTTCTAAGGTATTTCAAAAACAGGTATGTCCATGTCCACCGCCATTTGACATACCACATTTAATGCGTAAAATTGCCAAATCAATTAATATCCTGACAAAGGCAGTCAGTTATTCGTGTGTGCGGGCATTGAAACATCAATCAGAGTTTTCGAATAATCTGCCCTCATACAGCCAATTTAACCGACATAACCTTTCGTCTCAATAATCGCTTTCGGTTCCCCTGAAATATGTCAGTTTACGTCAATAATATTTGACAGTTCTACCACTAGTCTCCTGCCTATAACATGGTCATAAATAGAATATGCAATTGATTGTTGGTTATGTTCAGCTGAAGCACAACAAACCAATTTAGCTTTGCAACAACATTATCGATTACCTATCGCAAGGGCACTAATACTAATATACCAGGTGATGATTTTCCAACTGAAAATTAAATCCATTGCTTATCAAGCAATATCGGTAACAAAAGAGAATCAATTTGACAAAGCTTATCATTAAGAGATAATGGCTCGAGTATTGAAAGCCTATATGGTAAATGTTTGTACATTTTTAGAATGCCCTACGAAAATAATTTAAGGGGCCTTAAGAGTGACCATGTGTATATTGAATTTCACGATTTTCATATAATACTTCTTGGTAGTCAGATACAATTTACCATTTTAGAAGAAAGATTTTGAAGTTATCTTTACCACTCATAGAATTTCAGCTTTTATGCAGAGCCCGAGAAAGAAGTCACGTTGTGAGATTAATTTTCAATTTTTGTCTTTTAATGTAGTCAGAAAGTCTTCCAAATTTACGAATTTTGTGGATCACAGCTTGATCTTTGAAATATAAGTTAGGTCTTTCTTGTTGCATTATTAGGAGATTCGAGGATCTCTTTTTATAGGGATATCAGCTTGAAAAGATAGATATGTTTAATAGCTTGTTAAATATTCTATAAGACCCTTAGCTGCCCAGTGTTTACTTTAGCTAATAGCACCAAGTTGTGCATGTACAGTCTCAGCATGGTCAAGTCAGCGCAAAATAGAGAGAGATTGTTATAGCTTTAGCACCAAGTTGTGCATGTAAAGTCTCAGCATGGTCAAGTCAGCGCAAAATAGAGAGAGATTGTTATAGCTAAACTTCCTGATTAGATTGGAAGGTTCTGCGGAGAGAGCTTGTTATTCATCAACTACTACCTGTGGGCTATTTCAAAACTTAAAAATTTTTATTTACAAGTACATACTTCATTTCATTTTCATTTTCTATTGCCCGCTTGTTCATTAAGTGGGTCGCGGATATAGGTTGCTCAAATCGATCTCTAAATCAACTCTAAATCATCAAGAGCAATCCACATATGGGTAGAGGCGAGATTATTGACTTGATCTAACCATCTCACCCTGGGTTTATCTAGACTAGAGGACGCACGGATTCCATAGCACGTCTTGGGATCCTAATTGGGGACATACGTTTAACATGACCATGACCAATGCACCGAGGTATGGACCGCTTCGTTCGTAGCTGTTCGACATTGAGTTCCTCACGTACCTGTTCTGGGGTTTCTAATACGATATCTACGGGTCACACCAGCAATACAACGGGGGAATCTTATTTTGGCAGCTTGCATCCGCATATGTATGACATAGGTAAGAGTTGGAACAAACACTGAATTAAAGACTTACAGCTTAGCTTTGACACCAAGTTTAGTCCCCCTAATAACAGAATGACCAAGCTGTCTCAAAATTGATCCAGCCTAACCAATCCTAAAGGCAAACTCAGCATTGCGCTCATCCCATCACCCCGAGATATTTAAACTTCTCCACTGTTATTAATACGTCTCCACATGCAGAGTGCATTGAACAGGCATTTTGGAGATTTTGTTCATGTTTATTTTCGTCTCAGCTTGAAGTTTAGTCTGAGAGGACCCAATGATGACCAAGTCATCAGCAATGAGCAAATCTCCCTCAGATCTCCCAATTCGAAAGGTTATTCGCCAAGACTGCCCTGCAGCATCCAGTCCATTTAGAGAGGAGATCCCTGGCGAAGTACTTTTAAACAAAATTTGTAGAAAAACTACTATTTGTGAAATAGGTCACTTATTTCGTTGAAGCAAACGGCGCTGAATATTTTACGAAAAACGTTTTTCCAACCGAGAATATTTTGTTATATTATTACCGGAACACATTTTTCTTAGCACAGTCACATCGCTTGTCCTTGCTAAAGCATCGTATGAGTACCACCTAAGATTTTGTAAGGAGTCCCCTTAGTTGATCCTATTTTTGAGGTGCGAAAATGTGGTCTGGGTTGAGCGTTTCTGGCACAAAATCTAAAGAATTTAGAGTTCATTTGATTTTTGTTTATTTTGGATCAAAATTTATTTGATCTTACTAAATAGTCTAATAAATTATTCTAACCAATTAGTTTAATATTTTGCAGTAATTTTTGTAATGATTTTAAGCCGAGCTTTTACAGTCCATTTTACTTGTGTGTCCTTTAGGGTTAATAATTTTCTAGGTGGAGCGCAAGTCCTATAGCCATCTTAGATGAGTGATCCGTCAATGCACACGGGCCTGACAATTTAACTAAGAATCTGCCTCTCAAACCTACCTTCATAAATTTTAAATGGGTCCAGGCTGAAAGATCGCGCCTTTTGTGTTGGCCAGTGAGTTTCGAACAATTCTTACAAATGTGATGTTAATGACCTTAAAGCCGATTGTTAAGGCCTACCTTTTCTTTACCTACCTATCTATAGATTTCTATAATTTACCCTATATAGCTATCCATAAAAATAATTATTATCGTTATCATCGAACAGCACCCCGTTATGTGTATTTCGAAAACTCATCATATTAGAGTGCACGCCGCGCGCCGGCCGTCCGAACTCGCGTATCTAGATCTTTTTTAGCGATATCATTCTAATCACTCCCCATTCGTTTGTATTAGTTTTGCATTTGTTTTAGCTTCAGTGGCCGCGACCGGGGCGTTTATAGACCGGTATACTCGTGTTATAAGTACGATAATTTGTGAGAGCAGTATTCCGTGTTTACTCTTCATAAACGTGTTGTTGACAGATTTTTTTGTTGTTGTTGTTATATTGACATGTCGATTAACAAATTTTTATTCAATGTAAGCAAGCCGAAAGGCATGGGCTCATTTTGGGGTGAGTTGAATCATTAATGTTTGTGTGTGTGTTGTGCTCTTATCTAGAGCCTCTTATCGGGGAATATTGTTTGACAATGCTTATAACGTGTACACACTTTGTATTCTTTATATTTTTTTCTATTTCATGACGATAATTAATTTCAAATAAGACGGATGAGAGTAGACGCCATTGACGTTTGATCCGACGGTCAAATGTCAAAAAAGTCGACCCCCCAATGTCGTCAATGAAATGTCTTCGCAAAGTGGCACCTCAAATGTAATTAAATGAAATAACATGAGTGCGAAGGGAATTCCTATAAGAAGGAAATAGGAATTTTTATTTCTAATGAGTACTTACATATTTTCAAAATGGAGATTAAATTAGTGGTGGGTCCTGGAAATAGCGGTGTGTATAGTAATCTAAAAAAAAAAATAAGTCTCTTGAAAGTGGAAACAACAAGGCAATATTTAATGACAAGTAATTTTTTAAACTTTCAATTAGCATTGCATTGTGTGGATCTAGTGATGTTTAATCAACAACTTCAACAGGAAGTGTTTTTGACAGTCTCGGTGGTGTTAAGGGGCAACCACAAAGTGGCATATATTTAAAATTTAAGTCTCTGGGGAATTGCGGTATGTAGGTTTTGTTTTTGAAATTTATTTACATTCTTAATTAAGCTACCTGTTCTTTAAGGCTAGCACTTAGAATGTACAAATGCCATCGATATTGTTTTAGTGACAGTTAGTTTAAAGTAGTACCTATGTCCGAAAAGATAGTCGAAAGCTACATATCGGTCATTGCACTTTTTTATAGCTTCTGCCGGATCTTATGTAATCATATGCGGCTTAAAGGTCGACAGTAGAACATGTGAGGGTTTCAAAGTAGAGAACCTGTTAGCCAAACCCTCTTTCTGACGTATGGTACAATAGATCTTAATCAGGTCGACATGCCGCTTTTATCTCATAGACTGGGCATGAGATTATATGGATTCGATGAGTTAATCCTTTTTAATATCAGAATCAGTCGATACTGGGATGTGGCCGTGGCATTGGTTCTGAATGTCCGTTCTCTTCTTCACTCTAATTTTATGGAACTGTATATACTTCCTCCTATTTTCTGGTTTTAGCTCATAACCTTACACATTGTTGAACTGTTTAGCGTTTAGGCTAGGTTATAGAAGAATATGAGGAGGACTATAGTACCCTTTAAACTTGGAGGCATTAATTCTCATTATGAGTCTTCATATTTATAAACAAATCTAAAAAACAAACGAGTGAACTTATCGACTTCCTATTTGTTAAAACCAGTTAACCAGATCTTGACTAATTTGAGCAGATCCGGTAGTTTTAAATGGAATCTTTAAATAAACGGTCTATGCCGGAGCTATGAAGACGAGGAAGAAGCAGAGACTATTCAAAATTTGTATTCCACTGTCTCGGTGTTCAGTACGCCAGTTAAGACTGAATGGTCCCGAAGATTGTGGTATTCGATTATTATTTTGTTCAACAGTTTATTCAAGTAGTTTATTCGGTAGTTTTAAATGGAATCTTTAAATAAACGGTCTATGCCGGAGATATGAAGACGAGGAAGAAGCAGAGACTATTCAAAATTTGTATTCCACTGTCTCGGTGTTCAGTACGCCAGTTAAGACTGAATGGTCCCGAAGATTGTGGTATTCGATTATTATTTTGTTCAACAGTTTATTCAATTCTTTACTTACTTACTTAGATGGCGCTACAGTCTGGGGTGGACCTGGGCCTCAACCAACACGCCTCTCCAGTTAGCACGATCTTTGGCTAACCGCTTCCAGTTGCGCACTCCAAGTTGGTTGAGGTCCCCATCCACTTGTGCGCGCCACCTAAGGCGAGGTCTTCCTCTACTGCGTTGTCCCTCCGGGTTGGAATCGAAGACTCTTCGGGCCGGAGCGTTGGTGTCCATTCGCTCTACATGTCCTAGCCATCTTAGTCGACTGATACGTACTTTTCTGACCAGGTCGATGTCGCTGTACAGCTCGTAGAGTTCGCTGTTAAATCTCCTCCTCCAAAGCCCTTCAACGCAAACGGGACCGAAAATCACTCGAAGAATTTTGCGTTCGAAGCGACCAAGGAGATCTTCATCCGCCTTTGATTCTTCAGGTCAACAAAAAAATGTTTAAGCTCATATACAAGTGATCATGTGATCATGGACATCTGTGATTTCGTTGTGGTTGATCAAAAATTGTATGATCAAGTTGTTACCCTCGTACACTTAACCAAGCAAACATACTTGGTTGGGCTGAATGGTCTTAGACCCACAGATGCGTGATGTAGGGATTTGTTTATAACAATTATTTTTAAAACTGATTTTTCAGAATATCGAATTTGTCTGTCGGCTTTCAAAAGGCCTTGGACATTCATATAGTTCTTATCCGGGATGGATTTTCTATCGTTTAAATTAAATATTATTTGCTTAATTCAAATATGTATTCGGAAAAAAATGACTTTTTTGAAATTTTGAAATAGTCTTGCACACGTCTTGCCGCGCTTAAAACGTCTTGGATATTCATTTGGCGATGAAATAATAATATTCTTAATATTCTATACAATAAAACTAACATTGACTGGTAATATCAATTATTATTATTAAGTTATTTGCACAATCGACTTTTGAGTTGGTCGTTTTTTTAGTGAAGCCTGCTAAATCGAAAAAATGTGATTCTAAATCGATAGCTAGACTGTAATTAAGGGACTCGATTCAGCCAGAGTTACGTCCACATATCGGATTATACATCGCTTCTATTCTGACCTCGTACCCGACCATATAATATGAGCCACTAGCCATCAATATGTACACACGCAGTCAAGCTTGGCATTCCTCATTAAACCTATCGAAGAAACTAAACAACTTGTAGCCATCGCGCACTAGGCAAGTCTCTCGGGCATCTCTGGCATCAATTCTAATAGCATTGTCGAAGTCATTGGACTTCGTCAACTGAAACGATTCGTTTTGAGGTCCTCTCCCATTGTCTTCTAAACCAACAAACTGACCAAACCTCTTTCCTTTTTGCAACTCATTGTTCCTTTTTTTAAAACAATAATTTGTACGTCTATACGTCATAAATCACTGTATCGTGGATAAATTTCGATAGACCAAGTTGGTCAATGGGAAGCATTCCGTGGGCTATATTATTTCCAGAAACTCCTGATGAACCTTTCTTTTTTAAATATTTCTTAAGACAATGGGAATGCTTTAGGCTATGTCGTTAATTGCCGCAAATAGCTTTTAAGAGCGATTTTGTCAAAAAGTATTTCTATATACATACATAGCTCTGACATCACTAACTTATCAATTCTGAATGTAACTGAGCTACAGACCAAAATTGAATAGGGTCAAATTAGTTTAATTTTATCAGCTATGATTGTTCTTTTACCTTGGGGTGATGGGCGCATATCAAAAGCACATTCACTTGCAACAAGCACTTACTCTCCATCTTTTCCCAGAAGACAAATCGCTCATTGACGTTTGGTCAGGCAGGAAGGCGGACTGATTTAAACACCCATTTCTGGCATGCACCAGTCTCCCTCCTTGACGAATGACTGTCAGAGGCAATGGGCACGTTGTTACGGTCACCCTCCGTTCTGTAAAGGCCGACCCATAGTATTTTCTGGCCACTTTCTTGTGTTATCACAATGGCACTAAAAATATGGTTTAAGTGTGTCCCTTTAGAACAGCCACATAACCTAACCTAACCTTATTTTATCTGAAAATAGTTAGTTTGGTTACTATGATTAGGTATGCACACTATGTTACTATGTATAAGATTCACGGTCGAACGAAGTTACAGGCACGAAAAAAAAGAGGAAAAAACTGTTAACAATGGCCACACTTTTCCACTGCTTACCAAAAGTTTTTTTTTTAGTGTGTTTCTGGGGGACATGCTGAAACATTAAGTTATGTATGTTGTAAAACGCCTTGAAAATAACTTGTGTAATCTTTATAACCCAAATAGTTAGACATTTTATTTCGAAGAATACAATACAATTTCCACGTGTTGATACCAATATTACACAAGCAAAATACGTATACCTAGTTGTCACCTGTCAAACCAATACACATTGATAAATCCCACTCTGGCAAATATTATTACCCACAATTCATATACATATCCAAGTTTTGATTGATTGATCTCACCAATATTTACCATAAATCAAATAACTTATTAATTTCTTCCCTCTATCTTTTCGTCTATTTTCAGGTAAGACTCCACAATAAACTTATCAATTCGCAACAAAAGCTTTTCGTAAGTCACATCCAGTGATGCCAACTGAGGCATAATTATGCCTTTTAGGCATAATTCCGATGCTTGAGGCATTGAGGAATAATTTTGAGAAAAAAGGCATAATTTTTTATAAAGTCTTTTTATAATCAATCCATAAAAATAAATTTTGAATTTAGTAAATCTGGTACTTTGATCAAAGTCGCTTCACTAATTTTCATTTACCACTGTGCGTCATGCTTATTTTCCAATTCCCTACTAGACTTACTCACTAAACCCAAACAAGAAATGTGATATGGTATGCCAATGCATTAGGTCGTCCGCACATTGGATACGAATTTGTAACGTACGTAAACATGAATACTTATACTGGTCGTACGAATTGAATGCGAACACCGAATACGATTTTTTCCTTAAACAGGTTGTGTCCCGGTAGCTTCAATTTTGGGCCTGATGAATATTCTGTATATTGAAGATAATTTTCTCCTAACTCGGAGATTGCGGCGGCCGGCGTCGTCACTATCGTAGAACCGAATATTTAAAAAGAGATTAATTCAGTGAACTTCATCATATTATGGAAGACTTGCTATATAATCCAACAAGAGTATCGCTATCTACATTGATAGTCAGGCTGCGCTAAAGGCGCTAGAGTCCTTCATCATCAAATCTGAACTATAGTCAGGAGCTGCCGCACAATGCTCAGAGCACTATGCGCGCAGAACCAGGTCAGATTGTGTTGGGTACCCGGACACTGAGATATTGAGGGTAACGAACGGGCTGATGTTCTGGTCCACCTAATGAAACAATTGAGGGCATAAAACCACCAATAGCCGTGGCCAAGAGAATTATTCTCGAGAATATTAAAAATAGGGCAGATCAGAGATGGTTGAATATAGTAGGGCACAGGGTCTTAAAGGCTCTGTGGCCTAACCTAGATCGGAAAAAATCTGTAGAATTACTAAAGCTCAGCAGATCAACTTCTTCGACAATTTGGAGGAGGTTGGCCTCGCAAACAAAATTGAAGCAAAAGTAATTTTGAGGGATCGAAAATACCGGGTATTTTTATTTTTTTCCGCCAAAAAGGCCAGTATTAGTTAAGGTTGTAAAATAAAAAGAAGTACATCTGGTTGATGCTGATGAAGCTGCCTGTCGATTCCCGTTATGCCTTTAAGAACTTAACCCATTTTGAAAATGGGCCACATAAAATTAGTATTTTTGGCCACATAACATAAGTGGCCAAGTGAACCAGTTATTTCAACCATCTATTTTTTCTAGCCGAAACAAAAAAGTTTATTTGACCCAATATTATTTCTAGTGAAAATAAATTGATTTATTAGACCCAATATTTTTTTGGGCCATAGAAAATGGGTAATAGAGGCTTTTAATTTTTTTGGGTGAAATATTAGGTCTCTTTTTATTATGATGATATACAAATTTTCATCTGCTAAGTACATCACACATAATGTGTAATACATATTTTAGGTTGTATAAAGGGGTATTTTACACTGTAGTGCCTGGTAGAGGGAACAAGGAAAGAATTTACGTTTTGACAATTAAAACAAATTAAAAAATATAATACTAAAGCTACCAAACACGACATACGCATGCCACTCTGACTTCACGATAATTACTCGACATATTGCAGAATACCTATGTCACGTTTTATATATTGTAGCATGTGCGAAAAGTATGCCGAGTACACGGCATGCACGTTTTGTCTCAAAGTTGGCATATTCGTATGTCGACGGTGACGGGCTGTGTTTTGCCGCAGCGGAGATGCATGTAATATGTTATAATATGTAAGGTATTGAACAAAAATATTATTTAACTGATATTAAAGTGTCAGTAAATGTGACGCAATTCCATCGCTATTGGCTATTTCGGAGAGCAAAAAATCGCCTCAATTGAAGATTTCATAGACGTTTTTTAATCCATTGACATCGTAGCCATCCTTTGATGGAATTTGTTACTTTATGCCTTGATATAAAGAAGACGAACCATATTTTGGGTTATATACTATATTAATTTCGAAAGGTCACCAGAAAGCCCTAAAATCTTAATTTTTCCAAATATAGTATAATTCCAAAATATGGTTCGTCTTCTTTCAATCAAGGCATAAAGTATCAAATTCCATCAAAGGATGGCTACGATGTCAATGGATTAAAAAACGTCCAAGAAATCTTCAATTCAAAAGATTTTTTTATTCTCCAAAATGTACATGCCATTCTGAGTCGGAAATATGGGTGACAGTTGACAGACGCATGCCAACATAATATGTGAGCGTCAATAATATGCCGAGTATACGACATGCAGCCTTTTATGAAATATTCTGACGTCGAATAGACGTCAGACTCGTATGAGTATATCGTGTTTGGCATGTCGTGTACTCGTATTACATTACACATTTAACTACAAATATATTATCTACATACATGTATGTGCAAGTAGATACGTTTGACCCAATCGTGCCCTTGATTACTTTTTTGTTAGCTATGCAGCTTAATTTGCCGTTAACTATTTTTATGACTTGCATTCATTTGTTTCTTTATTTCGCTTTTCTCGATTGAATTAGAAAGAATGGAAACTGAAGAGATGAAAAGGCGTATGAATGTATGTATAATGTTACATAATGTGGATAAAACTAATAATTCAGGCTATACTAATAGAATAAACTTGGGGCTTAACCCAAAAAAATATTGTGTTGATTGGACCCAATATTTTAAACCCGAAAAATTATTGGGTCAAACTAACCCATTTGTTAAGCAAAAATGTACATTATATTTTATGTACCAGGTTTCATTGGCCCAAAAAAAAATTGGGTCGAATGAACCCATTTACTTTGCCCAAAAAAAATAGATTGTAGAGAAAAAAAGCACTATGCACCACTAATTAAATTGGGCCACAAATACCTGTTTCATAAGCCCTTTTTCAACAAATAGGTCAATTGGGTTCGGTCCCTGTAATTTTCAGATTCTGTAGGGAAGTTAATTGTATGGGCGAAGTGGTTTAGGTTGTTTGACCGTTAAGGTTCCCCAGCGATGGCGATGGGTCCAATATGGTGCCTAGTCCAATGTGATGAACTCACACCCTATTCAACCTAACCTAACCTAACCTACTATATAATGACCCCATACTGTCCGTACCTTGTGTTCCATACCCCCTTTTGTGTCCGTAAACCAAGTTAATATATTTTCAATGTTTCATTTCAACGTACGAAAGTGTTTAAGAATTCTAACCAGTTCAGATTGTTTTCGGACATCGGAAGCGGAACTACACATACATATACGTACGACTAACTCGCATCCAATGTGCGGTGCGGGCTCCCATTGTACCTACTTAGAAAGTCGGGATCGTTCGTCCGTTTTCGTACCAGATCGCACGAGTCAAATTCGTACGAAAACGCTTCCAATGTGCGGCCGTCCTTAAATTTTGTTTTCGTTACTGGTAAAAAATAAATTTTAAAAAACATTTTGTAATAGTTTATTTTAAAGATGAGTTCAAGTTCAACTGATCGCGATGACTTCGGTGCAGGTCAATCGAATAAACACTGTCATACGTGAAGTTAGTTTTTGTTTTTCATAATTTTAGTTATAAATACATACATACTATACACAATTATGTCTTAATTATTGTTTTTTTTTTACCTTTGTGCCTTATAATAAAAGTTTAACACATGAATTGAAACTTTCTTCGTTATTTATCTTTTTTACCAAAAAGGCATAATTTTTTTGAAAAAGGCATAATTTTTTTCGGAATGAGGCATAAAATCTTCGATCCGGGTTGGCAACACTGGTCACATCACACTCTCTGTTAAAATGTATCTCCCCTGATTGATAGATAGATTCATCTTAACCACTACATTCCACATTAGACAACCGTCGATAAATAAATCTCTTCAAAAATAAATAAAAATAAAATGCTCATTTTACCAAACGACAGTGCTAAATGACCCCCGGCACTCGAAGGTCTTACTTACATCTAAAAGAAAAAAAAAAAACAAATCATCCATCCATCAGTTAAGTGTACTAAAAATTCTCAAGAACAAAAAAGATACCTACTTCCATTGAATGAAAAATGAATATCATTTTACTTCGTCCTGCTAGCGTCCACCCATTCCTATTCTCGTATACGGTTTGGTATCTATCATAAAATTATCGCAGATTGTATCAAATTGGCAATAATGCCCCTCCCCTAATCGTCCGTCCTGACATTCCAAACTTTTCACTACGTCAAATGAGAAAAGATAGCTGGGAGTGTTTTTTTTTTTATTTTTAACCACCGGATACACCGCACAGGATGCCTTTTGTCTGTCTGTCTTTGAAATGACGTGGATAGAACTTGGATGTTGGTGGTATAGCAATGATGACGATAATGTTGATGATGTCCTTTCTTGTCTTTGGCGTTTGTATTGCCGGCCATGGACATCGTGTATGTCCCTGATGGTTATTTTCTATTATAAAAAATAGTACAATGGTAAAAAAAACTCAAACAGGAAACACAAGGAAATTACACTCACACAAGAAATCCCAGCAAGCGGATAACGAAACAAGCACACACACAAAATGTCAAAAAAACATTTCGAAAGTTTATACTTAGATATATGTGAACGGGTGCTTAAACGTTTGCGATTGATAGTGTCATTCATCTTGAATACACATAGGGGACATCAAACAGCAAAAGTCCTAGGTTCTCGGTGTCGGTTGTTCCCTCCATATCAGATGTATGTGTCTTCTTAATGTTTCCTGTCATTCTGTTACCAACCGACCGACGAGTGTGTTGGCATCATGGGAATTGAGCTCGTAGTTTTGTGTCGGGCCTTGTGCTGGACAGGATGATGGCCAGCTAGTTAGGGGTGGGTGGGGTTATGCAACTGACATTTTTGTTAAATGGATCACATCTCGTTTTATCGGAGATGAGATATGAAAATAGTGAAATTTATTTACATTTTGTCATAAGGACACTTTAAGATGTATCGTATTTAGCCTACAATCTGATTTGCTGAAAAGGGTACCATATTATTTTGTCTCCTGGGTTGGGACTTTTTTATCGGATCTTAGTGTAGTTAATTCAAAATATTCAATGGCGAAGGAGTTTTATTTTTAAGATTAAAAACAAAGCTGTCCGACATAATTTATTTTGGGCTTACTTACTAAGGGTTGTGATGGCAGTATTTCAAAAAGGAGTATTGGAGAGTTGTCTTTTTCTGGTGGGTTTTTGTTATGCAAATATCGAAAACCCACTTCAAAGGTTTGATATAGATAGGTTGCGATAACGGATTGTGACACTTGTCTCATGACAATGGAAGTAGGTACATTTTATTTTCTGTTGGTCTGGATGGGATAAGAAAAGCGGAACATAGACTTCTATTGGTATCTAACAATTTCTTATCAGCATGGGGAATGATGGCGTTCCATTGGTTGAGCAATGCTACTGATATTTGCTACTTTTCATATTTGTTACTTTTAAAAGGTATTTCTTGATGTATAATAATAGAGCCCATATAAGGCCCAATTAACACAAAACTTACCTTATTCGTCTTAGAGCCTTTCCTCATAAAACTTATCTGCATTGTCTACACAAATTCAATAAAGCTCCAAGTGAGTATACCTTCAATCTTAAGAGTCCATTGCTATTGCGATTGGAATGATTGGACGGTTGTAATTTTCAAAAAAACATCCAGCTTAAAAAATTATGTCGACAAAACAAAACCTTCTAAATATCCCTGGCCTGGCCCGGTATAGGCTAATACCTTGGCAAAATGCTTGGACAAAACTTTTACATAGTCGGATAAAGTGTCTGTGAAGAGCATCTGTGTATGTAACCCTAGGCAAGGCTCTCCTCAATGAGGAACAGTTTGTCCTTATTTATATTTTTAGCAAGAAATGCAATCTGAAGTGTTCCGTTTATTCATAGACTTCGGTGGTCTGTGCATGAAAAGTTAATAGTTTGGACTGAGTCATTGATGAACGCAAGAAAAATCAACTTCTTCGAAGTAGTCTTTTTATTGTTATCAGTTATTATACCAGTAGGCTAATCCAACTTTGAGTCCCAAACCACCCTTGCCTTCTTAAAAGGCACACAACCATTTTTTTTTGGTTTTGACTCCACTTTTCTAGAAGTGTAGCTTGCTTTCTGGGAGATATATCCCCTCGCTGGCATATGAGATTGTGATATTGACTATGACAGAGGTGTCAACTTCTACAGGGGATTCAATGAAATCGGATTCCTAATACTAACGCCCTATTCATTGGTCAACATCGATAAAGCTTTCTGCGTTTTTACAAATGGTCGGAGCTCAGTAGAAACAGAAAGTACCGGCTCCTGCATATAGTCCTTAGAGTAGAGAGTAGTAGGAAGAGATGCACTACTTCATCAGAGAACCTCTGCTAACGATGATGAAATATCTTTGATAACAGACACTTTTTTATGATCGTCTTTACGGTTTCATGGCAGCAGATCCACTGGTCATTTGATGGCTTAATTCACCGAAAAGTGGAACAATAATCTTTAAAACACTTCCGTGAAAAGAAGACTGTTACGCTTAATATGTCAAAGGAATTTGGCAACCAGCTCTTTTCTCTAAAATGCAAATTGAGGCAAAAAGAGGCTGTTCAATTCAAGTTTTTTTTGGATAACTTTATGTCTGAAACTCATAATCATAATATAAACCTTTGTGTTTCCCAAGGCTGTGGGCGCAGTAGCGCAGTGGTTAGTGTGCTGGACTACTGTGCGAGGGATCCCAGGTTCGATCCCCAGAAAAACACAAATTACATCTTAAGGTTTTTTCTACAGCGCCACCTCTCGCGAACGTCTGACAAACATCCGAGAGTATGACTGTCCTGAAAAAGCTTCTCAATTCAACCGTTCGGACTCTGCATAAAATTTTAGGTCCCTTCCATTCGTTCCTAAAATAGAAACTCACACAAAACGAATGGTTGCGAGAAGCTAGGCCTTGGGTGTCTACCGCCTGTTGCGCCGCCTATTTATTTTTATTTTCCCAAGGCTCCATTTCGTTCAAAACTCTAATTTTCATATTGATCCATGATGTCCTTTTTGTAACTTCTTATCCAAATCACTCTTTCACTGATGGCATCATCATCCTCAGCTCATATTCATTTTAGGACTCACGCTCCTGCTTTTCGTCCGTAAACCGGAACGTCAAACATACCTATGTTAAGCTTATTCAATTCCGACCTTGACAATATTATAAACTGGAATTTAGCCAATTGAGTGGATTTTAGTGGTTCCAAAATTCAATGCTGGCTGCTGTCTCTTAAGAGAACCCGAATGTGCATCCATTGTCCATGAATGACACTTATCACCAAAACTGCAAGACTTTCCATCTTTCCTAGCGACAACGGTCATGTACATGAAGCCGTTAAAAATACTGCGAAACGTCTATAGGTTTCCGCAAACGGTGCAGGAAATAATTTGCTCTCTTTCTGATATATGCCTAAGGGTTCATTCGCCGCAAACATGAGTATAGCTCTCCGATTTGGTGCAGTCGGTCCGCAGAAAACCATATTGCATCTACTGGATACTGATTCGAGACACGAATATCTTGATTTCAGTAAATTCGTTTGAGCATCGCAGAAATGTTGTTATGTGTTTCTCAGCAGCAGGGTAGATTGCTTCAATCACCCCTTTCTACTCTGCTCGTTCCGGGAAGCCCGTCAGAGGTCTTAGACTGAGGTTGATTGTTTCAGTCACCCGTCAGAGGTTATATACAGGGGCAGATCTTTGGTCATTCTTTCTCTTTCAAACGATAAAAAGTCACCTGAAAGTGCGAATTTCAATAGCTGATGGTATCATAAGCCGTCCAACATGAATGTGGAGTGTCTTCCATAACTCTATACCTTTCTTTCTCAGTACAAATTACAGTCTTGTCATAACCTCATTAAAAAATGGGATCTAATGATGAATTATTGGTGCAGATATAAAAAAAACCTCAACAGAACTTTTCGCAGATAGGTAAGTTATTGTTCTCTCAAACAACACATCCGAGTTAATTCAAATTTTTTTAGTTGACAAAAACCAACAAACTTGTCAACTACCTACTTTCATCTTCAAGACAGATAACCAAAGAAATTTGCGTTCAAATTGTTCCCAGGATAGTTGTTACTCTTCTCCACAGCGTTATACGAATCAATTTCCATGTAAATCTGGGTGGGTAGTCTACATATCTTTGCTCACCAAAAGTATCTAAGCATTAAAATATAGGTAGGTATCGCAATCACAAACTGTGGAGAATGCTATTTTATACAATTTCGAATATATCCTGATTCTACATTATCTACGATAGCCATAAGTCATAGAATTTGTTTCGTAAGCAGTTATAAAATCGCCTTAAACTTTTCGACCATTCCCTAAAAGAGCCGAAAAACAAAAATTTAATTTATTCCCAACAATCTAAGTCCTTAGGCATTATCGGGAAATGTTTCCCGAAAATATAACTTTTTAATAAATTCCTCGCATAATTCGCTGAGGAAACTTTCCCGAAAAAGAATTCCCTGTCAATTTTCTAGATTAATACCTCAATTTACGAACTAAAAAGATAAAACACAACAAAAAAAACATACCCACCCTCTGCAACAATGTCCCATATTATCCACCATACTGGTATCAGGTGTAAAACTCCATCCAGATTGATTACAAGATTATAAAAGTATTTTTAATAAATTGGGGAATTTACAAAAAAAAAAAAAAAATACTGAAATCCTTTCACTGCCGGAATCACTGCATAGTGCATATCTGTAATTTGTAAAGAGACATTTTGACTTGCGTGACCCAAGACCACTTAAATCGTTCGTTTCGTTCACATTTTCATTAGTCTGAAGGGATGGTCTTTTTCAAACTGTGTATCAAGGATCTTATGGAAAAATACCAAATAATTATCGATTTCTAATTTCTCGATTGGTATAGTAGACTGGCTTGGCCTTGACATTTAAGTGCAGTGCAGAGGTATATCCTTTTATAAGCACCTCCACATGTGGTATATCCTTTGAGAATATGAAATAGGTTCACAGTAGGGGGAATACGGCTGCTGTTTTGTTTTCCTCAAGGCGTTTTGAGCTGAGCAATTCATCATGCATGACATGAAAGAGGCTTTATAAAATAAACCAACGAACGAACGAATCCAAACAGAGACATTGTGTAGGCGCGTAGAGATAATTTGAGTGCTCTGCTATCAGTCAAAGGAGGATACCATTTACCAGAAATCCTTGTGATTCGGAACAATTGGCAACGCATTTTTAAGACGAACTTCAAATGCATGGTACTATTATCCCTTCGTGGGAAAGAGACGATGCGGGGTGGCTGAGTGTTGGTTTGATATAGCCATTTTTAATTGCTTCAGGGATTGCTCGTTATGGGCTGGGGATATGTTATTTCAATTGCCTGTGGATGAAAACAAGAAAACTCAATTAACTTCTGAACAGGGCAGCGCACGCCCGAATTAAAGCAATTTGTCCAATGAGTGGGTTTAAGTTTGTTTTAATTTTACTTTGTTGCACTTTTGCGGTGTTGTGCGGGGAATACTACAAAATTTCTGTTCGACAGATAAAAGTTTTAAGATTAAAAAAGTTTACGGTCAGCGGACGGGTATTGTGTCAGTTGGTAATTCATTATTTCGAGACTATAGCCAACTATGTAGCTCCTGCCAATCCTAACATAATAACAGCAAAGGAAAATATTCATACTCACATTCGTTGTTGTTTACCTATACGTCGCGTGACTCCCGTGACTTATGATGGACAGGTTAGATAAGAATTTTCGTATATCAATCATATCCACAGATGTAATAAGGGCTGTCCTGTTGTTTGAATTCCATTAAAACTTTCTAACTCCACCCGATTGCTGGGTGGCCGAAGCGCTGCAATTTGTCATGCTAGACGCTTCTTCAGTTTTGTAGTTCAAATGGTGAGAAGAGATTCGTTCAGATTCCACATTTGTGGTCTTTATCTTTGAACGTATCCTTTCCACATTTATAAGTGGAAGCTATACCAATATTCCAAGAGTGGATGGAAAAGTTGAAACCTTTGATAGCAAGTCGTGAATGATCTCACCTTGTCCAACATGAAAGCGAGGTCCATGAAGCCCACCTATAATGACGATGATTTAAACTGGCCCTCCGTGTTCAGATTTGTGTCAAAATTCAGATTCATTGTTCGCGTGAGTCATCTTCTTCTGTTTTCTTTTTCTACACGTCTGTCTGCCTGTTTGTCTTTCATTATGTTTCTAGAATCCTTAACCGATCTGATACCGATGGATTTTCGAACCTCGCCATGGATCTTCTTAGGGTGTTTCTAGCACCTAAGTTGTTTTGGGCTCATGGCGCTCATCTAGGTATGCAAAAAAAAAATTTAAAACACTAGATCATGGCACTTATGGAAGCCATGCTTTCAAAATTTGGTACATCGAAGCATATATATCAGGTAAACAGTTTGCAAAATGTGGGCGGATTTCTAAAACAACGCTTCCCATATAACAAAATCACTTGAAATACTGTATCATGGCATTTATAACTTTATGATTTCCTCCTGCAATCTCAAACAGACTATGGCAAACAAGATCCAATCTAATCAAACTAATGGCAAATGAAAGATGAAGCAACCTCCATTCCTGTGGCATTACCAGGAAAATGCGACCAATCTATAACAAACAGAAAACTGCTGAAATACTATACCAAGAAAATTAGAATCAGTACAGATAAACTGTGCAGAGGATGCGATGATGAGGAGGCGCATTAGGACACTGCTCACTTTTTTGCCTCTGCCCAGCTCTCCGCCACATAAGAAATAGAATGGCCTATATAATACTTAAATGTTTAAATACATACATACATCGGTATGATTTACCAGTCTGTAGGTTTTGAATAGGATTCCTAGGGCATCACAAGGGATCTACATTAATCTATGTGCAGCACGTAGAGGTTTCTCCTGAATTGACAACCACCTATCCAATACCATTTAAAATGGCTATACTTTCTAAATCAGAGTTGCTAACTTTGATAGGCTATAACGATGGAGCAAAACATTACCTAAACCATTCAACTTTGGCGAGTTGTTGTGCGCACTCCAGCGAAGGTTTCTGACTTGAGTCGTGAAAATAAATATTTACGATAATTTGTTGCAAATTTATTGCCGATCTGTAGGAACAAGTCTTTAGTCTTCGCGAGCGAAGATGAGTTTATTTTTTGATATGTCTATTGTCTACTTACTAAGACCCGTTTCGTCAAAACATTTAACACCAAGCTCCATCGTGTATCCTTTAGACTTTTAGATGTTGATTTCTAAATCCTATGAAATACGTAGTATGGATCAGTCAGTGTAGCAATATGGGAACCTACTGTGTTAAATTGGCAGCAAAACAAGGAACAGCCGAATCACGACTTAATTATGGCCGAATTTGGCAGTCAATTAGACTGCCGAATAATTTGCTGTGTGAGTGTGTCATTCAGTCAGAGTTCTTACTTACATACTTAGGCGGCTCTACAGTTCGGGGTGAACCGAGGCCTCAGCTAACAAGCCTCTCCAGTTAGCCCGGTCCTTAGCTAACTGCCTCCAGTTAGGTCTTCCTCTACTGCGTTGTCCCTCCGGGTTTGACTCGAAGACTCTACGGGCCGGAGCATTTTGTTCCCATCCGCTCTACATGTCCTAGCCATCTTAAACGACTTACTCGCAGTTTTTTGACCAGGTCG
This sequence comes from Cheilosia scutellata, assembly GCA_955612985.1. NCBI lineage: Eukaryota > Metazoa > Arthropoda > Insecta > Diptera > Syrphidae > Cheilosia > Cheilosia scutellata. The sequence goes on from OY015312.1 coordinate 48,071,290, forward strand.
ATGTCGCTGTACAGCTCGTATAGTTCGTCGTTGAATCTCCTTCTCCAAAGCCCGTCAACGCAAACGGGACCGAATATTCTACGAAGAAATTTTCTCTCGAAGCGACCGAGGATATCTTCATCCGCTTTAGATAGAGTCCAAGCTTCAGCGCCATAAAGCAGGACTGGGATGATCAAGGTCTTATACAGAATCTCCTTAGTTGCTCGGGATAGGGATCTACTACTCAATTGCCTTCTTAGCCTAAAGAAACAGCGGTTGGCAAGAGTTATTCTACGTTTAATTTCTTCCGAGATGTTGTCAGAATTTATAGCAGATCCGAGGTAGATAGACAAAGTCCCTCACTACCTCAAAGTTATAGCTGTCGATCGTGACGTTTTGTCCGATTCTACGATGTTGGGTGTCCCTTCAATTCTTTCAAGTATGATGTTGAAAAAGTCGCACGACAGCGCGTCACCTTGTCTAAATCCTCGTTTAACATCAAAGGTTTCGGTGAGGTCGCTACCGACCTTGATGCCAGCCTACACAATTGAACGAGTTTTGCAGGGATGCCAAAGCTAGACATGGCTTTGTATAGCTCGTCTCTATAGATGCTGTCGTACGCGGATTTGAAATCGATGAAAAGATGGTGGGTATCGATTTGGACTTCTTGGGTTTTTTCCAGGATCTGCCTAAGTGTGAAAATTTGATCGACGGTGGACTTTCCTGACCTAAAACCGCACTGATAGGAGCCAATCAGGTTATTTACAAAGGGTTTAAGGCGTTCACACAGTATGGCAGACAGGATCTTGTATGCGATGTTAGGGAGACTGATACCTCTGTAGTTGGCGCAGTTGAATGGGTCTCCTTTCTTGTGGACCGGGCAAACGATGCTGAGATTCCATTCATCAGGCATGCATTCATCTGACCAAATTTTGGAGATGACTTGGTGCATGCTCTCTACCAAGTCATCTCCAGCTGCTTTAAATTTTCGGCAGGTAGACCATCAGGCCCTGCAGCTTTGTTGTTCTTTATCTTTGATATAGCTACCCGTACTTCGCTTTGGTCAGGTGGGCGGAAGTTTTGTCTACCATCGTCTATATTGAGTGGTTCGTTCTGCCTAACAGCGGGATTCTGGACTTCGTCGCCATTATAGAGTCTGCAGAAGTAATTTTTCCATATTCTCATCACCGACTGTGATTCTACCACAAGGTTTCCCTCATTATCTCTACAGGTTTCTGTACGGGATTGTTTGCTCTGGCACGTTCTTTTTACATTCTGGTAAAACTTCCGTACATTGTTCCTGGAGTAGCATCTCTCAATTTCTTCGATCATACGTTTCTCGTGCTCTTTCTTTTTCTTTCTGAGGATCCGATGTTCCTCCCGTCTCTTTTGCTCGTAGAGCTCCCGAGCAGCTCTAGTCCTTTTTCGCAACGCCGCTTTATACGCTTCTTGTTTTGCTGCGATTGCTAGTCGACATTCTTCATCAAACCAGGGGTTTCGTGGTGGTAGTCGGGTGAAACCCAGCACATCAGTCGCGGCCTTGATGATGGCTTCCTGGCAGTGTTGCTACTAGTCTTCTGCACTAGCTGTTGCTGCGATAGGACTGATCGAGAGGCATCGGGATACGTGATCGGCGAAGATTCTGGCCGTCTCTTGCGATTGCAGTTTTTCGACGTCATACTTTCTCACAGTATTTCTTTGTTGGGGCGTGTTGGATATCCGCATTCTTACCTTAGCTGCAACAAGGTAGTGATCCGAGTCAATATTGGCCCCTCGGAAGGTTCGGACATCCAGAATACTGGAGGCGTGCCTTGCGTCAATCGCAATGTGATCGATTTTGCTTACAGTTTGGTGATCCTGAAACAGCCATGTCCCCTTATGGATATTGAGATGTGGAGACCTGGTGCTTGCTATGAGTATATTTCGCCCCGCAGCAAAGTCAATTAGCCTAAGTCCGTTGCCAGACGTGGTGTCATGTAGATGTAAGCTGTGCTTGCCAACTGTCCTACCAAAGATGTTCTCCCTGCCTATTTTTGCGTTATAGTCGCCTATTACGATTTTAACGTCGTGTATGGGGCATTGCTCCTAGGTCTTTTCGAGGAGCTCATAGAAACTGTCTTTGGTAGCGTCGTCCTTTTCTTCAGTGGGGGCATGAGTCAGTCAGTCAGAGTCAGAGTTCAGAGATCTATTTACTTTAGGTCTGTTTAGTGAACGTTTTTCTCAGTAAACGAAACTAGTATAGGTATCCTATAGCTATAATAGCACACATTTTTAAAACAACACTCTTCTTGAAATTCACATTCGTATTATACAGTTGCGTTCACGAAAATAGTAGTGCTGCTCTACACAAAACTTGAACCAAATGAAACGGTACTTTTTCCGTTGAAAAATATAAGGATGCAAACTTTTTGTTTAGAATGCAAAGAAGAGAATACAAATTTCAAAATTCCATTACTTTCGGTCAAAATTTATTTACTTTTGACTATTTTAGAGAGATGCACTACTATTTTCATGAACACAGCTGTACTTATTCCACCCAGAAGTGATCTGAGACTAGGAGGAATAATCAATCCCGAACGTATTGGACACTCTTAGTTCAAGTTAAAACTCCTTTGGGAGGCAAATTACTACTGCGTGCTATAAAATTTATTTAGAAATGTTTCTCAGCTTTGAGAAAAAAATTAATAATAGAAAAAAAAATATAAATGAAATAGGTATAGTATCTTCAAAATGTTTCCTTCTGTTTTAATTAATTGTCATAATTTTGAATGGAATACGATAAATGGAGTGGCGCCCAGAAGGATGAAATTGTCCCTTAAATGGCCCCCTTTTTTTATTCCAGGAACAGGGCTAATCTGAACATTAAATACCTTGGCGTGGGTTGTCGTGGACATCTCTAGATCATTACAGTCCTACATGACCTGCGGCAGTGCAATTCATTTAATATCCATATCAAAACAGCTGGATCACTAAAAATAAATGTAGATGAAATTAATGTAGAAAATTGTGCAATTTTATTTCATACCTAGTGTTTGTTTTATGATGTCTCTTCAGTACAATTCAATCCTTACGACATAAACTGGGTTCATTCAAAGTAAAACAAATATCATCCGACACGTAATAAATCACTTTGTATAGTGTGCAATGAAAACTATTGTCGTAAATGGATTCACGTTCCGTTCATACCCTTTCATAATAATGAAGTTGAATTTTATTGTTGCAATAAACATTTATTCACATGCTAAATTTCACAGCTATTATATTAGGTTTAGTATGCCATCAGTTATGGGTATTTGATTGTTATGAAATGAAAATAACTTCGAAGTAGATATTTCTTGATTGTTTAAGCGACATAAATAAATAACTAATTTGTTATTTAGAAGTTAATATAAATTGTTAAAACGTTATTATTGCATATTAATAGGCTACGTGTACACGTACAGTAGAATGATACCAAAGCCTATAATTGCATAATTATAGGCTAATTTAATAAATATAATTTGAAAGTAATTGTGTGTTTGACGGAAAACTTTTGTAAAAGCGGCCAAATTTTTGCCGCTCGGATTTCCTAGTTGATAATGAAAGGCGATTAAATTCAATGAAGGCATTGTCGAAAATCTCTGTAATTAAATATGTTACTTATAAACCTTGATACGTCCCTTATCAACCAAGGGTAATATTTCACTTTTCGTTTTATCATATGAGAACATAAGAAGCGCTATCTGAACACTGTTCTTCTACTTAGTACCACTGTTCACACTAGCAGTTTTGTACCGACCATTCAACAATTCTACCCTCTTTCACCAACTACGACATTTCTGTCGCCCTAGATCGTATCCAGTTTTCGGACATCATTATTCCCAACACATAGGCCACAGGTCACCAACTTACAAATTTGTTTTTACAAGTATTTTTCCACAAAATCTGTAGAAAAATTACAATTTTGCTTTTAAAATAAATGTTTGAAACCGAATTTGTCTCTTTTTCTAAGAAAATTGTGAAAAAATGCTTGTAAATACAAATTTGTAAGTTGGTGAAATAGGCTACTGAGAGGAATAAGCGAGTTTCACATCTCTACAGGGGTTATTGAAAAACCATGGAATATGAGATTTTAACTCTGTTGAGAGAAAGCAATCTCTTTTGTTCCTCTGTTTGATTTGGCCGAAGTAAAATACGATTTTACTTGCAGATTGACAAATTGTGCTAAGATTAAAAAAGATCGATCCTTACAGTTTGTCAGCTTTATTAAGAAGAAAGAATATATATGAAAATTGACAAGCGGAAAACTTGTATGACAAATGATTCTATTGACAATTTGCTTCAAATTCAATTGATTGAAAAACATTGTTAAACGTATGATTACATTTTAATGAAGATTGTACTAGATTAAATGAAATTTGTAATTAGGGCTTAACAAACTCCCTAAGATAACCTCCCAGCGATACAAATTTGCAGTGTTTTTCAGATGGAGGTATAGTTGTGTCTAAAGAATCAGTTGGAAAACTGTATGATATCCCTATTATAAATGCACAATATCTAACTTCTTCTAGCCTTAACTGCTAACTTCTGGCATTTTTTCAAAAAAAAAAAAAAAAAAATCTCTGACACCGTCAAATAGCTATATACCGTAGCCTCGTAAAAGATACAAAATATATCCATAACTTAGCTCTTAAAACTTCTTCTGAGACCTTTCATAGGTATAGTGCTGCTAGAACCTCTTTAGAGATCGAAAGAACTCACAATGGAGGTTTCGAAAGACACATTTACTCAGCTTGTAGAATATCTGCAGAAATCTAGGTTTGAAAATGGAAACTGAACATCAAAAGTGGTATAGTATAAGTATTTTTACATATAGATATTCTATAAAGACACAGTAAAATTTTAGCCAATCTCAAAATTTCAAAAGACAAAAAACTAGCTATTAGCTTCGAAATCTTTTTGAATATTGTATAGGTATAGAGCCTTGTGGGCGCAGTAGCGCAGTGGTTAGTGTGCTGGACTACTGTGCGAGGGATCCCAGAACGATCCTATGACCTTTTTTACTGGGACCCGGGGGTTGTGAACTACGACCGCCTGATAGCTCTTTAGTGATTCTGCAAGCGGTTCTGCGGTCTCACTTTTCGATCTTTTCAGTTATTAAACTACACTGAACTTTAAATTTTTTCCACAGCTGGTGAGAAATGGTGACTTTCTTCTTGGCCTGCCGACAGATCTTCTGCTCAATCTCAATGTTATTTTAGTTCATTCTGCTTTTGAACAGCAACAGAGCGGCATAATAAAATGGCTATCTAGCGATCAGCTCCTGGTCAGTTACGAAAGTGCAAAAGACTAATCAGAAAACTGTGATTAATAGCGAAATGCTCAATTTCCTTAAATTAAGCTAAAAGGAGCCTTAGGATTGATATTCCCTCATAACCAGTCTCCATTCGGACAGTTTGAGTTATTGTTTAAGAGCACTTGGTTAATCTTGGGATCGTTAGGACTATACTTAAAGACTGTTGTTCAACTTTCACAGATATTGTGCTACAGAAGGAACAAAAAAGGACAATACAGACATCACCACACAGCTTCGGATGACGTCTCTATGTTATTAAATTTATTCCTTTCTCCTGTCAGCATCAGTTTTCTATATTCTATATAAAATATAAAATATATTCTTTATGGCATACTCCTATATAATAACATGTTTATTATTATTCGCACCAAGACCTGACCGTGACCATAAGGTCTCCTTTTTTTTTCCAAAATATCACGTTCATAACCTACAAATTTCAATAACAATCTTTTAATAAGAAGGACGCACAAAAAAAACTGCTGACTAACGATATTAAAAACTCAAAAACTCCTCCATCTTCATCTTTGTATCTCAATCGTATACCGGGTTATGAGGGTTTTCGATTTTTGCTTTCTTCTCATTTATTATTTCTAAAAATGGTTCCTGACCCTTTCGCATATAACATAACTTCAAGAAGTTGCATAATCATCGTTTTACCATTTCAGGGATTATTTTTATATATTCGTTATTGAATTTTGTGCTGACTTTTAACAGTTGTTGTTGAATCCAATAAATAAATATTTACACAAGTATCTACTGTTGGAGAAGTCTTTTTGTTGTGCTCATCCTTAGCATACTTTTTGTTTCTATAGTGGTGTGCTGGGCTTTTCTTATTTCTTTTATTTAATTAAATCAAAATCCTTTTATAACTTAAGAATTCAGATGGACTCGGTTGGGTTTTAAGGAATGAATGGATTGTGGTATGGAAGTATAGGAAATGGCTAACAAAGAAAATAGAGGACTGGATGATAAATGACTGCTGATGGAAGTCAAAAGTTGAATTCCTTTTTAAAATACTCAAGTGCTTACTTTGACATTCCGAAAAGGGAAAGAATTCTTTGGATAAACTTAAGCCCTTAGGCTTTTGAGAGGAAAGTCACCTTAAGGTCGGTGAAATGTAGATATTCGCAGAATATTTTTTTTAGATACCTATACGAAAACATTTTGTATGGGACTTTTGAGACTCTCAGAAAAGTTATAATCTTGACTGTAGGTGTAGGCTATAGAATTTGCTGCCATTGTCTCTTTTAATTCCACAGTTAAGCATGCATTTTCAGTCTGTAATATGTTGAAAGTAGAGCAATATTTTTTAGATTTAGGTTCTTTTGACAGATTCTATCGCCCAAGCTTTGACAATGCGACATTTGTACAACACTTTGGCAATGCCAAAACAAATTCTCAATTTTTTTAAGTTTAGGTCAAATTGTTAAGTTTGGGAAGCGTAGAATTTAAGCCGCTCTATTATTAAAATGAAAAACAAAAACTCAAAGGAAAAAATTTCATGAAATTAAAGTTTCTAAGAGGCTAGGATAGTAGGCTCCAAAGGTCAAAGATTTACTGTGGTTTGAATAACGTTAACTTAAAATGTTACATTTTCTTAGAAAAAATGCTTAAATTAAAATAAAAAAATACGTATATTCTTTAGTTTTTAGAAGGTGTCAGTATTGTGTGTTCCATGCTTTTGTCCTGATTACAGCTTGCGCAGTCGATCTGGCATACTCTGGATGATGTTTTTGATATCAACTTGCGATAAGCTCTTCAAAGCGGTCAGTCTAGCGTTCCCGACCTCGTCTATTGTTTGTGGGGGCGTGGAATGAGCACTTTATCCTTCTTTTGAGCATATCCCAGATATGCTCTATGGGATTTAAGTCCGGACTATGAGCAGGCTATTGCAGTTTTTGAATACCTGTGACTTGAAGGAATTTATCTACTATATTGGCTACATGGGGTCTTGCACTATCTTGCATTAACAGGAACTGGTCGTATCCTATGAACCCCATATAGGACAATACGTGTTCCTGAAGGATCTCCTCAACGTATCGCGTTGCATTTAATCGTTTATCAACGATAATCAATTCTGTAAGTCCTTCGAAACTTATTCCTCCCCATATATCATAATAGAGGCTCCATGAAAAGCCACAGTTTCTGTGGTGGTGATAGGTAGAAACCGCTCTCCTCTTCTTCTTCAAACACGTAATGAATAACAGAATTAAAGAAAAGAGATAAACACTTTCCTGACCTACTTTCAGATGCGACATGTGTTAATAACACAAAAAACATTAGCCATCGGATGATAACAGCTTGGCCAAGATTCCGTGCCGCTCAGTTTATATCTATGCAATATTGAGTTTCTTATACTCTGTCTTAGCATTGATCAAATATCCACGAAGCCCTTCATCCAGTCCAGACTCTTTTATGAATCTCAGAATTAGTAGTGGGTCTATTGTTTGCATATTTTTATATAGCATTTGGTCCTTGGTCAAATGTTTAACCTTCGCATGGATGGAAGTTTTTAAGTGCCCGTATGAACAGTATCTATCCGGGTAGATACATGCGATTTCCATATATTTAGTACCGCATTTTTTTTTATTATGGTTTTCTTGCACTATTTTATTCCTTCCTATGTCTTCTTTTAATTTAATTTCAATTGTCAAATCGATGTTGACTACTTTTTGTTAAAATCAAGTACGTTACAGATAAAATTTTGAAGCGGTGAGTAAGCTCTTGTACAAAAATTCGTATACCATAAATCGTAAGTTGCTTCAAATCAATCACAAGGCTTTATGTGCTGATTGTGCGACATCTTTGAGGGAATATTTGTAATCAAAATGAGCTAAAAGGGGAAAAGGGATACTTTCTGTTTTCCAGAACAAAGAAAAGGGATTTCTGGTTCCTTGAAACTTTACTTTAATTTTCTTTTTCAACTTCAGGAAAACAATTTTTTAGCCACCTAAACTATACATTTTATTGAACGATCCCATATTTTGTTTTATACAAGTGCTTGTATAAAACTGACTAACTAAGGCGATAAAAGAGGAACGTCGAAAGAGGGTTTACGCTAGGAGGGTATCCACTTTTATTATAAAGGTTATGATGCTGATGCATAGGCTTTTTTCATCTCTTCGGGGTGCAGTGGTTCCCTGGATTTATAGCCGATTTGGGGGTATAGAAGAAAGATTCGGGTCCCGTGAAAGGGGTTTCTAAGCTAATTCGTCGATTTTTTCGTTTCCTTCAAAGCCCTCATGTCCAGCAAACCACCATGAATTTGGTTCTGTGCTGTTGACGGGTGTTGAAACAGTGTAATACTGAGTCCATGATAGGTGAGCCTATAAAGGGCCTATATAGCTGCTCGACACATATAGATGTGAACGCCTTTGATGCTAATATTTTAGATGTAATTGACGCATTCGTGGATCTTAGCCTAGAATACATTGGTGTTATTCTCCATAGGAGCACAGCCTGACCCAAACATTCACCCCTATTCCCGTTGGCGCTTGTCGTAAACGACTCATATTTCACTTCGTTTTTTACTCGGTGTTTTTATCTTTTTTGAGACAAATGAATTGAAATGATGGTAAACACATAGAAAATAAAATAAAGTTGTTAACAAAAGTTTAAAAAAAAAATCTGAACATAATTTTCAACGACACGAAACATGATTGTCATATGGCTTACATCTGTTTGTTCTTTCCCAAGTGTACATTTATTTATTCTAATTATAATAATAAACCATAATAATACTTGCGATCTTCTGTTTCTAATTTACATAATTTCACTAGATGTGTAGGTATTTATTGTTTGCATTTCTGTCAATTTTTATTACAATGAATCGGATTTTCGCTTTTTTTCATACAATATGTATGAAAATAAATATATCTACACCGGTAGATACTGTTCATTTGCGTAAAAAAAAATTTCTAAAATTTAAAAAAACTACGAAAGAATAGCAAAAAAAGTAAATTTTACTATTTGCATATGCAGATCAATAATTTAGACACTGAGTCGAAAGGGATTTAAGGTAGGTTTCATACTTTTCGAGATATTTCGGAAAGTAAATCGAAATATCTACACGGGTAGATACCGTCCATGCGAGGGTTAATGCTATGGGATACCCGGCTTACCTATTCCTTCCTGAACACGAGGAATTGCAAGTTATTATTAATATAGTTCCCGAAGAGTCCATGAGGGTTTCTAGAATGTTGTAGTCCTTTTTATATTCCCTATCGTTCTGAAGTATTCTCGCAAGGTATGTTCTACTACGCAGAATTTTGTAGACACTGTGAAGGGTTTCGCTATCCCAAACGCAGCTCCTATTTGTAGCGCAATATTTTGAAGAGCACTATTCTAGATGTATTCCATTTGCCTTTTCGATTACTTTTGATACCAAAGAAAGCTATGTTTTTGGACGGTAATTTTGGGGTGAGCATTTTCTTCCGATTTTTTTTTTTTTTTTGTGAATCATTTAAATGAACAGCTTACATTCATACTCATAGTATAGGTGCAAGATGATTTTACCCTTGGGATAGATGATAGCAAATATGATCCGTCTTGCAACTAAATTTTCTGCTTATTTCATTTACCATAGACCAAAAGCCACGCGAACCATTAGGATATGCAGAAAGTATGCTAGTGATTTTATTTGCCGTTACCATTTTGTGGTTGCATATAATTTGCAGTTTTTGTTTGTTCCAATGGTTGTGACCGCCATTTCTTAAATGTCTTATTCTTTACTAATGCTGTAAATTGCCTTCATTTTTGGTTGAACCAAATGAAGGCAATTTACAGCATTAATGGCAACTATGGCTACCCGGGCTGTCTCTTAATGGGATCAATAAAGAATGGGTTGCTGATATTAGTGTATGATCCAAATTCGTTATTATGTAAGCGGATACTTCTAATTCATACCTACTGCCTCTGTTGTGAGAAATAGGTCGAAAGTATTCCTAAAATTTGTTGGATTATTTGAAATCTGCGTAGATTCATCTACAAGCTGAGTCAAATTGCAGCAAACTGTGAAGTCTTCAACTTTTTTCCCTTCCTAGTCTGTTATATAAAATTTTGTGGCCAATTGGCTATTGAAGTCGCCGAAAATAATAAATTCCGCTGTCGGATTGAAAGTCTGTATCCAGCACATGAACTTAGTAGCACATAGAAGGGCCATATTTAGACATATAATGTCGAGGTTTTTAGGTTCCATCTCTTCTTTTCTTTCACACGATAGATCTGCTTACAAAAAGAAGTCCATATTTGAATTTAAAACGAGGAAGCAGTTCGTATTCGGAACAGCGAAGATTATGTGGAGTCAGTTGATGAATTTATTTGTATATCGGTTAGTATGTCGGGCTTTTTTCTTTAAGATATTATATAAGGTGTTCGCACTTGACATTGGCAATGTCGGATCCAAGTCCCCGAATGTTACAGAGGTCAGTTTGTTAGTTTGCCTCAGTTAGTCGCTCTGTTTTGTCTTTTTGGTTATCTGTTTTCTGTGACGCCTGTATGCGATAATTCGCATTTTCAACTTTCTGAGATAGTTCCAGCCGTAGATCGAAATGGGTGCATTTAAGTCCGGAGCTCTTTATCTCAGGAAGTTACTTAATGACTTTGTTGTTCAATTTGTACTTAATCGGCCCATCTGCCTATACTAGCCTTCATAATGACTTCCCTTTCCCATATTCCTAGATCTAACAATATTAATGCTAAGATTGGAACACCCTAAAAGGAACTTTACAGTTGATACAATGAAAAATGAATACTCTTTTATAAATTGGAATGTACGAAAAAAAGTGGGAACATAAATTTATACTATAGAATCCCATTTTTTCTAAGAATTTTGAATAGCAGAATTTTCTTAATCAAACAGTTTATTCATCCCAGCTGCAGATTAAAGTTTAACCTACTTTTCAACTTGTATATAAATCTTAACTTTGCTGTTGAATAATTTAGAAAATCCTTCAACGATTCCACACTGCAGTAGCACTAAACTACCAAAGTTATAGTTGAAGTATTTTTTTTTTCTGCAAAATATAAGAAAAGAAAAACACACACAAACGCAATTTATTTCCACCCACTCTTTTATTTTACTTTTAACTTGGTGACATCCCACACTGCACCTAAGTGCCAAACATGCAATGTCAACTGATTTCTCACTCCACGCGCACTATATCCTTCTTATAGTTCACACACATTTGGCTTTAGCTCAAAAAGGATAAAGATTATATTATTCGCCGTCTTCTTAAAAACCAAAACGAGAAAATATTTCGCAATTTAAGATTCATCGCACGTTGCAGTGAAATCATTTTCAGTTTCTGTGGCCGGGGTTTGTGTGGTGTCATATGGCCAGATCCTTTCAAGCGAAGACGACGCAGAAAAACGTATACAAACATACTCAAGTTGTATAATGCGAAGTAACGAATTGCTGCCATACAAAAGTGGCACAAAGCCATAAAAAGCGGTTTCACAGGGAGATGAATCTTTAACTATCCTTCGCTCCATATCGTCTCACCCTTTCCATCATCTGTATATCTCACAGTAATTCCGTGGAATTGCGAAATTCCATTTGGAGTTGGACTTTGTTTTATAAAAGGAAGTCACGTCCTGTCACAACGCATTTAATGTGCAAAACGTGAGCCTCCTTATGCATCTCATTGGAGGATTTCATTGGTATGTATTTTTTTTCTCTACGAATCTCAAGGATCCCCAACGATTATGATTATGAATGATGAATTATGAAAAAAAAAAAATGAGAATGGAACAAAAATTCCAACAAAACTCTGGCAAATATTTTCCAATTGTTGTCGTGATCTAATTTTTAACAGATGGGGTATAGGATATACCGGAAAATACGAATAATAGCGATGACGACATGGGGCGGATAGAGTGGAAAATCATTGTGACCGCTCACGTCCGATAAGTTCCAAACAAATTAAAATGTAAGAATATTCTACCCTTCGACCCACCCATTGCGAAGTGGATGAGTTTTAAGGTTAAGAATCTCATAAGCCATATCCTACCATATCATCCCTTATTCGCTTCGCATGCTGTGTCGCTGATTCTAATAATTATGGGGCTATACATCCTGGCACATAAATTGAAATCCATTTACACATAGCTATGCATCTCCTATATGTATACACTGCACACAGTGCGTAACTACTAAGTCAATCGGTACAAAGCAATAGAAAACAACCAGCGAGTCCTTTGTCCAAGAAAACACGAAGCAGGAAGTGAAGATTTTTTTTACCCTACATATGCCTGCGGATGTATGTGAGAACGACTCTACTGGCAGTTGCATGCTGTGTGAATAATAATCACCAAGTACATCATGTGGTTTGGTTAGAAACCCACACGGATACAAGCGGCCACGGGGGAGTGGGATGAACTGTTCAGAATGTAACTTCCTTATGTAAAATTGTTCAGAGCGTATAAATTGCTCGTCTCTGAGAAGTAAACCATGCCCTCTCATTCGGAATGTTAAGTCAGTAGTACATAACCATATTGGGGTAGCGAAATGAACAAAGCTTACCCCACAACCAACCGTGGGGAGAGCAATCCCCTCTGACAGGCCGATTTTAGATTCTAACTATTGGCACTACTGTCAGTTGATTTGGAAATGAACAACCCCATCTGCGCAGTATAGGAATTTTCCCACAGAGAGCAATTCATATCGAATTTGGAGTCGCAGCTCCTGCGCATTGCACCACTTTAACATATTCAACGGGAAATCTCCGCATGGTTTTCATCCGCCCTCTTCCCCGCCCGCTATACGTTCAACATGCGCATGAGAGCTCTGGCATCGGTTCTCTTCGGCACTAATGGGGACATAGTACAAATGTTCTCACCATATGATCAACTGCGCGAGGTTTCCCCCTCCCGACTCCTCATATGCGCCCTGCAACTCCCATGTATACGAATTGACTTTGCTCCCAGTAAGCCATAAGGAAATACGGTTTTTTTTTACATGGTATCCCGCATTTTTACATAAAAAAAACGAAGAAGAACAGCATCTCAGATGCATATACGCAATCCATCTCTCTCTCTCCCTTTCTCTTCATCTGACTATGTCCTCAAAGGATTTCCATCGATGAACTGCGAAAAATATAAAAACCCCGCTAGGAGTAACGAAAACTCCTACTCTCGTGAAAAGCTTTACTCCGAAACATCCTTACTTCCGTGCTGGTCCATTCGAATATCTCTGGAAGAAGAAGGCAAAAAATAATAAAAAAAACAAAACCCAACAAAATTACACGACATCCTTACAAATATCGCCACGTCCTAGAAGTTCCGTTCGGGTTAGTTTAGTCTCACGTTAGGCAACAAAATCGAATTGTCCTACTGACGTTGACGACGACGCACGCTGCCTGAGAACAACAAACGACACGATGGAGCTGAGTACAACACCAAATAGTAGTACACCATCAGCCACGTACAGCAATAGTAGTAGTACACGTACATTCTACAACAACACCACATTAGCACCGCTTATACTTCTGCTACTTCTTCTACTACCAACCTAGAGTAGTACATTTGGCCAGGATGGATTCTAGTTCAGTGCACAAAGTGCGTCAGTGCAAGTGTGGTCTTCTACTGAGAACCAACAGCTCTTCGAAATTCTTTGAATTGATTTCAAACCTTCATATCAAGACGGACTTCTTGGCGAGCTAGTATTAAGTGAAAGCGCCAAGGAAATATGAATTTCATTGGTACGTTTTACAAACAATTTCAATTAAATTCTTAACAATTTATTTTGTTGAATATTTTCTTTTTTTTGTTTGCAAAATTTATTTAAAATTAAAAAAAAAAAAAAATCTCTACCATATGGTTCTGTTTTCAAATCGTCATCGACTGTGAATAACTAGTGTTAATCTTAAATAATAAATTAATTAATTTTTCCAAGTGAATTAAAAACAGTGCAATCAAACGACATTTTGAGGTCCAAACATGTGTGCAGTGCTCGAGTGTGTTTTAATTACGTAAACATATGTTTGCAAATATGCGAATGTGAGGCAAGGTCTTTTGCAACAACGACATTGATGAGACACCCAGGGCCAATTGCCAGCGGCAGGGGGCAAACAAAAAAACGTGTCCAAATGGGGTGACTGTCAGTGCAAATTTTGTGTTTTCTTTGGTGTTTTACGTAAATTATATTATATTGTTTAAATTTAAACTAGAGTGGATAGATGTTATCAAATCGATATTCCACCGCCCAGCTGGACTGCCGCTAGGTCATCCACACACGGCAAATGCCAAAGTTCACACCACGTGCGGAACAGATTTTTCCTCTGACACTTTTGTTAGTGTCGTGTTGAAATGTTATGTTTTTGAAGGGGTTACGATTTGTAGTTTTCTTTATAAATGGTGCATTATATGCATTCTACGGGATTTTTAAAATGTATTAAAATCGTTCAAGCAATGTTTTGAGAGTCTTTTACGGGCCTTTTCTTATAATCCTTCGAGTCTATTCCAATTTCTTTGTACATACATGATTTCTAGTACAATTATAATGATATCTGATGCATACGCAATTATTTTGACCGACGTTTTATTTATTTTTAGTACAAAACTACCTTTAAAATGATGTCATGAAAAAGTTATGAATCAGACTTCAAATTAAATCAATACCCACGTGTCTTTTTAAACTCTATACCACGTGAAACATTATTTTTTGAAGTTTTGTTGGAAATTATGGTTATGGAATTACTTTATTTATCTAGAGGATCAAGTCCATTTTTTGTTAAAATTTTTCTTTCAAAATTCACTTCTACACCTAAGATTTAAACACTTACAGAATTTCTTTTTTTCGAGAACTGGTAAGAGATATAAAAATAGTTCATCCCTATTGAAACGGCGAGAATTCTCCCTTTTCGATTTATTGAACTTTTTACTACATATCTTCTTACTCATAAATATTCCTTTTTCCAACTCTAATCTAATTTTGTCGAAAAACATACCATTTTCAAATTTCTGAAAAGCAGTTTACACTGAACGTTATCTGAAAATGTGTATCTGTAGTTTTATAAAATTTTCAGCCAATTCCTGCTGGAGTACCATCGTTTGCGTTTCGATTTTTATAGTTGTCTTAAGACTTAAGGTATTGCCTTTAGAAATATGGTTGCCTTCAAAAAGTGGTAACTTGTACAAACAAACAATTGGAAACAAAAAGACTGCACAATTAATCCATATTGACAGTTATTTTATTCACCATTTCTATTAAGTCGAAAGCACGGATTTTGTAGGCGAATTAATAAGTAGCACAAGCATTTTTACTTGGTGATTAAAATTTAACAAATATGTTGTACAAAGTCACAAATTTGTATAGTTTTCTTCAAAAAAACTGGCAGTCCTTGAACCGAAAAAATCCAAGACTGTTGCAAGAATTTCAATGGTTTTGACTGGAATTAACTCGAGCTCAAATATTTCTCTTAAATTATAAAAAAAAGTGCATCAAATGTTGGGATACTACTTTTTGACTATTCTGCTTTCAACATCACCAAAATTTGACCTAATTGCATCTTCTTCAAAATGCATTACGCGTATAAACGTTGGATTCGTGCCCTGAAGCTGGAACCAAAAGCACCACAGAAGCTATTCTTATAACACCTTTTCAGTGTGCATTTTTGAAAAACTCAAAATACATACAGAATGTCCTATTTTTGGACTATAAGAAACTAAGTCAAACTTTTAACATACGGCACTAATTTTCCCTAAATAACTAACAATCAGATATTAAACTAAGGCCGTTAATAGCATATGTCACTCTGTTGTTAGGACCAATTAAATTACTTACTAAATATAAAAATATCCAACCCAATGAATGCGTACTCATTAAATTTGCATTCAATCTAATTGGGTCATGACAAGTACCTACTAAAGCAAAAACAATGCGGACATAAAATCGATTAGAACAACCTAAGGCTACTTGAGTCAGTGGCACTACAGCAAGAAAGCAAGCAAATTTTGTTTTTATTTATTAGCAATAGAATGGCGCTAAGGTAACATTGAGTATATACAAATAAAAGGTCACCATCAACACAAAAGGAAACATTAAATTGGTTCTAATTTGATAAACGTGTTGGAAAGTCTTAAAAACATTTCTCAGAAGCTACTTCTCTAAAACCTACCCTAATATTTGAATTTGTAGTTGCGGTGTTATTACCTACCCTCTGCGATATATTTATTTGTTGTCCGTATTTGAAGTGACAGCTATCAGTCAAGTGCGACTTTTGTGGTTCGTGCAACTTGGCTAATTGTTTACCTCCTTTCGCAATTATCTTTTAAATAAAATTAAGTCGAAAGTGCTTTAGAAATACGATAGAGATTTGGGGGGTGTGGCCGTAAGACAATCGTAATGGAATGTAATAGCCCATTAGACTGTACACAGCGGCCAGGAGAAATTTCTTGGAAGTTTTTAAACTTCTTCAGTACTCCTCTGTATTCAATGCTGGATCTCGCCTCCGAGATCAAAGATGCTATTCGCATTTGGAGTATTATTTTGCCGCAGTAAAGCATTGACGGAATATTTGTTCCGTGACCTTCTTCTAATCACCGACAAATATGCGCATGCACTCGACTCACCTATCGGACATTTCGTCCATCATAATTTTTGTGATTGCTTTAATAATTATGGTATATCATTTTCGAGTACAACTTTTTTCTTAAAAGATTATTAAAAATAATGATGAATGGATAAAATGTCCATGGATGAGTTGTCACAAAAGCCAGTTACCAATATATGAGTTGTATGTGTATGAAATGCTCATCGATGACTTAGCAGGGGATGAGTTGCCATGACCGCTAGTAGGTAACAAGTTCAGCGAAAAAACATTGACATAGCGACAAGGATTCTGGATATAATATTAGCGGTTGTTATAAAATATGAGCAACTCTCCCTCATTTATAATTACGCCGCCATTGGAGAAAATTTACGCACTGCATCGTCTATGTTTGATGCTATCATTTTTTGAACTTTCTGCTGTAGGTACTTAGTAAGAAAAATATAATTTTCGTCAAAATTTCAAACTCGAGATATAAACCATTTATGATATTAAGATGATAGTCGAGTTCAATTTCAGTTATTTCAGAATCAAAAGAGCCGAACAAAATTACTAAGGATCAAGCTCAAAATATTACCTGTGCTGTACCTACAGTATTTTAAATTTTGGGAGTTAATAAAATAACAAAATTATCTTGACGTATGTCACTCAGGATAACCGCTCACAGCATAATCCTTCTTATTTACATTTAATATTTTATCTCTGGATCGTGATTTGTGGTCGGCAACATAAAACTTGAAAACCACCGACTCGATTGAGCTCAAATTTACAGATAGTCTTCTGTAGGTACTGGCCCAAGAGTGCACCTCTGAAGATTGGTCAAAATTGGACAAAAGGCTGTGGCACCGCCCATACAGAAAAACATTCAAAATCTTATATCTCAAAAACCGCTGTGAACACTGTTCAAAATTGGACAAAGGGGCACCGCGCATACAAAAAAATCAAAATTTTATATCTCGAAAACCGACAAATCGATTGAGTTAAAATGTACAGATAATCTTAGGTATCGGCCCAGGAGTGCACCTATGAAGATTGGCCAAAATAGCACAAAGGGGCGTGGCACCTCCCATACAAAAAACATCTTCTATGGGACGAATCTCAATGACGTTATAACTCAATAACCGCTGGGCCAATTTTCATGATTCTTTTTTTGTTTTCCAGAAAATCGATTTATTCTAATATTTCGCATTTTAAGAAAGAACATTATCATCCCCAAAATTTAAAACGAATGGTAGTGAGAAGCTTGACCAAGTGTGCTAGACTACTGAGCGAAGGGTTACAGGTTTGACCAATGAAAAAACACGTTTTGTTCGCAGCGCCTACCCTTCGCCAATCTCTGACAAACACTCTTGAGTAGACATTTGTATACAACTTCACAAATGGAACAGCTGCAGTTCTAATCCCAAAAAAAAACTCAAAATCTTTTCTAGATCATACAATTTGTGATTTTTGAAAGGTCATTAGAGAAGTCGTATTCCTACTTGTACTGGTAATGTGGGTCGTTTGCATACCTGATACTTTAAGTCGTTTCACTTAGGGACTCAGTAGCAGGATATAGTTTTTCCTCACAATGAAGAAAACTGACTCCACTCGGATCATATAAACAAACCTTCTAACCACTGAACCATTGCCACACAGATAGGTGTTCGTTCTGCTGTAAGGTGTACAAAGATAGAATAGATAATAGTAATTTTTAATGTTCACCTTAAAAATATTCCGTAAGTCTCACTTGACTAGGTCAAAATCCGCCAATCAGAGCTCTTAAATTGTATTCTGGACACTAAACAAAATTTTAAGTAGGTACCACATATATAATTTATAAGCACAAAAACCTACGATTTAGCTGCAGAACTAAGGATGCTATAGATGCTATAGAAGCGTTATAGATTCGCCGTTCCCAAAAGAGGTAGCTAGCTATTTATATACTAAATCTGAAAAAATACGGAAATAAACAAAAGGAAAACTTTATTTCTCGAATCGATAAAAAAAAGCTAAGTTAAGTACCTACATATTCCAAATTATTCAAGGCCACAAAAAGTATCGAATGGCATTTATAAAATCCTTCGTCAACTGTCAAGACTATGTCAAGGAACATTTTTTGTTCTGTTTAATCTCTGTTGGCATATTTGACGATTTGGTTTTTCTCATAAGCCGATGATGTAGCTACATTTGAGTTTTATTATTTAGTTCAAAAAAGTATATTTATAATATTTCCCAGAATATTTGTATTCACAGGAGTTTATAGGAGTTAAAAAACGTTTTTTTTTTATTTAAAATGTACAATGATCATATGGAGCTAATGTAAGCAATTCCATTCCATATAACGGGGGAAAAAATACCTACCTGTGTTTAATTCCGGTAATGTACGTAATTCCACTAAAAGCACAATCGTCTTCATTTCATCTATCTCCATCCATCAAGATACATCAGCATCTTAAAGGAAATGTCTATTAGTACAAAAAAAAAACACGCATACAAAAATTGTCCAGCGTGCTTTTTGTATCCATAAAGAATAGAAGAGAACAAAAAAAAAATGGAAATGTGTCCTTGAAAATAAATAAATAATGTAGAAAGGCAACAACATTTCTTGGTACACAATGAATGTAAAATGTATCTACCAGAATAAGTACCTACAGCAACTGAAAGTAGATGACTATAATATGACACGACGATTTTCTAGGAACAGCGCCAATGTTGCAGAGTAAATAAATTTGTATAATATTTTAATTTATATGTCAGGCGGTTAAGACAGATCAATTATAGATTAAGTCCTATAGGTACTTTCTATTTAGGAAAAACAAAATGGCATCCACAGTCATAAAAATAAATTCAGAAAAAGACAGAATTAGGTAATAAATAAGAAACGTAATTTTAATTGACTTTTGCTAGTCTTGAGTAGTTATGGGCAAAACGAATTAAAAAGGAACGTCACTCAAATGATACCATCCGATTAGAAACAGCAAGATATTGAGATAATTTAAGCCAGTATGAAGGTGCGTAGGATTCTTCATACATAATTCAAAGCAAAACATTTTCTTACAGAAACGAAAAATGCTGACGCACTCGGGCGTATGAGTGTTTTTTTTTTTTTTTTTTGCTTACTTACAACTTGTAAGCAGAACGAGTCTTTTGTAAATTTGGAGAAACATCGATGAATGCGGAGGAACTATTCAAATATTAATAGCTGGTTTAAATCTGCAACAATCGATTTACTCTCATTTCGAGGCTGAATTGGAGAGAAAACATTTGTATTTAATAAAAAGGATATATTGTATCTGAAACACTGTTCAATGGCAATTTCGAATGCACTTCTGTTAGTTGAGTTGTCACATAATTTTATTAAATAAAATTGCAGAACTTGTTTTTTCCATAGTAAAAATGGTCAGTAATTCTATTGCAATGCGGCAAATTTTATCAAATAACGCAAACGATATGCACAATTATTTAAATAAAGTTAGTTTAAATTTAATTAAAATTCAAACAAAACTCGTCCTTATGACGAAACTTTGACCAACAATTTACGCCATTAGTCTCATCATTACGGTATCTTATATATCATATAATTCGGCTAACAATTTTGTCTTATATTGAGGAAACTCTTCTTTCCCAGACTAACTTTCAAATTTCAGAGAAAGGTCTAACGAACCCATTTTAAGTATCACTACTGTTGTGAGATTCGCCAAATTCACAAAAATTCACCTGGTAGCGGCATCATCTTTATGTTCTTTTTTTAAAACAAAAGTTTCGGCGAGTTTGTTTCTGTCGTAAATGGATCAGCGATTGTTCTTCATCGATATTCCGCACAAGTTGGCGCGTTTGGCTGGAATGCCAAAATGAGGCATATGACCGCATCCCAATAAACGTTGTCAAATGTGGCCTTGGGTTTTCACCAATATCGGCCGTAGTGTAAATATCTAATCTGTTGTAGACTTACCGAGCTTAAAATAAAACTGGTAGTGATCAATCAGTTCATTGACAAGTGGTTTCAGGCATTTTTATACTGTTACAGACAGGATTTTATATTTGAGGGTAAGGAGTCTCAAGCATGCTATAATTGGATCAGTTTTTAGAGAGTCTGATGATACCTGATGAAGTATACTTTCTTCCGACGAAATCTTGAAAAGAGATGTTCTCTCCCTAGCACTCAATATGCCAGTGATTTTCATTTAACAAAGGGTTTGGTGGCTGTAGTCGAGTAAGTTGCACCATTTCTAATTTCTTATTTGCATCGAAGGTCTATACGGCACATAGTTCTGGTTTTGAAGGAATTCTTGATATATTGAGGGTTAAGGTTGTGGCAGTTCGTCACGATTAAAATCGTTCAACATTAAATCTCCTCGTATACCAATTCTCAATTTAAACGTTCGAACTCTGTATAAAATTGTAGGTGCCCTCCATAAAGAATAAAAAAAAGCACTCCGAATGCCAGTTATTTATTTTTTATATCCGCATTCGTAATTTGAATCGTCTAAATCTCTATAGGTTTCTTGAAAGGTTCAGACTCTAAAGAGCCTATTCTGTGGTTCAAATCACACATGACTATTTTTAACGTCATAATTAGGCTTTTAATCATTCGGATTTAAAAGGTTTATCTGCCAAATATCCCTATTTTCAGCACCGACTAGTTATGAAAATTTTACACTAACCAAGTCTCCCAATACGTCTGAATGTCTCACAACGCAAAGTGTCTGCCATAGTGCCATCTTGACAGTAAGCAACACTGTTTATTATTAAATAATTAATAAATAGTCAAATGATGGATTTTATTAAAGTTACAACTACTGCTCATAGCCAAAGTGTTTACAGTCAGAGTCTACCCTCCTTCCTGTCTTAGCTTCCTTAACTCCTTATAAAGCACCCATAATGCGTACGTCACACCATGTGTTAAGAGCATTCACAACATCTTTCGCTAGTGGTTTTTATAATCTGAAAAATCTAAAAGATCAAGAGTATAATTGGTTCGAAGGACTATTTGATAATGACACGCCTAACCTAATACTCTCGCTAATAATACAGGTATTTGGTTTATTTTTTAAACCATAAGCTAAAAAATAATCACTGCACTAAATTTCATAAGCTCAACAGAATCTATTTAATACAATCCTCTATTTACTTTTACACTTTTAACGACTGCTACAACATACTACGGCTTAACAATAAATAAATTGTCCGAACTATATATTTTATGATGAACACAATCAAGACAAAAATTATTACAAATACTTCTACATAGGCGAGTGGTTATGGTGGATTATTTTGTACTCCACCAAAGCCGACATCCTTTTCCAAACCATCAAATGATGTACCTATTATCTACTGTATACAAATCACATTAACAAGATAAAATTTATTTAATTGCCAAAAGGCACTCCCTTTAAATCCCATTGCGTTCATTCAGTTGATTAAACAAATATAAATCCTTCGATTTTCCACAATTTGACCAAACCATCAATGAAAATTCGATACCACTATTAGCAATTAGCTTTGATTACAAATCATTTTATTAATTAAATTCTCTGAAAATTTGCTATATTTGATTTTTCAGCAAATTTATTTCCCCGAAAATAAAATACGAAAATGCCTAAACGCATTTCTAATTAATTACATTGTACGTTCTACCGAATTGATGTTGCAATTCAATACATTTCAGTTGGTTGTGAATGGTGTATTCTCAAAAAAAAATTAAATATTTTTCCATACTCAATGCATTGTTACCATTATGTGCTGCACTTTTTTTTGCTAAGCAGATGCTTTTGGAATGCTTCATGCAGCACATGCAGCTAAGTGCTAAGTGTGCGGTTCTATATTTATGGGTACATAATACCAGCATAAATGCTTAAATTTGTTGCTGCGGCTATAACTATGCCAACGTCATGCATTTATTCATACAAAAACGGTACAGTTTGGAAAATGTGTGTCCAGAGTTATGAAGCAGAAGCATTTTGAAAATTGTGAGCGATATTTAAAACGAATTAGGCAAATGCCAAATCCGAGTGGCACAATGAGCACATGCACAATTCAACCATTCATTTGTACAATGATTTTCTCATTAAAAATTTGGGCGCATCAGTAGCTCACCTTTTAGTGTACTAGGCTACTTAGAGAGGGTTTATAAGTTCAATCACAAACCACACCTTATTGTTATACCCTCCACAGGAAGGTATATTCACTTTGTCATTACATTTGTAACGCCAAGAAGGAGTCACCGGAGACCCTATAAAGTATATATATTCTGAATCAGGATCACATTCTGAATCGATTTAGCCATGTCCGTCTGTCTGTCCGTCTGTCTGTCCGACTGTCTGTCTGTCTGTTGAAAACACGATAGCGTCCAAACGAATTGACCTAGGTGTATGAAATTTTGTGGGAGGACTTCTTTTTACCGTCGTCAGGTTGGTATTGAAAATGGGCTATGTCGGTCAAGTAGTTCTGGTACCCCCCACACAAAGTCACTATTAGACCCATGTGTCTCTCTGTCTGTTTAAATCACGATAGCGTCTAAACGAATCGACCTAGGCAAATGAAATTTTGTGAAACGACTTCTTTTTACCGTTCTCAGGTTGGTATTGAAAATGGTCTATGTCGGTCAAGTAGTTCTGGTACCTCCCACACAAAAACAATCTTTGGCCCATGTGTCTCTCTCTCTTGAAAACACGATAGCGTCCAAACAAATCGACCTAGGATAATGAAATTTTGTGAGGGTGCTTCTTTTTATGGTCGTCAGGTTGGTATTGAAAAGGGTCTATGTCGGTCAAGTAGTTCTGGTACCTCCCATACAAAACCACTATTACACCCATGTGTCTCTCTGTCTGTTGAAATCACGATAGCGTCCAAACGAATCGACTTAGGTGAATGAAATTTTGTGAGAAGACTTCTTTTTACCGTCGTCAGGTTGGTATTGAAAATTGTCTATGTCGGTAAAGTAGTTCTGGTACCTCCCATACAAAACCACTATTAGACCCATGCGTGTTATGTACAGTACATACTAGCTCGCATGGCGAACATTTTGCTTGATTTTTATGCAGTGGAGGGTATTAAAGCATCGGCCAGGCCGATGATAACACTTTTACTTGTTTTTTTTTTAACACTGCAATGGTTGGTAGACTTCCAGCAGCATAACTATTCAGCATCAAATGTTGGGTCCTTTCATAATGACCCAATAATAAGTGTGAGGGAGGATAGAAAGTACTTTTATTTGTAACTTTTATTTTAGCTTATAACTGATTTGCAGTCAATTAGATAGGAACTTAAGGACTATGCGAGAAAAAATCCGGAAACATTTTCGCAGTTTGACAATACTGAAATACTCTTATAAATAAATAAATAAATAATTTATAAATTATTTGATCTTATTTGGCCGTGTGTTAACTGGGATAAATAATATTATCTTCGGATAATTTTCTATCGTGGTCGAAAAATGAATTTTCAGCTGGTAACCATTTATCCTGCTCCGGGAGCAAGATAATAAATTATTATCCTATGGGTAAATATTTGACATATTCTTTTGCTTGAGTCTGGCTAGAATATTCAGGAGGAAATAAAACACTGAATTTTAGTAAATTAATACCGTAACATTCGATAAATCTCTGTTTTTTAAGATTGGAGTTTGGTGAACTTCTTTTCAACACTTCATAAGTGTCAAAAAATTAGCCGAAGATAATTATTTAGCGCGGCCTAATAAAGTGTAGAAATTGTAGTATAAAATAAATGTTAAGCACAATCCGTTTCATTCAGCATTAAAAATTGTCAGGCCTAGTTTCTCTTTCCGGATTTTATCTCGAACAGTTTCTGTCGGTTACGTTTAAGTATTTAGTTGCTAGTGAGAGTTGATACACTTAGACAAATATTAGGTAAGGAAATACGCAAAAGAGTAGCCTCGTGAAATTTTTTCTAAAATTTGGATCAGTGTAGGTGAAGAATGGTTTTCTCTATGCACAACCATATCTCATCGTTTTTTTCTTCAACGATAGGAGAATAATGCATCTTGATGGCTAACTTTCCAATAATTTCTAGTTTGACGAGTTATTTAATATTTTTTCCTACCATAGCTTTTAGGGGTACCTGTATTCTCCCACAATACTATAGTAATATGAGAATCTCAAAATGTCCGTTTCTGTGACAATTGTTTTTTGCAATACTATCGGATATTGCAAATGCGCTCAGAAGTATGTAGGCTGTGAGATAGTTTCCGTTTTTGAGATAGAACAGAGAAAGCTGATAACGGTCTCCTTATCCTGCTTCAGCAGGGTCTACATCAATATCTCGAAAAAAAAAAGTCTCGAAAGCAAAGAATTTATGCAAACTGATTTCAACTACCTAATAGCCGCATGCCTATCAGAGTCAGAGGTAATGCGGATACCTTCAGGGGATTTCGAGTTTTCCTTAGCTAGAGTAGGTCTTTTTAGTATTGCCATTATTTTCGGCTACAATAGGCATTGGAAAGAAGGAAGGAGAATACTTAATTTAGACAACTCTACAATAGTTTTTGCTCCATCCATATACTGTGGCCACAAGCAGAAACAACTAAAGTCGAGTTTAGACGAAATTGAGTTTTTAATGCCATTAGATTAAGCATGTCCAAATCTATAAGCTGTTTTTTTTTTAGATTTTTATCTTCAAATTTGAAGGTACAATGTCCCGAAAACAAAACAACTAAAGTCAGATTTTTACAACGCCGTTAGGGCAAAACAACTTAACTACACAAAAACAAGTCTTAAGTCGACTTAAGAGGAACTCATTTTTGTTTTATCTCAAGTAATAACAGTTAAAGTTGAGTTTGGTTGTTTTTCCGCGTGATATTTCTTCCCTTTCTTTGATTTTATAGTTAAAAAAAAAAGTCTAAAGTCGAGTTTGGTTGTCGGAATATCAAGGAATATCAGCTAAAGTCAGCTAAACTCGACTTAAGATCTGTTTGCCTGAAAGTGGTGTTAGGCCATAACAGCTTAAGTGTTTATTTTGCTTACCACGCTCAAAATAAGAATGATCAATAGATTATTAAACGTTAGACCGAAAGAGACTTAAATTACCTTTATTTACATATAACTTTCAGGAAAATCAGACTTTCCACGGATTAACCGGAGCCATTTGTAATTTAAATTTTTTCGTCGAATCTTAAAAGTGCTCTCCTGAAAAATTATCAAAATCGACTTTAGCGGTTTTTCCTTGTGGCCACAGATATTATGTAAAGGGTGTCCCATAATTCACGCAAAATGTAATTTTGATAGAAAATTCAGATTTTTATTTACATTTTTCATTGATTCATAGTGTAAATAGATTGGGGTTATGTATAGAATAGCACATCGGATAAATGGCCGCCACGGTAACGATAACGAACACCATTAATTGTTACTGCCTGACCAGCCGCATTTTCGAAGAAGAATAGTCCAAAATCCGCACCAAACAGTCACGCATTGTGGATCCATTTGTTTCTCAATAATTACTCGTGGATTTTCTGAACCCCAAATGTAACAATTTTGACGATTAACGAAACCATCAAGATGAAAATGAGCTTCATCCTTCATCCTATAGAAAGCTTCTCGAAATGCCCAATTCTTGACTACGGTGCCGAATTGATGTTCCTGGACTGTAAGCAATACTCTCGCGAACTGCTTCGATGTTTTCTGTTGAACAAATTTTGAGCTGTGACAGGACACCCAGAGTGTTTAAGATCGCTAATTGATCCAGTATCCCTGATATTTTCAATTATTTTGTTCGCTGTTTAAATAACTATGACGGCCATATTTTGTTCGAAAATTGAGGATTGTAGCTGACAAACCGTTATTATTTTTAAAATATTGCTCACCAATGAAAATGCGTTGTTCTTTCGTATAGCGCTCCATTTTTACTAACCCCGAAATGTC
Source organism: Cheilosia scutellata (assembly GCA_955612985.1). Lineage (NCBI taxonomy): Eukaryota > Metazoa > Arthropoda > Insecta > Diptera > Syrphidae > Cheilosia > Cheilosia scutellata. The sequence goes on from OY015312.1 coordinate 48,098,013, forward strand.
AGCTGTCACATTGTTACCTTTTTTTTTTCAAAAAGTTGGTATCACTGTACTTTTAAGTGGAGCAAAATTCAAACTTTGCGTGAATTATGGGACACCCTTTACAAGTGTCGGTATCGTTCATCGTCAAAAATGCAGTATCATCCCGCAATAACTTGGCTGTGGCTTTTATGGTGTAGTCTCCGTTTAAAGGGTCCTAAAGGCAGTGCGCGGTACTAATAATCATTTTTAGTGTCCAGGTTAAAATTATTTATTGTGACCTGAAACATACTTAAACTAAAGGTTAAAAATGATTATTATTAAGGTCCAGTGTGTTTTTTGTTTTACAATGACGGATCTACTAACTATAGGCAGTCAATTTGATATTTATCACCTACTAAAGTATTAAGATCAATTTTTTTTTTTTTTTTATAATTAACACGCGCTAAAGAGGATATGACTACTCTTATAGTGCAATGTGATTTACACAGCGCGGGCATTAAGGAAATTGGGATAGAGAAGATAGGAGATTCCGATGCACATTGGTTTTAAATGTCTGTAAATTGTATTGAGGAGGAAAGACAGAGCCGGGCAAGGCATTCCATTTTTTTACCAATTTACCAATTCTTCTTATTTGTGTTATTTTGTGAAGCTTTTAAAGGCCCATTGTTCTCGTCTTGGGATGGTGCTAATCCTTACATAAAATGTTTACGACATTGGTTCGCAGTGATAATATATTGTCAGCGATTTCAAATTCCAACTATTATAGGGATGCATTCTTACCAAATAAGGCCCCTATTAAATACCAAAAAATGCAACACTTAACTTTCTGCAAAGACTCAGCAAAAATATCTGAAACCCGGTCATAGAGCAAACGGAATTCTTCAGAAAGGTTGTTTACCACATTTCCTTCATTCCTGTCGTCACCCCTAAAAAATAAGTTCACCTATTATATTTATATGAAAAAAAGTCAATAATGTCATGTCATGTCAATGTGTATCTACCCTGAATCTAGGATAAAACAAAAGCCATTGTGCGATTTACCTACTCTCCCTTACATCCACTTTAACCCTTTACAACATTATGTTCTGATGTGATTGCGGAGTACAGATTTCGTTTCCATAGTTTGTGTGTGTGTGTTCATGTGTCACCGAGTGTAATAAATGACAAAAATTGAGAGCAATCTAAATTTTTATCCTTGTTTTTTTTTTTTTACGAAAATCACATCTGTCAAAGGTGGCATTGGAAAGAGTACTTAAAAGTTCGGATGTAGGCTCTTAACCTACATAATACTGGAAAGAGTGGTTGATATATACGTAGTATGGATAGGATATTATGTATTTGCAAATAAATATGTATGTATAACCCAACGTGTAGAAAATTGATTTTTTTGTCTATTAAAAAAAAAAAAAAAAAAAGCATGAGCATATTGGTGTATTTGAGAAGCACATCGAAGAGCCTTAACAGTTCGAGTATAAGGCAAGTGAGGTTGAAACAAAAAGTGCAAAATAATTGATTTTCTTTTTCAATTCAATTTGAACATTTAAGTGGATGTGTAATTTGAGGCGATTGAATAGAAAAAGACACACATAGACTTAACTCCCGTAAGTTGTAACGAATATCGACTTTGATCATTTTTTGAAAGGTAGATATCACATAAAGCTCGTTAAACTCAAATGGTTGCGGGAAGCCGTCTTATGTAGATGGTATCTTGTATCTACTACTTTCTACTTGCTTCGCTTGGAGAGTTTGTTAGGTTAAAAATATGTTAAAAATAGTCAAGCATCTCTAGCGAGGAAGATATTTCAATGCATTTCCTTAATACACGTACATCACACTATACTATGAAAGTAATCATAAAATCTATAGCGTGTTAGTATAAGAAAAAAAAATATCCCCATTTCTAAAAATGTACAATAATGATTTTGACTTGTGCGGTAGTGAGTATTCCGAAACGGATTTTCAGCAGCAATTTCCGACTATAATAAAGTAATACCTTAAAAAGTTTGTATAAAATTGATTGTCGAAAGTAATTAACAAGCAATAAACACAGAAAACTTGAATAAAGAAAATTGTATAAAGTAAGTCTATGGACTAAATCGGCCTTAAAATTCTGTCTTATACTGTTTCCCGAATTTTTTCCTTATAAAAAGCGGTTTCTAGCTCACTTCTACAACTTTTTCAGAAAGGTTTTCAAAGCAATTGTATTGCCAAATATATCTACAGTCTCCAAAATGATTTTTATTGATTCATATTAAATGAGTTATTTCAACTAATCAAAAACAATTTCAGCTCAAAGTTTTTATTCTGAAACTCGCAATATCTCAAATACTGAATTATATTCTTACAATTTTTGTAATATAACTAACTAACTATACCACTAGTAAAAGTGATGCTCTTAAAACCTTCTTGACACATAAATATCTTACTCGTGACCTAAATTGAGGCTACAAAAAAATCCATTCAATAAAAATAAGTAAAGTAAAGTTCTATAACTCGGTCCATTCGACAAAAAGAATGGAAAAATTTGTTAAAAATAAAAATAAATCCATCTACAGTTGAACTGTTAACCCGAATTATTTCCAACCCAGTTCCCATTCTGCACATTCATAAGAGGGATATAATGTTTAACAAAACAAGCTATAGCTATACTCTCCTTATTTATATCATAGAGATTCCACCCTAATATATAGGACTTCACATATCCTTTTCACTTTCATTCAAGAGATACTGCCTCCATTCACTTCAATGAAAAGGTAGGTAACTGAAATATATACCTACCTACATTTTCAGAATTTAAGTTGTTTAATAAATCTGAAATAAATTGGCTGTCAAATCGTTGGGTTTTGAAAATATATTAAAATTCATACAGTTTTTGACATTAATGCCAGCAGATGATGGAATTATTAAATGTATTATTCAGGTCTTTATGTAGGCCAATTGAAAGTTCAAAGGGTCGACCTTTAGAACTCGTAAATATTTCAGTACGTTGATCCAAAAGTTGACCACAGGTATATGAATTAGCACAGAAATAAAACGATCTGAGTCATTGGCCTACGTAGCCTATACCCGCGAGCTATTAAGAGGAATAAGCTTGACATTGCAAATTGATGAATGCAATTATCTGAATCTAAATTTAATTTAATTTGAAAAAATTTAAATAAGAACCAATTTATATTCGCCTTATTTATCCCTACAAAAAGGCGTTGTGAGATTTTCCGTAGGATGTGAAAAAAACATTACAAAAAAATTATTGCGAATGTTTTCCAGAAACCATCCTATACAAATAGAGAATGTTTGAATGAAAAATTTTGTTTAATTGGGAAATAAACATAAATCACAAAAATATTTAAAAAAGTTAATTTTAAATAAAAAACTACCTAACAATTTAAAAAAAATAACAACAATTAATAATTTAACAATTATTAAATTATAAAAAAATTCATAATTCGGAATTAAATTATTTAATTCCATTTGTTTTTACGAATGTAGAAATTATAAACAAATCTTTCTCAGAAAGTTTCTTTAAATTTCAAAATTTCAAAATAAATAAATAAAAGAATTTCTCATTTTCATTTGTTATTAAATTTTTTTTTTATATTCTAACTTTAAACCAAGCGGAAAATAGTTCACTAATATTAAAATATATCGAACAAGGCAGTGCTTCTAAAAATCCCAAATCTAAGATCCAATGTTCTCTATATGGAAAAATCCCAATATGACCAATGACCCATAGGCTTATAATATATTACGTAGGGAGATATATTTTGAGGTCTCACTTTTTATTCGAAGTAGCTATGTCTATGAAAATCTATGATTTGCGCTATTTCAATTTTTTGTCCAAATTTTGCCCAAATAAAATAAAAAAAAATCAGATTTGCTCGTTTTTAAAATGTAATTATAAAGGAAATGATTGAAGTTAACATCAATATTTTTAGAAAGGCACTAGCTATTCTCTTTCCCGGATTAGCAAATCCGTTTTTAGACCAATTTACGATTAGCGCCATATCTATATATTAAAGAATAAATATTTGAATCATAACGTTAAAACACATATGTAAATCCTTAATTCTTTCGGTAAAATTGTGACCGACCAAGCTTAATACTTAACAAGGATCAGTATTTATCCTCCTGACAGTTAACTACCGCGGGAATACAGAATGAACTGTTCGATGGCCTTAATTGTCCCTAAATAGAACACAATATCATTGGCAACAAAATGAGGCCAGCAAGTAATTGCTAGTAATATGTAGTAACTTGTTCCATTGTATTATAGGAGTATAGGCAATCATATAGATTCCAAAAGGACCTAATGTCTCTACGATTATATAATTTTTGCACAAATCCATCGCTCCATATACAGAATAATCCAAGAAATTGTTAACTGAACGGAAAGGTTTGAAAGCTCCATTTACTAGAACTGAAGCCCTCACTGTGAATACAATAAGTGCAGCCATTAAGCCCTTCAGATAAAATTCGTGATTTTAAGAAGTCATGATATCAGAGTCGCTTTTGATTCACGTAGTTGTAAATTCTTTCCAGTCTATAATCATAACACAGATCAAATACTGCATGATATTGACAGCTGCATTTCTCGAAATTATCTTCTAGCCAAATTTTCAGTGTTGCTTCAATCGACAACTTATTTCCAGAGGAAATTTGGATAACTTAGTACTGCGCCTTGCCAGACTGATCATAAATGTCAGAATCAATTCGTTTGACAGCTAGAATTATTTTAATTTATAATACCTATCTGGGCAAAATAATACCCTCTTTGAGTAAGCAATTTTTGTACAGTCACGAAAATTCAGATAAAATTAAAACCGTTCTACATTAGACAACTTCTTTTGCATTTTATCGATCTCTTCAGTAAATCAACAGTAGGGAAATTCAATTTAAAAATATTTTCAATTATTATCCATTTCCATCCCACCAGTAATGACAAATCTCGTTTCTACCCACCACGTTTCAGGCAAAATCTCATGAAAAAATTATTAAATTATAAAAAATATCCCCAAGCCTAAGAGATACTTTTCATTTTGGAAAAGTATCTACCATCATAAGCCAAAAAATGAGGTTTGAAGGACTGCAAATAATTGAAAATCCAATCCATTTATTTTAAGGCAAAGGCCCAAAATTACATCTCCTACCTATCTATACCTACTTTTAGTCAAAATGGACACCGCTCACTCTAAAAGGATGGAACATTTTCATTTGCAAGAAAATAATATCATAATACGATTTACTCTGGGTAATCTTCAATTTTATTTCATTCCAATTACCACTGAATCTGCATTTCCAAGATAAGCATGAATACCTTCTAAGACTATTATGTACATGTACCTTACATACACACTTTGATCATTGGAGATAGTGTCGGTCGTATTGTCCTTTTTACGATGAAACATCAGTAGCATTAGCTATTACTTCCATATATATGTATATAATACCATTCGATGACTATGACAGTAATTAAGGAATTAAGAATAAATATAGTTACTCGAACACAGGAGGTTTTGCAGTCCTTTGTATAGAAATAATAATAGTTTTCTGTTGTCTTCCTCGGGGGGGCTGGGGATGGTTACTTGATTTCAGTTCATGTTGTAACTGCGTTCGTCTATGGGTCTACGTATGGACGTATATATTGATTTCTACTTTTGTCTTATTAAAAATTAATTTGAAAAATTTGTTTCGAAAATAGAAACGCCAGACAAAAGTGGTAGTAAGAGGGTCCCCTCGTTTATGTAGGTGGAACCGCAAGGATATTTGTAGGTACATCATGTGACAACCTAATTAGGTAGATATAGTATTTTTTATTAATAATTGGCTTATACGTTGGTACGTATGGGACTACATGTTGGAAAATTGCTTGCATAAGGATAACGCAAATTTATGTACGATTTAGTTACTCGGTGGGTTTTTGTGCAAACGGATGATTCCAACGGAAGAAGATAGTAAGTTCGAAAGTCAGTCGGTGGGATTATGGTGTTATAAGTCTGAGCATTTTTTTTTTCGGAAATTTGATTTTTTTTTTTAATAGTATTAAATTTCTAATAGTGTAACTGGTGGTTGTTAATATTGCCATCAAGAAAGTAGCTAAAAACGAAACAAGTTTGATAGTGCAGTTGAGTTCATGCTTTTTTGAGACAAAAAAAAATTGTATCTTCTGTTGATTGGGCAACTTTTTAACTGTTTAGTCATAAATGGAATAATGTGCATTAAAATGTTTGATATAGAGATGTGTCTGTGTATGCTGGAGCTACTATAGTTGCTGCCCTTTAAAAAAAATACCCAAAATCATGATCATGAGCTCTTGTATCAGATTTCGCTGTGTTGTTGCCCATTTTCATATATAGAGTTGTAGTTCTTTAAAAGAATGCCAACTTGGATAGAATATTCTGAATTGCGCATAAAAAGTTTTTTTTTAAGGAACTGGCGACCTAAAGAATGCTAAATCATTTTTGCCCATATGGTTAAAACTGCGTTTTACTCATGTTTCCTTTCTGCACATTTTTGTCATTGCTCATTCTTAATTTTATTCAGCTTATAGCTGAAATACACTGTGGGCATATCATTGCCTCATTAGAAACATTTTACGCGATTAAAAGTGACGCACTATTTCTCACCAATAATTAAATTTAATTTATTTGTACCTTTTTAAGGCTAACATTAATATTGCTGTTCAATATATCAAACCAGCAATATTGCCTACCCTATTTTTCTGACATATGAAAGCGCTGCCTGATTATAGATCTATTTTAAATTGGGAACCCTTTTCCACTGACGCAACATAAAATTAAGACTTCAGCATGAAATCGAAGCAACTGATGTACGCTATTATACTTATAAAGAGTTAGCTCTGACGATGACAAGTCCGATTTAGCTGTTGCCAAAAAATGTCGTTTATGAAGTTATTTTTATACCTACTTATTTCGAATCAGTTGAAAACTTCCAGGAGACAATTCAGCCGATGAATGGGACTGTGTATTTATAATGACCTATCGTTCAAAAACTTGGTCCGAATTGTTATCCGTGAAAGGAATTTGATGGAACTTGTTTTTGTTTCATAATAATAAATCTACTTAAGTGTTTGAAAATATAAGTGGCGTCTATTACAAAAATTCTTCTCACTGGAGTGCGGTGGGTGGGTTTACTTAAATGTTTATACATTTGATGCCTTTTCAGTAAAATCACCAAATAAAGGTTGTTCCAAATTACCTACAAAAGATTTCAATTTTGGCCATTTATGCGATAAAGTATTGCCAACGTAAAAAAGCAGCATGATAGCTAACAGGTCAGAGTTATTAAATATGCAACATAACACTCAAGAACAACACGTTTTCATTATTGACCTACATTTTAAAAATATTGAAGGTTTTGCAGCTACCCCTCGCGGTAATAATAAAATAATAATGCAAAAGTTAAAAAAAATTGTCAGATTTTCCTTAATTCTCAGATCAGAAAATAATTCTTCTGAAAAATTGGTAAGGCCAAGCATATTTTTTTTTTAAATACTTCTCTCGGGAAAGGCGAACCTATAACGCTTCAATAGCGCCTCGAGATGCTTGCAGATGTATGTTAGTTCTGCACTTAAATTGCTGCAAATTGTAGTCTTCAAAACTCTCGACTATACTTTCCCTGAACGTATAAACTAGTTTGGTCATTTCAGTCATGCTATTCTTGACTAGACAACTAGAAAAAACTTTTCACTTGATCAATCTATGCCAATAAAAATTCAGACACACGATGGGTGCCGTCTGTCATACTTAATAAATTAAATTTTTTAATGTCTCCATTGATACAAATTTTTGTAAAATTGTCGTTAAATTTCAAAGAATTTTGGGATTTTTATCAAAACCATCTAATTGTAAAGAATTTTCCTATGAGTTTGAATCATTTTATTTATAAGATATCACAAACCTACAAATTGAAAAGCCCGAAAATGTCATAGTTTCAAATAAAAGAAAATTGTCTCTACTGTGCTTTTCGACATGCTTCAAGTAATGGGGCATGGGCTCTAGTTCTCAGTGAAAAAAGTTGTGCGCAAATTGACGATTTTCTTAAAATCTGAGAATGGTAAAGTAGTTACAACAATTTTGTCATTGGGCCTGCCCTAGTAATAATCACTTTTAAACTTCACCGTATATATCGTGTAGGTCACAATAAATAATTTTTCATCTATAACTTCTCGGCCTTGCACGTTTAGAACAAGCAGGTATGTCTCGAATAAATGGGCCTTACTATAATAATGGTTTATAGCTTTCATGTTTATCGGAATTTTTGGTAGGCCAAAATTGATAATTTAAATTTTATAACGAACAAATTCGCATTGTGACTTCCACTTAATTATCATGTCGCAAATAGCCGCATTATTGAGCATTCGCGATTCACCAAGCCTCGACAAGCGAAAACAAAACCAGTTTAAGTTTAAAACTTTCAAACCAAAACAAATCAAGTCAAGTAAAAACAAAATCAAATAAAATCGAATCAAGTCTGAAATCCGTGAACTGATCGGCTTATCCGTTCATTGTTTACCAGTCCACAGAAGTTGGTGATCCGAATTGTGAATTTACCTAGAAATTTTTTTTAACAGCTTCGGGAGTATGTAGTTCTCTATTTATTAATACATTGGGGATCCTGCGGGAAGATTCAATGGTGGGTCTGGGTATATCACCGTCAATTTTCTGCCTAAATTGTAGGCATCTTATTTGAATACTGTCTACCTTTTGAATGACATTTCATATAGGTATATTCCTAGCGCTAGAGCCCGTCGAACATAACATGTAGTTATGATACAAAAACATATCTACAACTTAAAAAAAAAAATGTCTTGCCATTTTTTGCTTTTCTTCGATTCTTACCATCTACGTACAGGGTAGAAATCGAGAATTTAGTGTCTTCTATGGTCGTCTTGAAGTCGAAAGATCAAAACCTTATTCGCCAACTTTTCGATTAATAGAAGAATATCTTTTCATACCTCTTCTCACCAAATTGTTTCTCGTTCTTAAAGATTTAGTCAAGTGTCCCACCACAGTTGAAAAATTTGTCAATCTCCCCCTAAATTGGTACCAACTCTACTCTGTATTGTGACTTAAATGGTCATCAGCTGTTTTTGATTACCCACTCATCCTACAATGATGACAGCTGATAGGTACCCACTCAATTTGTCAATGTTATACATCAGCTGTGAAAAGAAAACATGCCACCAGTATGCAGTAGAATATCGAGAGTTATGAAGAGTGTACATCAGAACTTGAATATTGAATGATGAATTTTAATTAGAATAACCCAGCAACGCTGATATTGGTTCACTACCAGTTTGTTTTCAAATCAAATTTCAGCAGACATAAGGAACGTCTCGACATATACTTATACCGTACATAACCGGTATTCATGGAAAAAGTTGAGGACTCAGTTTCCTGCGGTTTCTATAGATCCACATCGAATAAGTTCTCCCTGAACGTCTGCCAACTTACCACAAAAATATCACATTTGATGCCAATAGACAACCAACAAGCATATACTTACTCCCTCTTGCAACTATGTATGTATCTTTCGAATGAAAAACAAAACTCCAAGCCATCATGTTAACTATTTTTATTCACAATATACTACATGCCCTGGCAGGCTTCATAAAACTACCATTCGGACATCCGAATGCCTCCGCAAAACCTCTTGAATTTCTCAGATACATATTCAAAAAGTCTTTGCCTTCACTGCAGTGCGTGTAAGCGGATGTGTAAAAGTACAACTTCTCCAAACTAAATCCCCTCCCCACAGATGACAGGACTTGACGAATACTACTCGCAATATCCACATTACCAGATATCCAATTCTGCAACGCTTCAAATGTCAGCCGCTCTGCCAGCATCCTTCGCACCATATTATTGCCAATCACATTGGAAGATACAAAATTAGCATTCTGCTCATGCAAACATCTGTCAAATTCTGTATATTTCTCATCCGAATCGCTACTGCGCCAACTTCCCGCCGCCGCCGTCGAGCTGTAACCACTGCCGTCTATCATCCTATCGGCGAACGCCTCTCCCAACGATCCATAGTACATAGGTTGTGGCAGCATCTCATTGCACATTGGTCCCATAAAAAATTCATACAAATCACTGAGTGACGCCGACGAGGATGGCACCGAATTGCGAAGAGCATCCCCAACGCCCGCCATGTCTGCGGCGAATCGCTGACATTTCTCCAGATTTTTATAGAAATTCTTCTTCGTTACATTCAAACCGGCATAGTCTTCATTCAACTTCGCATCACCGTTCAGTGTCATATGAATCATTTTTCCCAAATACAACTTTGACTTCTGAATCGATATCTCATCAATCCACACAGATCCGACAAGGAGTGACTGATAGACGCCACCAATCTCGGAAAACAGTTTTACGATGCGTCGTTTGTCAATTGAGAAACGCTGCACAATGTGCTGGTAGACGGGTTGGAAGTACTCGCGTACCAAGTGCAAACAATTGTCTGCACCCTTGTCGAGGAGATAGTCTATCCATACGTAGTTCAGTAGACGATTGGTGGGCGTTTTCGCGACCATATCGAAAATTCGTTCGAGTTTTAGATCATCCTCCAGGCGGATGCCATCGGTCTCTTTCAGTGGTTTGCCCAGCACTCGTCGGAAATACACGTCCCAATCGATGTTGGCGAATTTCGATTTGAATTCAGCGTACGTCATGGTGGCCGGTCCTCCGCCGGTGGTTTTGGCTACCTCCCTACGGTAGCCCTTAAGGCCGGAAAAATCCAATGCTATCATACGCGCTTCGCTAGCCTCGATGCCATAGCTTTGCAGCAGTTCCTCAGCCAGTTGGGTGTTCTTCCGCAGAGAGTACCTCAAATTTAAGTTCGCCTCGAGTTGAACGTATCTCTTGTTGCTCTTTATCTCGACACGATGCTTGAAGAAATAGTCCACACCAATGTCATGAAACGGGGCCACAACGTGCATCCATGAGAGTGGTTGACGACGCTTGGTGGAATTACCCTCGATTGCTGGCCACCCCCCAGTGATGCGATACAAGTGTGAGCTTGTCAGTTGCTCCACACCGCGAGCATTGTGACACGACTCGTGGAAGTGTTTCAGTTTCAATTCCACATCCATCAGCTGCTCTTCGTTCTCGTTGAGGACGAACTGCCGAAATATTTCCTCTTCACTTGGGCGAAGGGTGAAATTCTGAGAGGCACTTTGGTTAGAACAGATGTGTCCATGGAAATCATCACAAGGACGCTTACTACCATCCACACTGGCCCTCAGTTGATGGATAAACTTTACCGTGGCTTCCTGCATGGTGGTGTTCCACACATCTTGCGCCCAGCAGTTGGGACCCCAACCACAATAGGCCACAATAAGAATGGTTAATGACAATATCCGATTGTTTATTCTTGAATTTCCGAACAACATGTTTCCGCACTTGTGGTTGCTACAATCGAAAAAGTTTCTCCCATTCGAAATGTTCACGGACAGAAAACAAAAATCAAAACAAAAACAAGCGAACGTGTGCAAAAAAGTGTAGGCAAGCTATTGAAACTTTTTTAATTATGCACGACACAAATTCACATCCGACGAGGGGCGCTAATGTCCTTTGATTTGAAACGTTTTTTCTGTTTATTTAATTTTTCGGTTAAACATTCGCAAGAAAATACAAATAGCTATTCCCGAATGACAAATCACACACAGGACAATTATTGTTAGGGGAGGCAGCTTATGGTTGCACAGAACGGTGGCGGAAAACTAACGAAAAATTGTGGAAAAAAATATCATAAGAACCGAATGTCAAATGTAGATTAATGGGTGACCGACAGCGAACGCAAAACTGCTGAATAAAAAGCAAAACAAACAGGCATTCTGCTAGAGAATGTTTCACTTGTAGGTTTTCTATTTCAGTTGATAAAGAGGTGACTTGGGTCAGATGCGACGAATCGGTGGCACATGGAAAGCTGTACATTGTGGTCGAAGTTGGTAAATGATTCGTATGTGGTTTTCATTTGTTTATTCATGGATGAGGAGAAATTGTAAGCTTGGCGGTACATTTTCAACAACAATCGGAATTTATTTCGTGGTTTTATAAGTTAGACTACTCCGTGAAACTATATTCATGCCATGCCAATACTGCCCCATTGTATAGGCCGGTTGGGAGAAATAGGTTAGCGCCTTTCTATTCGAAACTCTAGTAGGTACTTATGAAAATAATAATTGGTAACCATTCTGACGATTTGATGAAGCTCGAAATTATTCATAACAATTTTGCATAATTATGGCTGACTTTTCTTGACGCAGCGTTGAATCTCGGGTTGATGTGGGCTTATTAACATAGGCCTTTGACTTCAAATAACTCAAGCAACCCAATAGTGTGATTGCACATGATCTAGGGGGCCAAATTATAGGGTAGAATTCTGTAAAAAACCAAAACGAAAACCGCTTTCGCTTTTCAAAAAACGAAAGAAACCATCCGAAAGCGAAATTAGCTTACCGTAATTCCTTACGTTTTTTTCTTCCTCTTCGGCCTACTGCGTGCACGTAGGTGTACTTCATACGAACGCTTTCGTCATTTGCAGCTTATTGTACGCTTGCTTGCAGCTTGCATATAAGCAACCGAAGCTGTGTCCACGGAGCGGTAAAGTCGCATTTGCGTAGTCGCAAGCAATCGTCATGCCGCATTGCAAGACGCATTCCATTTCGTTGGTTACAATTAGACTTCGTTTTTCAGGCTGAATAGCAATAAGCAGCATTGCCATATTGAAGATACGCAGCTTTTATAGGCTGCAAGCCATTACTGCTCCAGAAATGTTTCTTTCTTTTGACTACTTAATTGTTTGAATTATAAATAGCCGTAAATTGAATTTAACTGTTCAAATAACAAAGAAAATGAAAAACGTCATTTAAAATCTGTCATTGTTTTCCGTAAGCACGAAGAGACTTTCGTTTTTGAAGCAAAAGACAAAAACGAAAAACGTCAGCTTCGTTTTTTGCTTTCGCGCAAACGAAAACGATTGAACGTTTTCATCTTACAGAATCACACCACTGATTACCGAAATGAGCGAGTACCCGACCAGTTTAATTGATTTACCGCTGTATTCCATGTGCGATGCGCACTGTTTGTATGGTTGAAACCACATGTCGTCCACATCAATATCATTTAAATTAGATAAAGGGTCCGCCATCTAACGTTTTTTTTTTTTCAACTAGTGCTTATTTCGCGAATGGTAACACTTAGCTCATGTCTGATTTGACAGATAATTAGTTTTATCCTTCCGCTGAACGAATATGGTTGTGTATACGGATTTTGGAAGAAGAGAAGCACCGTCAGCTCCGTATGTTCGTTATCTTGTGAAAAAAGTGAAAAAAAACTGGCATCCTCATCGATAAACCAAAGCGTGAAAAGCCAAAAACAGTGCGTATACCCAAAACGAGTCACTGTTTGGTGTGGATTTTGGTCCAGAGGCATAATTGGGCCATTTTACTTCGAAAATGAGCAAGGAGTGGCCGTTACAGTCAATGGCGATCGTTATCGGGCCATGTTGAACGAATTTTTGTTCACAAAAATTGAAGAGGAGGATATTGGCAACATTTGGTTTCAACAGGACGGCGCTACGTGCCACACAGCCGAGCTACACTCGATGTTTTGCGCCCTGTTTTTGAAGATCGCATTATCAGCCGCAGAGCTGATGTCGTTTGGCCACCGCGGAGCTGCGAGTTGACACCGTTGGACTATTATTTGTGGGGTGCCGTAAAAGATAAGTGTTACGCCGACATGCCAGAGACATTTGACGCTTTAAAGGACAATATTCGTGAAGCCATTGGTGAAATACAGCTGCATACAATCGATAATGTGCTTAAAAATTGGACCGATCGTGTAGGCTACTGCATGGCCAGCCGAGGCAGCCATTTGAATGAAATTATTTTCCATTATTAACCGGAAGGATTGTACTTTCAAATAAAAAAAGAAATTTGAGAAAATATTCAGTAGTTTTTTTTTATAGCATTTTCAAAAAAAAAAAAAGTTATTTGGCGGACCCTTTAGAAAGAGCTTGAACTTTGTAAGAATGGGGACCAAGGTCCCTAGTGAGTAGGTACGCCGCGCGCCGTAGAGAGCTTCATAAAATTCGCAATTCTTGTCCACGATGCCGAGTCGATGTTCCTGGACTCTCATACTAAGGATCCTTGCATTTTTCTTGTTCTCTTCTCATAATTGACAAAGTTACGTTAATATTGCGACACAAATTTTTACGAAATTTGCCTATAGTGAGGCGGCATAGTATAAAATTGTATAACAATTGTGCACTTTGTAATGAAAGCATGAAATTTTTACCATGGAGGGCACATTATATGAAAATGATTTTAAGATATTGGGGCACTTCAGATTGCGCCCTAAAAGGGGTAAAAGTGGGGGGTCAAAGTTTGTATCAAAGTTTGTATGGGAAAATTTTTATTTTTCATCCGATTAACTTCAAACTCGGTTTGTGTACTCTCTATGAAAAATAAAGAAAACTATTTTCTTCGATTTTGGAAATTCAACCCTTAAAGGGGTAAAAGTGGGGTCAAAAGTGCACAATTTTTATCACAAAGTGCACAATTTTTTTACTATGCCGCCTCACTTCTACAAACTGTTGCAGTCGAACTTTTATTACTTTCAAAATATTATCCATTTTTTCAAACCCTAAAATGTCAGCTAATAAATTGTTTTTTTTCTTTTTGTTCTTGCCAACCGCACAAATGGCGTTAAATTCAAATCTTGCGTGAATTTTGGAACATATTTTAAAAGTTTTCATATTAAATTGAGAAATAAAACTTCTCATGAGTATATACCTAGTTGATATAATTTTAAAAAAGATAACAAACAAAGCAAAAATCTTTTTAGAAAATTTATAGAGCGACCCACATGTTTAGACGCCTGTCTCACTGATAAGCAGTCTGCGCTACTTGATTAATTTTTAATTCGCTTACTATGACAGCAATTATAAATAAAATTAAATAAAACCACCACCAGCAGTATTTCTAGTTCAAGGGAAATGATAAGAAATTTCGAAAGAAAATTTTATTTTCCAATATTTTTAAAGCTATTGGCGAATTTGGTAAAAAAAAGGTGGGATTTGAGGTGAGGGGCTTTTCAGGTCACTGGAAATCATGGCGGTGCATATGAGTAGAAAATGTTGGAGAAGAAGCGAAGTTAGTGTCCATAAGTAAATTGAGCATTTGAGCAACTAAATTTCGGATTGCATTCATTCGAACATTCGGTATGGAAGTTTTTGATTTGCCTCTATTGAAGTTTCTTCCATACTTTTGCAATGTTGTCTATAGGTTGTCAAGCTCCTTATTCCACAAGGGTAAAGGCTTGCCTAAACGTATTCGTATCGCTTTTGCAGGATTCAGTAAATACTGTGTTGGAGGCTTGTTTACTTAACTTAATCTGCAGCAGGGAGAATAAAGTAGCTTGGATCCCAGCTGGTCTTACGATTGAAAACCGATTTCGGAGCGTTTAGGCCAATTTTTAAATTTAATTCCAGATAGGAGTGATGGGTCAATATTTCAAAACATTAATATTTTGGACCTCGAAATGGACATTTACTAAAATAATCAAATTTAATATTTTTTTGGTTGCTCTGTATTTAAGAAACATTTTTAAATATTTTAAGCCAATGGGCCACCAAATTTTGTTAATTTTAAATAATTTTTTCACGGGAATGACAGAACTAACATGGAAATGACAAAATCCTGTCTTGGTAACGACGAGACATTTTCGGTTTTTTTAATTACACTTTTGCGAGGCGCCATGGTAAGCACAGATGACCTTTTATATCAATTTGAAATAAAAAGTGAAAATATTTGAATATTTTTTGCAATATGATTGAGTATGTCATTTCCGTGCCCAAATTGTCATTACCGTGTATGCCACGGGAACCATGAAAATGACGACATGGAAATGACATCGAAAGGTATTTCTCTAAAATAAAACCGAACTTTACTGAATATTTTCCTAAAAACACATACAATTAATTAAGTACATAAAAAAGACATGCATTGGAAAAAATATTTGATTTAATTATTACATTATTACATTCAAAAACACTAACCACGGTAATGACAACTTTGGATAACGAAAACATGAAACGCCTTAACCACATGAAACAAAAATCACTTCTGATATATATATGGGCTTATTGCGAAATGTTCCAAAAACAATCAATATGTCCCGTTATTAATGTGAAATCCGCCGCCTAGTTTGCGGCCGTTAATTCAATTTTTTTTAATATTTACTTTTTGTCACGGGAATGAAAATTTTTTTGGGGACAATCACTAAATACCTTCCACGTAATTTTTTAAATTTCCTTAAAATAAATTGACTGGGCCCCAGTCCTCATTGTCCTTTCTTCTTCAAGGCTTCATCAATAAAAATTGCAAACCGGCTTACATTTTACAAATAAAATACATTTGTTGAATGAAGGTACAACATAGAACATGCCATGGTAATGACATTTTGGGTGTTTAAGTTAAAATTTCGGCATTACTATGCATTTTTATTTTTATTTTTTCATGTGTACATGTTAAAAGAGTTTCTGCAGAAACGTATCTTAGTCGAATATTTAAAAAAAAAAATGTTTTTTAGCCTATAAATGCCTGACCGCAAAATATTAATATTTTGAAATATTGACCCTGATCTGATAATATCAGTGACTGTATAAAGTTTGAGAAATGAAGGTGACATCTACAGCCTGTGATGTAGTCATAATCATATAGAAAAGTTGGCCAGCTTTGACTTTTTTGTGCATCCAATACCACCAAGTTTGCTTTTACCACTTCAAGAGCGAATTCACAATGTTATGACGTCTACATGCTTGTCCTATACTTTAAACGTTTACCAACTTAATTCAATTCAAGAAATATTTCCAAATAGAACCCCTAAAAATAAACTTACTTACTTCCACTCATTTGTGCAGGCGTGTAAATGTTTACAAAAACAATCATAATATGCAAACGCAAGCGATGAAATGTTTTGCAACTAAGCTCATTAAAACTTCGTCCCCCAAAGCCGCATCATCCACAGCCAGACAGATTGTCGACACTTCAATACGAAGACACGCATAATAAACAAACTCTGTTCTATTTTACGTTTGCTATTCCCTCCTTGCCGCCATTTATACCCGCGACAGAAAGCCGCTTCCATCCCGGAAATATTAACTCCATCCCCTCCTCGCGCGGGTCAAACCCCCAACTGAATGCACGAAATCAGTACAAGAACCTTCTTTCATCGGTTCTCCTGAGTGGACTTCACTCACAACTATAGCGACAATGGAGCAGGAGCACACAAAAGCTAAGGATCCATCTTTCTTCTTATTTCTCTAATCTTGAACAAAAAAAAAGTTTGCTCACGTTTCACTTGTATAGTGAAGAACAAAAAGGATACTACTACACATACAAATTTGAATGTATAAAGGAGTAGCTACTTGTGCTTGCTTACTATGCAAATATAGAATCCTTCTCATGCTCGCAGAGATTGGACGATATTCACTATGCCTATACCATAAAACCCATAACCACATGCAATGCACGGCTGGTGCTGGTGCTAGTTCCGTCTGGAAATAAAAAGTAGTCCATCGCCATCCATCCATCCATCCATTCATCCGTCGTCGTCAGTAAATCAACTTTTCCCCCATCCTTCTCGGATGAACATAAATACGTATAGATATAGTTGGGCAATACCAACTGAGGCAAGTGGTTACGACGCAGGCACAAGATGGCAGGATATACTAACTTTGAAAAATGCAAATAAACTTGAACAACTTGAATTAGGTTTTTCCTCGTATTCCTTTTTTTTCGATTTAGTTCGCGCTCCCTTTTTTGTGGATGATGTACCAACTCTGGCAGAGTTTTTCCTTTGAAGTGGAAAAATAATGGAAAAGTTTACAATCTATTTGATATTTTACTTAAAAAGAATAAGCGTTGCAGAGTAAAAGTAAAAAGGATATCAAGAAGAAAAGTCCTTGTAAACAAAAAGTTTGATCTCAATCTGAAAGAATGGGACAAATGCAACGAAAACTTAAAAAAAAAATATATACATATATATATAAAATGTGTGTAATTAAACAGGACATAGTATGAAGAGATTTTGTCTGATAAAACAGAGTAGGTAGGTAGTACACGTATTTGAACTCCAATTAACCTAGTTAGAACTGGAAAGTTTTTGGTTGCGATGCTGCTCCTTCTTATATCTCATAGTGGCAAAGGAGCAAAATTTCCCTTATAAAGCATAGTCATTAAATTTAATGAATGCCATAGTAGAAGAAGGTTTTTGCAAAATATACTTAAAGCTTCTGATGGTATTGCAATTCAACTAGGAATGACGCAAAATCGATTGTTTGTATGCGGATGATTTTCTGACTGATCTAAGTGATATGGGGTCGGTTAGGGTTCGATTTGTTGATATAGGACATATCAAAAGGAGAATTTCATCAGTTTACCAAGAAAGACAAATATCCGATAAGCTATAGAGATTGTGGGTATTATGCTTTACTGGGCTGGAGTTTTAACTTTCTACCTCCTCTAAGTTTTAGGCAAAAGAATTTAAACCCTTCAATCGAAATAAAACCAAACGTTCGAGTGAGTAAAATTCCACCAAAATAACCATAGACGTTTAGCGAAAAAAAGTTAGCTACGAGTAGTACCTACAGGGTGTGCCACACATATTTAATTATCGTTTATTTCTTATGTCAAAGACAAAGTTATACAAGGATCTTGCACCATGGTAGGATGAAACATTAACATCTCTGTAGATCGTCATCAAGATGGCGGTTAATTTCTCGACATCATTGAAATATCCGTAATCTTACTGAACGATTAGTAGATTAATTTCTGAAGAACTGACTACTGACAATACCCGACAATTTTGTACGCAAAATACTACAGTCGTCGGATCAGTTTTAAAAATGCTGTTTGCGTTTCATTTTTAAGAAACATTATACACATTCCCGTGAAATGAAGATAAAAACTATGAAAGACGCATCCAAAACCTTTAATTGGTCATATAGATAAATAAATTCTACTTACGTACTTACTTGCTTAGGTGGCGCTACAGTCCGGGGTGGACCTGGGCCTCAACCATCATGCCTTTCTAGTTATCACGATCTTTGGCACACTCCAAGTTGGTTGAGGTCGCCTTCCACTTGCGCGCACCACCTAAGGCGAGGTCTTCCTGTACTGCGTTGTATCTCCGGGTTGGAATCGAAGACTTTACGGGCTGGAGCGTTGGTGTCCATTCCATAAATCTGCTCCTCCAAAGCCCGTCAGCGCAAACGGGACCGAAAATCACTCGAAGAATTTTGCGTTCAAGATTCATTCATTCATCCGCCTTTGATAAGTCCATGATTCTGCGCCATAAAGCAGGACTGCGATGATGAGGGTCTTACATAGAATCTCCTTAGTGTTTTTTGACAAGGCCTTATATCATTAATAGCGGAACTGAGGTAGACAAAGTCCCGAACTACCTCAAAGTTATAGTTGTCTATCGTGACGTTCGGTCCAATTCGTCAATGTTGTGTGTCCCTTCTTGTTGACATCATGTATATTTTGTTTTGTCTTCATTCACCGCTAAACCCATATTTGTCGCTGCTGTGCTTATAGCACTTGCAATCGCACCAGTGACAGCTCGCTGTCAGCGTATGCAAGTAGATGCACAGACAGGATCTTGAAAACAATGTTAAGGAGAGACTGATGCCTCTATAGTTAGCCTTTGTTATGGATCGGGCAAACAATTCTGAAGCTCCATTCATCAGGCATACTTTCCTCTGACCAAATCTTGGAGATAAGTTGATGTATGCTCTCTACCAAGCCATCGGCCGCTGCCTTGAAAAGCTTGGCAGTTAAGCCGCCCGGTCCATAGTAGACTTATTGGACTTTAGCTTGGATATTGCTATTCTCACTTCATTTTGGTCAGGTGGACGGAAGTCTTGGCTTTCATCGCCCGGGTTGAATGGTTCACTAAATTCTAAGCACAATAAAAATCACAGCGCCAGCTACCTGTTTTCATACAAACAATATTATAAAAACAGTAGTTCTTGAGTTTATAGACACACAAGAACATTGCCTTTCATTGATGGAGAAGATTTTCAATTAGTTTCCGAGATTTTTTTGAAAACCTACATTTTTCCATAATATTCATAAGGTAGGTGACCCAAATAAGGCCCACCTTATAGTTTTTCATTAATAACTTCCAAGCGCGTACAATTTTTTTTACTAAATTGACATTAACATAAACCTTAGTTCAGTTATCTATATAAAAACATAATATTTATTTCTTAAAACCGAAATTGAAATATATTTTTTTAACATTTTGAAAAACCTTACCTTGGGCCTTATTACGAACACCTGTTCCTAATAAGGCCCATACATAATTTTTTCAATTTCTTTGGTTATCCTACTAAAATAAGAAGTACTTTGTCCTGAAACAAATAAAACAACGTAGTTTATTATTTAATTATATTTTATTTTATTATTTAATAAAAAAAAAGACAAATACAGCCATGAATAAAAAAAATATATAGGTATATAAAAAAAAATTACTTTAATAAATTAATTTAAAATAAGGAGATATTATTAATTTAAAAAATAGTAACAAATTAAATTTTAAGTTTTGGTAGGTACAATCACTAGAACAATCAAGTCCTTCGTCATCTTCAGTTATTCCAACACGAAGTTCGAGATATCAAGCACCATAATGTTGACACTGTTCATGTCTTCCATCCGGTCTTCTTTATAGGCATGCCATTTCCATGGTCCGGTCTTATTTCTTTTTTCTCAATTTGTCGACCTTTGACACTTTGTCTAAAAACAATGTAAAAACAAATTAAATTTTTCATATTCCTAATAAGGCCCGTTAATATTTTGTGTGGGCCTTTTTAAGAACATGAAAAGCTTTTGTTTATAACATTTTAAACGAAAATCTACGCAAAGGATTAAAATGATACTTAAACCATACTAAACCTTTGTTTTGTATATAACATATTGGATGTAAAAACCATACTTACCCGAATTATTATTTGCACTAAAATTAATAATAAAAACCACTTTCTTATAAAAAAACGCATGCGTGCACCTACACTAACTTTTATCGACCGTAAGAAAAACCACGATTGCGTCAGAAGGAAATTTCTATCGATTTTGGTGTAGATATAGGTGCCCAGAAGCACATTTAAAATATAATTCCTGTTGCTTGTCGGTTATGCCACTTTTTGCGCACTGGGCCTTATTAAGTTCCGGGCCTTATTTGGACCACCTACCTTACATCCGAAAGACAGAAAATCGTCTATAGCGGTAAAAAAAAAACGTATACAATAAGGGTCTAAACATTTTATTTAATTTTGTTCAATACGATTCGATGTCGCAGATACCTATAATACAATTCATGTTTTTCAAAAATGCATTAGACTTTGGTCTTTTGGAAAAATTTACTTTGATCAAAGCTACGCAAAAGCAAGCACTGCAGGGATAGCTAGTTTTGACTACTCGAACATTAATTTGTAAGTGAAATTTAAAGCTTTTTGAATAGGTTCGTCACACAAGGAAGATCTTCCATGTTCGTCGCTCACTTGATCATGTCTTGACAGATTGGTGATTAGCGCCCAGCCCAAACGGTAAGAAACATTAAGATTTTAAACAATTTTCCTTTTATGGCCAAAGTCAGTACTAATAATAACAAAAGCGAATTGAGGAAATTCAAACCTCAAAAGGGTGGTCAAATTTTGTATATGGGAAAATTATTATTTTTCATCCGATCGACTTTAAACTAGGTTTGTGTACTCTAGATAGAAAATAGAAAAAACGTTTTCTTTGATTTTTGAAATTTTTCTTGAGGTCCGAGTTATAAGCGACGGGAGAATCGGGATTCAGTTTATTTGGTTAACGTTTTTTTTTTTATTCTATCCAGCGCGTAGCAAACTATTAATTTATGTACTTCAGTTCTTTAAATCGTACCTTCTTATTTATGAAATTCTTAACTAACACTTTACCTACATGTTACTAGCGGAGCCCCGCCTGATAAAATTAGGAGTCGAAATTTTAATTTAGAAATGCACAGTTTGCTTCACGAAGATATCAGAAAAGGAGACACTTTTTTTTTTCGCAACGCATATTTGAGTGCTGACAAACTGATTTTCATACGCCTTAATGTAGCCTATAACCCGCACATATTTATTTCACACAGTCTTGAAAAATAAATTTGCAAATCGGTGAAATAGTTCGTAAGATTATTGCGGACGGACAATATTGCTATGTATTGTGTAATTTTATATACAGATAAGATAAGGCCCCAATCCCTTGTGACTGTGAGGCTCTGGAGTTGCTCTTATTGAATTTGAAGATGATTTTTACTCTAGTCTTGTAAATCCCCACAAAAATTATAAGCCTACCTGACTTTTCGTATTTCTAGGCATTACGACAGGAATATAAATGGATCTCCAAAAAGACAATGAATGGAATGGAAATGAACAAATTGTGCATAGGTTGATACTTGTCATGTCTATGAACCTTTAGGTTCCGGTTAAATAAATAAATATCGTAGGCGGTGTTGGTCACATTCTGGTTCTGTGTTACTTCTGCAGTCATAACACGTGTTGTGCATCTACCTATGTTCTTGAAACTCCCCACAGATAACCTACCCCATGCACAAAAAATGAAACTAAGTATGTTATTCAGCCCATTTCTCCAACAAGTGAATTCCACATGAAAAATCCCAGCATCATCTTAGCTTATCAACCATGACGATACCCTTGGGTACCGCGAAACCTCCATCAAAGAAATAATGCCAACACTCTTTTGCCCTCTGCACTTTCGATGCAACAAAACAACACCGACCGACCTATTTGTTCAGAGTGGCAAGTTGGCAATGTATAGGAAGCGTGCCGCTTACGTAAGCCAGAACAAAGTTGTTTATTAGCGCTGTGCCATAAAAGCAACCTTGGGAATTCCTCATGCATTCAGGTGTACACTTGTACAGTTCGCTCTACCCCAAAGCTTTCTGTTGTGTGAAAATGTAGGCCTCATTCGAGGAAGGGATGAAATCGATTTTTGTTCTCTTTCTCTCTACCCCAAATGCACGCTTTTGGCCGAGTGAATTTCTGTGAACCACAAGAAAAGACGCAAAAGTATTATAGCTCTAGGCATACCTACACGTATAATGAGTGCACGGCCAGTCATATATGCGCCTAATGAGCCCCGATAGAGGTGGCTGGCTGGGTGCGAGATGTATGCTAGGTACACCTTAAAAACTCGTCATACAAACAACTACCATATCTAACCTGATTTTGCACTCATACACGCATCGTGCCGCTGCATACTTATATGAAACAAATGCCTATATATTTAGGGGAACGAGTCTAATGACCAACAAACACAGTGTTGACCCAAATTGTGTTTTTCCATCCACACAAAAGGCATTCGAGATTGTCTCCAATTTGCTGGCGCTTTTGATGTCTTCTTTGGCCTTTGAAGAGATGCTTCATTTAAAATTCATAAACCCATCAATGCGAACGTATATAAATGCCGGACGGAGTTTTGAACCACCACAAAACTTAACAATGTTTGCGGAATATAATGAAAACGAAAACACCGAACAAATTTGTCTGCCGGAGATCGCACACATTTATTAAAAAAGTTGTTTCCAGTGTTGATGGTTAAATTATTATCCTTGGACAGCTTGCGTAAACATAATAAGGTTAAGATGGTGTTTGAACACACCGATGGCATGTTGTTAAGTTTAATGGACAAGAACCGAAACGCAATTGCCTAACACCTGCCTGGGTATGAATAGGCCGAATTGGGTGGCAATTCGTTAGGGATTTTGAAAATTAATGAGCTGCGAGATAACAAGGCACATCGCTCATATTCACATTCTGTATAGTATAGGTGATTGTAGTAGTTGTTGTGTGTAGATGACATGACTAATTGGGCAAATTTTCTTTTTTATGATCAATGGTCTGTTGGCGAAATGTTTTTGTGGCAGATATACTACCTAAGTACCTACCTACAGGGATATAAAGCATTAAAATATATGGACATGGCTTTCGCTTAGATACTTGGAGGCGCTAAAGTATGGGACCTGATGAACAACACAATTCTGGCTAAGGCATTTTGGTTACCACGTCATTTTAAGCTTGAAATAATTTCATGTCGTATGTACATACGTATATACGACATATGTCTATGTACTATGTACTTGCATTTTCAGAGCTGGGATATCATCTATCCCGGAGCTTAGATGTGCCTAGATTATTTTTGGCAGACCTTATTGACAGACATTTGATTGTGAGGAAAAAATCTGCAATCGGCTGTTGACAAAGTGCATTCCGTCGATCCAATTTTAGACCATTCTTTTGATCATTATCATTAAGCCCCAAATGCGGTCACTAGGTCTGCATGGTATATTTCAGAATATTTCAGAAATTTCAGAGCTAGGATTCGAAGACCCTCTTAGCTGGGGCATTTGGTTTTGGGTTTTTGGCCTACATCCTCATCTTGGTACAGCACATCGCGATTGTATCTTCTCTTCCATTCGTCCTCCACGCGGACAGGACCAAAAATCCGGCGAAGTATTTTTCTTTCGAAAGAGCCAGCACTCGGCGCCATAAAGCAAAATAGGGAGGATACGTTTTTTTATAAATTTCATCCTTCGAGTTAAGGATTTTGAACCCAATTATTTTGCCAAACCGAAGTAGCAACGATTTCAAAGGGTAGTTCTTCGCCAGATCTCCACTATGGTGTCATTCGTGGAGTTCATGGAGGGATCCCAGGTTCGATCCCCTGATAAACACAAATTACATCTTAAGATTTTTATACCCGGTACCACACTGTGGTGAGGGTATATTCACTTTGTCATTCCATTTGTAACGCCCATAAGGAGGCGTTGTAGGTATGACAAACTATATATATTATTGATCAGCATCACTTTCTTAGTCGATCTAGCGATGTCCGTCTGTCTGTCCGTCTGTCTGTCCGTCTGTCTGTCCGTCTGTCCGTCTGTCCGTCTGTCCGTCTGTCTGTCTGTCCGCACGATTACGGCCGTAATTTAAGAGCTATCGACTTGAAATTTGGTATGTAAGCTTTTATCCACCAAATGAGGCTAAGTTCGAAGATGAGCAAGATCGGATGAAAACTACTGCTACCTCCCATACAAAAATATCAGATTTATATAGCTTTTTATGTTAAAAAATAAATTTAAATAGCTACAGTAAAGATAGCAAGTTTAAACTTTGCACATATTATTTTAATAATATTTAAAAAATTTTGACAAAAAATTAGCTTGGTCGAATAAAAAGTACCCATACCTCCCATACAAATATATAATTTTTTAGTACAAAAATATTTTTTTTATTTTACAATAATATAGTACCGGGTATTTGAGCTTCGGCATAGTCGAAGATAATTGTCTTACTGGTTTTATTTTAGATGAAATTGTTAAATATGTACCCCGAAATTGTTGCTATTATTACTGACGTTTTATCATAGGCGGTTAACAGATATTTGTTTGTTTGTTGATAGCATGTAGGTACTTAGTCTTGTCTTCATTTACTTCTAAGATTTCAATGGAATTCGCCTGTGCTTCTATCACGGCACGCTCGGAACAACCGATGATTTCAATATCGTACACATAGCCCAGCAGCTGAACGGGCTTGTGCCTTCTGTGTTGATACCTGCCCTGCGTACTATCTGCTCCAGTACGAGATTGAAGAAGTCGTATGCGGTGCCCTGAAATAAAGTCGAAGGAAATTATGTCGAATCGACTTTACTTCCATTTCAGATTGGAAAAGTCCTTCGAATTTATTTCACGGCACCGTGTAAGCTGCTTAGGTGACTTTCTACGAGACACTTATACCATATAGACTGGTGTTGGCCCGAAACTTACCTCCGCTAGAAATTCCCCGATTAAAAACAAAATCCAGGTCTTATCCTTGTTAAAAGAATGCTGATTTTATTTCCATACGTTAGGTCGTAAAAAAACTCAACTTTGCCATGTGCTTGCCAAAAAATGAAAGATCAAGAATTTTCTAACTACATTTGACGTTTATCATTAGATAAGCCCACACAGGGACGTTGCCAGAACAAATTAAATATTTGAGATTTTCTAAAGATTAATGGCTCGATGACAACTGGTAATTTGTGATGTTACATTGATCTTGTACCAAAAATAGGGTAAGGTTACTCAAAATGTAAACCAGACTGTACTATTTATTAAACAATGGAAGGAAAAGTATTTCACAAAAGATGTTTAGCTTTGTTTTTGTCGTTGTTGTTGTCAATGTCCATTTCTTGCTCCTAGTCTTTTGGATGCATCGTGGGCAGTTTAAACCTAGGCGATGGTCATGCTGCAGGGACTACAGAATTACTTTCTACGCGAACTGTGTAGGTTGGAATCCCGGCACCGGACAACAATAACTGACGATAAAGAGAAACTATTGATATCAGAGTTTAACCAAAAAGGCTTTTCTTCTTAGTAATACAGTAATAATTCTGGCCTGAGCTATAATGATCAGAAACTACAGTCAAAGTCGTACAAAATTCCAAATAGAATTTAATCTCTTTTAATCCCACATTCACAGCTAGGCAAACGTTTCATGTCCATTTCAGAGTCCTCAATTACAACGAAGAGGAATACAACCAAGTAGGAATTTCCTACCCCATTTTCGTTCCGTAAAATGTACTCCCCCATTGTTTACAAATATCTAAAATTACCCATTCAAGTGGATGTCAAAAAGTTGCAAAAATCCAGATAAATCTCCTACAAATCATTTCATAGCCCAATGCCGCACCCCACTTGACATCGAGAATTTACTAAAACAAAAGTAGGTACCTAAACAAAATACACTCAGGAATATTTTTGCAACGAATCACTTTGAGGCGGAATGGACATTTTTGTAGAAGATAAAGTTTGTTTTAAATGTTCTTGTCATTTGCTGTTCAAAATAGCAAAAGTCCTTGTCCTTCAAATGACAGAAAAACACAAGACCGACGACGCCACACTCACCCACCCCATTACAAACGGTGTATAGTGCTTTTTGGAACTGATTTCATGGCCGAATAGCTTCAAAGTGAAGCCATGTTCGATGTTTACTTTAATTAAGTTCAAAGAGAAATGAAAACTTTTCCACTTGAAATACTGATGAAGAAAAGGACACTCTGCTGAGTATTTATTTTCAGTTATAAAATTTAATTAACTGTCTGCGCGAATTATGAGCAGTCTTAAGGGTGAATGGTTAAATGGGAGCATGTGTATCCCAAACTTCGAAAATATTTAACCATAAAATAATATTATATAGACGCTTGGGACTTACCCCTATATTTTCATTGACACTTTATGCAAGCATGAAATGTAAATTACATGCATACATGTACAGTACTTACATCTACATTGCGTTTACGAAACATCAATTTAATTCGTGCACCTCTTGCATTGCTGCTCTGTGGAATAGTTCATACTGTGCCAATGGCGCTGTTTGCCGTACGGATAAGTTTCTACGGTAACAGGATACAACGGAACATCATCCTTCATATACCGTTGCATTTATGGCGGAAAAAGTGTTGAAAACAAAAATTAAACGGTCGTTGCTACGAAATTTGCTTCTGCTGTGCTGACTGACTGTAACACCTCGTGTTTCGTGTATAGCCCTGTGTAGGTATAGGTACCTACATAGCGGAGATGAAAAGCGGAACAACAAAATACGCTTGGGTAAAGTTTAATTGGTTAACGATCTTTGCCGGAGGTGCACCGTGTACGAGCTTGAACGGTGCTTGAGTAATATTTTACTACAGATAAACTGAGTGGTCCTGTACCTGGATGCAAAAGTAGACTAATTGTGAAGCAATTTCACCATCACATGGCGGCAACCCTTCCAATGTACGAGTATACCAAACAGGATTGTAAACGTTTAGGGGAAATTGTTAAGAGTTTGTGTGCTTCATGCAGGTGAATGATTAAAGAAGGGTTAATTGTGCACGCTTTTCTAATTTGTGAGCAGAGAGTTGTTTTATTTAAGAGCTTTAAGTGGGTGCAGGACTGCAGGTGTGAGCACGTAAAACAGATCGAAAACAAAGTGCATTCAGTTTTAGTGCGGTGTCCTTCCTACGGCGATAAAAGGCAAACTGATTCCCCACATGGTAGACGTTGTGCAAGCTTGATTCTCCATTTTTTTCACATAATATGATGTAATAAAACAACAAATTAGAGGAGCCTGGGGTGGGATTCTATAAAAAACGAAACGAAAACCGTTTTCGTTTTCACTAAAGCTATCTCTATCATGTCTGTGGCGATAGACAGATCGTTCGATCGCTGTCATTTTATGTGATTTGGCCTCTGGTGGAATCCTAACTTACCTTGAATAGGTAAATATAAATTCTTGCGTTAAAAATGAACTGGTGCGAAATTCAGCAAAAATCGTTCGGTCCCAAAAAACTCTCGGAAGAACATTTTCTTTAAGTACCTACATACCGTGCTTCCTTTTTCGTCTACGATATGAAAGTCATGGCGATTTATAAGTTCTATACCTAGTAACACAACGCCTGACAGATATGTCGTCGCAGAGTTAATATTTCCTTTGAACTTTGTTGACAATGCTACAAGGCACAAGGCGGAAAGCAGAGGATATCATTATTTCGTCGGGACCCAGCTGTTTATGTAAAAAGGTCTTCCTTCTAAATCCACAATTTTATTATCTGCTTTCAAGTTCGACGTTAGTTTTTCTGGATGAACTCAATGATTCAAGTTGTTCGTCTTACAAAACCTGAAAAACCGGTGATTTGGTGGAAAGTTCTAGGGCATCAGATCAGCTGAAAAATTTTCAAGTGTCACTCTAGTCTACTTCAAATCAGTTAACACCATACTTTATAAACAATTTTGTCTCATGTTTGCGGACTGTCCCAATGTAACATTAACCATATCAAGACAGATAGCTCTATATTTGGTTGCTTAATAATAACCCGCAGGTTATCTACAGCTAATTGCAAAAGGAAGACGGGAGAGCACCAACTTGAAGCAGGCTGCGTTGCCCGTGAGATAGTTATAAGCCTTTTCGAGCACCCTTCTGTCCCACGTAATAGTTGGCGCAATAGGTTTATAGGGTTCTATGTGAAGTTCCTTACAAAAATTTCACTGGGTGAGTTTTCTCTTTCTTTTGCGACGAATAAGAAGACCTATAACTTTATGCCGAAATCGAGAAAATTTCTCAGGACAGCTACGTTTTCGAGAAATGGCCAGTGGGACATTTTTATTTGTTTTGTTTTTTCGGGGGTTGAACTCGAAACGTCGCGATACCTATATATCTATATTCCTACATACCAACCATTGAGCCCTTGAGATATTGAATTTTTCAATTCTTTACTGCTCCTTGCTCTAGGTACCTATTGTCAAAAACATACTTGGCTCTTCTTGTCTGGGTCTTAAATCATACACTAGGATTGCGGGGAATGCGATCTCCAATGAGATTGTTAAGTAAGGCTCAGAAGAGAAATTCTTGAGAAATTATCCTGAGATGGTTCTTCCTGCGACTTCGGCCAAGGATTTCTTTGAAAATTAGATAGATTGCATAGGGCACGGCTCTTCATGATGAAATGAAATCATTGCCACTCTTGCTATCTGGCAGCAGAAAATACTGTAGACAACTTATTGGCTTTCTTATCGGACACTTTCATTTTGCTAAGCATATGTGGTGACTGGTGAGGTTTGAGTTGATAATATGTCTATAATCTCCTCATCACTAAAGAGCCTTCTCTGCTTTCGAAAGTAAAAAAAAAATGTTAGTAAAATGGGTATTACAATAGTCTAGTTGAGTCTGATTGCTCCAGCAGTGTCTTTCCTAACCCTACAAAAAATAAATGTGAATTCAAATACTGCCGTCAGCTGTCCTTAGATTGGCCACCTCTTTATAATAGATAGTTTTGTGGATAAAAACATCACTGGTGGTAACTATGCCCCACTACTGCACCATTAAAAACGGTATTGTGTTCCAAAATGGCTACTCCCAGGCTTCTTTGCTAATTAACGTAATTTTGATCAGAATCTAAATATCATACTTATTTCTCGGTTTGGGCTCGTAGTCGTAATCATCTACTCCTTTGTCCTTATATGTTCCTAACAAGCAAACAAAAAGTTAATTTTTTTTTTGAAAAGCCAAAGTTCAAAAATACCACAAAAGCTGAATATAATCAACACACAGGGAACAGAACAGACAGTATAATATGTCCCCGACAACTCTGTTTAATCAAATTGATCGCAAGTTAGCCTGAAATGTCTGCCAAAACTTTACTGATGAGTGTAACCAGGAAGATGTACCTACCTTCTC
Source organism: Cheilosia scutellata (assembly GCA_955612985.1). Classification (NCBI taxonomy): domain Eukaryota; kingdom Metazoa; phylum Arthropoda; class Insecta; order Diptera; family Syrphidae; genus Cheilosia; species Cheilosia scutellata. The sequence goes on from OY015312.1 coordinate 48,128,325, forward strand.
CATTAACTTAATAGGTCGACCGCAGAGCAGCAAACTCCATACCAACTATATGTAGCAGCAAAATCCGAACAAACAATTTCAAAACTCTCAATTAACTTAACTTTTCCTCCAGGGTATACCTCTGGCCCGTAAAATAATTTCGCCCAACAAGAGCTGGAGCACACGGTAGTTCTCTATGGTGTAATAGGTGTGCCATAATGCGGTATAAGTAATGGCATGCTCGACAACTCCAACCTACCTTGAAACTTTTGATGCGTATCCTGATTTGAAAATCACATAGAGACCTCGTCACAGAGGTCCCCCCTTCAGCGGGGGTGAACATGCAAAATCACGGGAAATCTGTTTGGCAAATTTAATTAAAATCTTACCCCGGTTAAATGGTCAGCAACATGGAAACTATGTGTACAATATCAGAACGCAAGAGTGGAACATTTATAGTCCACACAATGGATTTGGAAGCGCAAGGCTTTCAAATTTGATTTGCGGTTCGGTAATATTGCGGTCGCGCAAAATATTACCAACCAATAACTGTCCCAAGTGGTAATTATCGGTTGTGGCTTTGCTTTGGGGAGGTGGCGAATTTATTTGAAAACTACTTTCGATTAATCCCGATATATCCTTGTTGAAGTTGAAATTAATTGAATTCCCTTTCGTTTTTTCTTTTAGGCGCAGTTGGTGGTGATGGCGGTGATGATGGCGATGACAAAGAAAAGGCAGAGGAGGAGGAGAGGGAACGTCAAGAGGCCATCCGTGAGGCTGAAGAACGACGAAAGGAGAAGCATCGTAAGATGGAAGAGGAGCGAGAAAAAATGAGACAGGACATTCGTGATAAGGTGAGTGATTGAAAGCTTTTGTAATATAATCACTAGTTTGCAGAATATATCTCAACCCATGCGACCTTCTATGTGTTTCTTATAATTTGATTAACCTGTCGACAGTTGTTGTGTCATTTAGATGTGTTGTCAAGGATCTACCGGACGTTGTGAACAAATTAATTTTCATTTATATACGAGTAGCTAGATGTCGTATGCTCGTTGAAGGATTGATGGGTTCATGATACGAATACGAACGCCCCATTTGAAGTCATAAATTATTAGGTAGCTAAATTGAAAGTGAGAACAGAAGGTAGGTGACGGACTAGGGTCACGAAAGAGAATTGATATATTGCTGTTAGTCTCGCAATGGCAGGGAATAACATGTAGTCCCCTGAAATAGAAAAGGGTTGACGATAAGAAACCGGAACAATATTCTAATGGATAGGTATTTGTGTTGTGAATTTAGATATAAAAGAAGCTGAGCGGTACATGTTCCTGTGATGTCATAAGTGCGTTCGTTTTGACTGGATAAGGCTATCAGTACTTTGAATATCCCTTGGGACTCATTTAAAATTGCCTTTTGTTTGAGAATTCATACACGTGGGCTGTTGTAGAAGATAAATGGTTTTGATGGCTGTCATGGCTGCCTTGTTACGTCTAGGACCCTAGGTGTAGCTAGGCTCAATTATTCGTTTGTGAGGATTTTAATTTTATTGCGATGAATGGAAGGGTTCTACAATTTTATGTCGAATCTGAAGGGAGATGCTTTCTCAGAATGAATTACTCTCAGATATTTGTCAAACGGTCGAGAGAGGTGACGCATTGGACAAAAAATCTTAAGATATAATTTATGTGTTTTCAAGAGCTGAACCTGAGACACCTCTGCATTCTGAGCCACTGCGCCTACCTAGGCAACTAATTTTGGGAACGGATGAGTTCACAGCTCTAGCTTAGAAATACCCGAGCCTTTGCATGAACTAAACGACTTGCAGATCAATGTTTGTTGGACTTACAATTTACAAAATTACCCTAAAATTCACTACCAAGATTAGCGCAACCCGTTCTTTACTAGGCTCGTGAGCTTCGCGAATAAAATAGCTAAAAAAATGCGCGAAAACAGATGAAGTAGGAGTACAAGGTCGGCTGTAGTATATGACCCTATCCCCTATCGGAAGGTGCCGTAGATCTTGCAAATAGCGCCAAATGTCAATTCGGTTTTCACATTTGTTAGCCAAACGGAATTAAAACGTGTGTGAAATAGGGTGGGTCATTAGGTCCTTGAAAATTAACACAAATTGTGTCGTAACCTGAAATTTATAATTTGTTTTGTTTGTCAAGAATCATCTTTCAATAGAACGCACAGATCTGTCAAATAATATTTTAGTTGTGACAGCCATTTTATATAGAAAAAGATTACTATTTTTTGCGAGAAAAAACGCAAACCAAACAAAAGCTCGAAAAATTATTATGGCGACTCTTCACCATCGATTGGAACCATTCACCACTGGTTTACTCAATTTCGGTGCGGTCGTTCAAGCACAAGTGACGTCGAAAGTTCTGATCGCCCAATTGAGGTCACCAGAAATGGAAATGGACCAGAAATGATCGACAAAATCCATAGTTTGATAAGGGACGATCGGCGAATAAAAGTGCGTGAACTGAAAGAGGCCACAGACTTATCACATGGCTCAGTGATTTAAATTTTTCATATATATTTCGACATGAAGAAGCTTTTCATGTGCCGCGTTTGCTCGCAACTTCTCTTAGTGAATCGAAGCCGAAGAAGGCCAAGGGTTGAGAGCAAACAAGGTCATGGTGAAAGTTTTTTTTGGGATGCGCGCGATGTTATTCACATCGATTATTTTGAAAAGGGTAAAATGATCAATATGGGCCATTACCCAGAGCTGCTGGATCGATTCCAAGCCGACTTGAAGCAATGGCTTTATTGATAAATCATTTCGGTGAGCAGCTTGTTTCGCGTTCCAGACCTGTCAACTGGCCGCCTAGATCATTGTGATATCACACCACTGGAGTTTTTCCTGTGAGGTTACGTGAATTCAAAAGTCTTCGTCGATAAGCCGGTTCCGATTCAAGACTTCGAAGCCAACATTAGGTACTCGCGTGATTCGCGAGATACCCGTAGCAATGCTGGAAAGAGTGATCCAAAATTGGACCATCCGATTGGACCATTTACGGCGTAGTCGTGGTCAATATTTGAATGCAATTATCTTTAAAAAGTAAATGTCAGAGATAGTTCTTCCAGCCCATAATAAAGACTCCATCATCCAATTCCATTTTTTGTGTTTTATTTGTAATTAAAAAAAAACCTTGACAGTCTACATAAGAAATAAAGCCCGTGAGGGTTGTTTCCTTTTTTTTGGAAAATAGCTCACACGGTCTTTGTAACAGCTCTGGGACAACGGGATTCTTCTAAAACATTGTGTATGGTTCACAGTACTGCACTCGTCACAAAATGAAATCGAAATCCTTGTACATTGCTTTTCCTGTATCATAGTACATAGTTTCCACAAAATGTCGGTCATGGTTGCTGTGCAATTTATTGGATGCAAAAAGTCCCTCAAATAAATAGCCGGTCGATTCTCGTTATGTCCATTCTAGCGGAAAAACTGAGCCAAGCATACAACAGAGTGGTCTCCCTGTAAACATAGATGCTCTTCAGGTAAACACTTTGTCAACACTATTATCCTTGTTTTGCTCGAAAACAAATTTCCATCCATAGAGGAAAACGTAGTTGACAGGAGTTCTCTTTTTTTCTTTGGCTTTGTGAACAGTCTCCCAAGCAATTTGATGTGACAACACTTTTTTGTATGAACAAAGTTGTTTTACTGGTTTTTCTGTTTTTTTCATGACTATGTCGAGTAAAAACTGTTGTTTGCTTGAGGGAGAGTAGGTAGTTTTTTTTTTATTTTGATTAAAACTTTTATTTGCTTAGGCGCATAAATATACCAAATGGCGTGGGAAAGCATCTTTATTGTTGTTGTCACTTGTTTTGAGAGAACTATATATGTACACTCAGCCAAAGCATAGGACCCATTAGGATGAATCCCCGTGGGTGCACACGTGAAGAGGATTTCCATGCTTCCTGGTTCCATGAATAGCTTTACATTCCTCTGAGCGAAGATAAAAGAAGGGCTCTTGCGGTAGGAGATTTTTTTTCTTTTGTATGTGACGAGGTAGTCATGTCTCGTAAAAGGATTAGGGCACTTAGGATGTGTATCTTGGTAGTAAAACAACGCGCTGATTCTCTTAACATTACCCGCTGTCCAATGAGAAAGAGAGTGGCACGGACTGACCTTCAAATAAATAATTCATTCCACCAATTCATTCATTCAGTGTGCTGATCCACTTCAGTCATTATGTCAAGTAGGCAAAATCAGACGTACGTAAGACATCCTTTTTTTTTGCAGAATACCAACAAATCAATAAAACTCTGCGTAAGCAAGTCAAAATCAACTTCCCATACATATCTAAAGCCAAATCAAAATCGAATAAAACTTAAAACGAACCCCCCTTTACGTGTGTGCGGCTATCAACTCGTCCTTATTCTGACATTAGTAGGGTATATACCTTTCGCATTCGAATTTTTGGGAGAGTTTATTTGTGTCAATTTAAATTTGTCACGAAATGTCTTACCAACAACGATGGCAGTGCTAAATTTAGCTACTTCACACAAACACACACACAGGTGTCTATCAGTCTTTTTTTGTAATAGATCCTTTAGATGGGTATATTTTTTTTTTTTTTGTGAATCGTGTGCTATCATCCTTACAAATAAACTGGCTTAGTTCGTGATAGTCACGTTATTTGCTAATAAATCAAGAGGTTCGTGTTAGAAGCAGCGTTCTCTATTTTCGGTAGGTCAAATAGAAGTTGTTACCTTTTATTTTAGAAAAGTATCCGTTTTTGTTTTTCGTATACCTACCATCATCATCGGTTAAGGGCATAACGTCAAGGTTGATGGAGGGTTACACACAAACAACATTTTTCCTATTTAGCACTTTGTAAATTGATTTTACGAAATTACGAGGGCAAGTAATTACTGTTTGCGGATTTGGAAATTGTGCGTAAATAATTACAGTTCGTTATTTCTATGGTAAATGCTCATATTTGGTAGTAGAAAGTATTTATTTTTTATTCAAGGGTTGCGGTGGAAGCTCAAGCCTTTGTTGTGGCGTAGTTTAATTATAATTGAATAATGGCGCACAGTAAGTTGAAATTTGTAAATAAATCTATTTATCCGTGATGTTTTTGCGGCACACATTATAATGAGGAGAGTAGATTTCCAAAATAAAATTAGGCACACAACCAAGCCACCGTAAAAGTGACAGGTTTCATTGACACACCCACGGAAAAGGGCAGATTTATTTTATAGTCGAACATAGCTTTACCATTGTGTACAAACTTATGGTAGAACAACATGCAATAGTTCAAAGAAAAAGAGCTCAGAGCTTTACAGAAACGCTGTTGAAAATTGGCTGAAAACACGTAACGAAAGACAGAATCGCCAATATGATAGCAGATCTGTAACAACTGAAGAAGTTTACAATAGCCAGGAACTCGGTCTAATTATTCCTAAATCGGACAGAAAGGAATCTCAGAATCCTTATTTCTGACTGAAAGAATAAGTCAAGCGACCTAAAATTGTGCACGACTCAGTCGCACATAACCTGCTCACTACATTGGGTATTTCTTGATTTTTGGGGTTTTCTTAACACGACTCAAAATGTCCTTAACCATAAGCATAATACATAACTTTAATTTTAATTAGTTATGGCTATTTATCATTCATAAATGACGTTAAAGTATTTTTAAAAATTTGGATTTCGGCTGAGGCTGCAAAGGCGAGCCTATAGTAGTAAGACATGAACTTTGATGCAGGTCCCTCTAGCCGAAAAGAATACATGCAGGCTTAAGGTTAACAAAAAATATTATCAATTCTGATATAATATATGAGAAGTAGGTACCACAAATTTTAGAGCTAGGCTAGGACATTTATATTTTTCGATAGATATGTAGTTTGATGCAAATCTACCTAACCGTGAAGGTCGTTCCGGATTTGTCACACCCAACTTCATAGGTGTGATTAAAGTGTAAATTTCTTTCGACTCAGAAGATTGATTTTCCTGATTTTGAAAAATATGTGCAGTTCTGGTTGAAACTAAACTTTGTAATGTGTGATGTGTATATGTACATATATGTGTAGTATAGAATGCTTTTTATGTGCGCCTAGTGCCCCCATCTCTGCGTACTTAACATTTCCTTTTAAAATTCATATTTCTCCTGAATAAGTCGGCCGATTGCGCTGAAATAAAAACAAAATTTTTCAACATTAATTCTTAACCGAAAATACTGACTACACCACCCCATCTCTAAACTTTGACAAGAACTTTCTCGTCACCATTCCCTCCAAACAATCTTCTACACTGACGGCTCAAAAACCAAAATCAGAGATGGCGGGGGTGTTTTCTCCGAAAGTCTTAATCTTCAGCTCTCATTCCGTCTTTATTCGATCTCTATAACTAGTAGTCCTCGACTGCCGATCGACTCTTACGGAGATGGCCGAATAGTTCAATATTCAGACATTTTGGGTCCTGGGCAATATGGGCATAGAGACATTCCAGATAATTATAAGGGCGATGAACTGGCCAGATAATAGAAACAACCCAACCCATCCTGCCGGATTAAGGCACTTTGGGAATACCAATCGCTACTTGTAAACAAAAATTAAGGCTAGATGCTATCGAGAGTACAAATCTTAGGTGGACAAGTGGTACCTACTACTACATGTCTAGCGACATGGCCTTTTCGCAAATGTCTTTTGTATAAACTGTATGGATGAAGAGGAGAAAGAAACTATTTCTCACCTACGTTGTTCCCGCCCAGCTCTCTTCCTTAGAAGGAAGCTTCACTTGGGATTAGGAGCCTTCCTTTATCTCTTACGCTGTATAATGTCCAAGGACTTTCTTGCATTTTCAAGAATGAAATAAAGTCCAAAATTCCTTTTTGACTTTATTGCAATTTCAAAAGTGCAATGAAGTAAAAAATTACATTTTGACCTTTTTACATAAGACTTTATTTCATGGCACTGTTTTAACGTATACAAACAGACAAACAAAATTTATTATATGCAGTAGGTATGTTTATTTAGGGAAAAAAAATTATAAAATGAATGGGAAAAAGTGCAAAGGAATAACAACGTTTCACCCTTCAATAATGGAGTAGCCACCGCTACTTTCTGTTAGGAAATTTGTTGAGTTTTCATTTGATATGTTGTCTAAAGAATAAAAACTTTGTTAACAAATACCTACTTTGGCTCGAATTAAACTGATTTTGGACTACACCACTAATTCATCATAATATTCCTTTGAACAGATAAATTCTGAAAGGTAATTCTCTGAATATAGGATATTCCTTAATTGTTTTATTCAACCGACTACCTCTTGGGGCAACTAGCTAGCTACTAGGTAACCAGTTTACAAAATTATAAAAATTTCGATCTCATGGAAGAAATTGCTGTCTTTTTTTGGAAAAATATAGCTCAAAATATGACAATGAGGGCAAAAATCATTACCTCATTACCTTCTCTCGGGACACAAAAGAGAAGACAAAAAACATTCTTATAGAGAATACGTATCCAGCCTTAGCTAGCAGATGTACTGGGGATATTATCGAGTGAAGTGGTCGGTCTAAAAATGACTCGCTGTCCACGGTTGACAAATTTCGAACGAGTTTATTTTGTTCCGGAAGACATGAGGATGCAGTGGGCGCAAAGCGCAATGCTTGTGGTTAGTAAGATGGATAACTTCCACTGAACAACCCGTTGTTTTCAGAAAGTCTGACAAATTTCGCAGAGTATGACTGTCCTGAGAAAGCTGAATACTGGTGGGTCTACATCAAAGCCGGAATTCCATTATTTTTGCGAAGAGGATACGCTTGCTTTGGTCAGTATTCTGTAAACTGAATGTAACCCACCCATAACCTAGCCTCAGTAGCTACATCTACTGGACAATAGATGCCAACAAGTTGGTAACTGAAGACCAAGGGAGAGACAGCAGGAGTACGAGTTAGCAGCGAGCATTTTGAGGGTGATCATTGTAACGTGATTCGTGATTGTAAAAGCACCTACTTAGCGTTACTATAATAAATAATAATAATCACTTCGATTCCGAAAGTGAGTTTTTATTCAACCCAAATCCTTATTAACAATTCTAATATTTGGCAGTACGTATATCCTTCCTTCGAAAGATAAAGTTAATATGTCACACAATTCTTTGCATTCTCGAAAGTAGAGTTTTGTAATTTTCATCACACATAAGTATCTTATGATCCACTTTGAAATTATATTATGGCCACCTACTCTTATCATGGGTAACGTCATTTATCTTCTCACAAATAGCTGCGCTACTTTCGTATTTTATTCGGCAAGCTCAGATCTGACAGATACAATAAAGATCCTCCGTTGTATGTCTAGTGTGACTCACAGATATCGTATAAGGAACACCCAGAACTTTGACTACTTGTCCGGACAGCGGTCAGACCAAGTGTGGGAAATATTCGATTGAAGAATAGAAAATATTTATTTCATTTAGTTCGAATGTAGTTGAAAAGCCTTTGGTGTAGTAGTAAGGGCATTTAGCTTTATACCAATTGTATTTAATTGTAGCTTTTTCTGAGTAGCGAGGACAATAATTGGATCGTTTATTTGCTTATAATAGATCGTAAATTAGGAAGGCAAAGATCGTATGTACAGATTGGATGGTGTCCTTGATATGCGAATGGTGATGGTAAAGAGACAAAAAAATATGATAACAAAACAAAATGGGAAAAGAGGAGATGAGTTAGAGAGGACAGCTGGTAGTATATGGGATGCTCACTCATACAGATAAAATAAACTAAAAAGAATTCATGGCGGGCAAACATGGACGACATCCTGGTGTTGAGATTTCGGAGATTTATGATTGGAAGTTCTGTTTTGGGTCACACTTATTCTTGGAAAAATCCAATTTGAATTTTAAAACCAAAAACAGAATTTTCCAGGGATAAATTTCCGAAATAGAGGAATCGAGGAAGTGATGGAACAGCCATCTTAATGTCTAATTGTCCCTGTATTGGTGTGCCCAAGCCTTCAGTCTCCTGGACTATAAAACGCCCGACGAATGTGAAAAGCGCTCTTCTCCTTGTGAGTTTTGGTGTCGTTCGCTTCGATCAAAAACAGTGGCGTCGTGGTTAAAACGCGGGTGCTGTAAGCCCCACCATCCAAAAGTAAAAATTACGCGGTAAATTAAATTAAAAGTCGGGAAGTCAGAGTGCGTTTTTTTTGTATTGTTCTCGACCAATAAATGGTGTTAAAAATAATATTCATCCTCGCTTATACATACGACGTACATTTGTATTATAAAAGTGAAGTGCACATACTGAACAATCGCTCGTTCGTTGCACATGTTAGTGTACACCAAAAACGCTCATACCAGCTCACCACCCAGAAACAAAAAGAAACCCACGCCAAAACTTCCTCGTCGACACCCCGAGATCGCCACGCAAAGCCTGGCAAATTGCCTCAAATTGCTATCTAATAAGATCATCCAAGATCCGCCATCAGAGCACGCCATCCACCGCTGAAAATCGCCTAAAAATTCGCCAAACTGTCCCCTGCCTCGCCTCAGCCTCAATCTATCCATCAGAGAGGACACCGAGAGCAGCAGGTAACCCAGAAGAGACCGCCACCCAAAGCACAACGACGACACCTACGGAAACACGTTAAAATACGACCCAAAAGTATCAAGTATTTAACACCTACATTTTGTTAACAAAAGAACTATGTATTTTCTTTTTATTAGTGATGCCAAATGTGCCCAAGAATATGCTTTAAATTACCCAAAACCCAATCTTTGACGTCATTAATTTCGAAACGATATTGTCTTTCGGTGGAAAGTAATTTACATAGGCATTTTAATTTGGTGTACGTATACGTACGGACAAACAATTTCTCCGGATCTGTTGAGATGTCCTGAAATAAAGAGCCAATTCAAATTAAATGGTCCCTAAAAAAGGACTTCACGCCACAGATGGTTATAATTGGCATTTCTGTGACTGAATAACAGACGAACTGTGTGACAACTTTATAATTGGGATTGTGTGTTAAACGAAATACAAGGTTAAGAAGAGATGTCCCTAAAAAGGCTGCTATCGAATCATTTAATTAAAGTGTGTATAAATGTAAATATTTGCTTCTTCTTTAGGTTAATATTATTGTTGTCATTCTTTGTTTGCCACTTTCGTATTGTTTTCTTTTTTGTTAATTAAAATATAAATTCGAGTGCACAAAACAAAACAGTTTAACCAACTACATTCATTTAAACCTTATGGGGGGTCAAATTGACTCTAGTAGGGAGTCCGTTTTTATTAGCGACTCCCTAACGGAGTCAGATTGATCTCTTTAAGGCCATTCAACCTATGACTAAAAATAAAAAATAAAAATTAAGACACATATTGTAAATTGAATGATTTAGTAACAAAAAGTGAAAAGTGTAATTTTCTTTTTATATAGATATTAGATATAGAAAACAAATTATTTATAAATAAATAAATTAGTGTTTTTGTGTTCTTTAAGTACATATAGTTTTTTTTATTCTATTTTGATTTTTATTCGTTAAAAAAAAAATCTTCAAAAATGTATGAGTAATGTATGAATTGATATTATTTTTAACAAAGTTTTTAAATTGATATAAGGCTTAAATGTCCAGTGAAACGGGTATTTATCTATTTCTATTTATTTAAAAAAAAAATTAAATTCTATGTTATTGTATACCTTATTTTTGCTGGGATTCCAAAAGTATGACCAATAGGAAGGCTGTTGTATGCATTGCCCAACATTGCTCTTGGAAGCCTTTATTTTACAAACCTGATTTGAAAATGCTTTTCGATTTTTTTCTGTCAGAGAAAGAATTTTTTGATGATTACGAAGCAAAAACTGGAGTACCTAGCTACCTAAATATAATCTCCGTGAGCGAAAAAGTAGGAATCATTTTGATGAAGGTACATCAGATGTACAAGCCGATGTACTCACAGTCACAGTGTAGTAACATATTTAGGTTAGTTTAGGTTATTAAAGGGTATAAGATTGAGGTCTTCTATGGCTTCATGAGAAACACATTTGTATTATGAAAATGTTATTTTTAAAACCTGTTAAAACTTCCTATTTGGATTTTTGACAGATTTATCGACAATAAGGTAGATTTCGAAATTAGAGAGCAGTATTCCCAATCGTCGCAGTGTATCAGTGGTTATAGCTTTTCAAAATTCGAACTTTCAAAAACAAACTTCTTTCGAGTTAGATAAGGAGGTGGGTAATGATAATTAACATCGCCATGGCTCTGTACTTTAGGTCCATTTTTACTTTATAAATATATTTTTTTTATGAAATTTGTGTCCCTGAAAAATGTCCAACAGAAGTTGTAGTCAAAGCCATTTTTTGTCACACAAAAATTATCAAAAAGAAATGGTATCTACTTAACTATTTTTAAAATCTTTTAACATTTTTTTTTGTGGTCCTGAAAAGGACCATTTTGAACCAGTTTATGGAATGTTTATAGCAATTGATCGAAATGTCTTCCTTCCATTTGAATACCCTTTCGAGCGCGTTTAAGCATTTCTGATCGCAGATTAAAGAGCAAACATCTTCTCATCTCTTCTGAAATGAAACTATTTTTTTCTTGGAGCTCTTCCAGACTCGACAATTTTCTAAAATAAAATTAATCCATAGGAGATAGGTCTGTAGATCAGGATGCCATAGAATTTTTGTTCGGCGGAATTTCAGGAATTTTAGGAAGGAATTAAAGGATTATAATGCTTAATTGAGACAACCGTATAATATCAATCAAATTATTATTATTTTTTTTTTTTTAATTTTAATCGCTGCTTCTGACGGCTATTAACTTCCCTATTGAGCTCCCATAGTAATCGTTTGAAGAAAACCAACTTATTCATCATGCAAGCTCCAGACAATACGCGAATTCCGTTTTTGCGGCTTAATCCGATCATGCATTTGTACCTCTTTTTGCCCATCATTCGTCAGCTCAACAGGCTTTCGCTCTTACATTGTTTAATTTTAAAGTCGCTTGGCTATCAGAGTACCTATACCTTATTATTTTGATCAACAAGTTTGCGTCTCTTCTTCTCCCCAGAAGCTTGGCTTAAAGCAGCTATCATTTATTCGCTTATACCCAGAGTTTCGCAGAAGATAAATGAACCTTCGCTGTTGTCAATTTGTAAACTATCAGTTCATCAGTTTCTAGGGCTATCGGTTACTTCCCTCAGGAGTTCTATTAGATTACTCGTTTACATATTTCCATTCGAATGGGAATGTGGAAGGTAAGTAGTCTGTAGATATCTCTTTTGTGGAACTCCATTTAAATTCATTGCTGGCATGACCTTCGTGTTTTGATGACCACAGTCCAAATTCCCTAAGGCAACTACTGGCGATTTTGGCCACTATTCTGGTGGAGTATGTGTAAAGGTGTTTTAAATTAAGCATTCTCATTCTCAGTGTGTTACGATAGATTTGGTCTATAAGGATCCTGTCAATGCCAGGAGTTTTGTTGTCTTTTCTCAGTGCGATAACTGATATGATATGATTTATCGAACTCAATGTTATGACAACTTTCAGTCCGATGTTTCCACAGTCACCGCTTATTTCTCTAGTAACGGTTCACCAATTTTTTATTCAATAGACTCTTGACTGGCGGCTCGTAATGTTTTAATAGTACTGGCGATGCTTGGTAATATCGTAATATACAAGGACTTGTAATTTTTGCTGACTTCGATATAATTTTTCTGCTAACCTGATGATTGTGTATTCTGAAATCTGAATCTTTCTAAATGCTTAAATGCGGTCTCCCTAGAGATGCTTAAAGTAAAATAAAACCAAACTTTCATCCATTCAAAACAAGGCCAAGTCTTCTTAGAGTTCCCATGAATATTTTGCATATTTAGTAGTATTTTCGGAAAACCGGAAAACCTCGTTGACAAACATTGGACTTGCAAGGTTATAGTAGCTAAAAGAAAGTTAATTACATTAAATTCCCTTCCAATACCGTATGAGTCATAAATGAAGAGCGAAACGATTCTTAGTTTAAATAAGCTTCATATGACAGTATACAACTGAATAGCAGCTTTTGTACTTTCCGCAGTATTTGAAAAGTGTAACGAAGCATGTAAGAGAATAAACATTGACTTAAAATGTCATAACCAGAGCAGAGCATAACATCATCAGCACCTTGTGGTGTAAACAAACCAAATTTAAATACATCCTTCAACTTCGTGGCATGTATGTACATGTATACGCATCTGCGAATTCTTGGGCTGACAATACCACCCACCGAGCTCACCACTTTCAAAACCATTAGAATTCAATATCCTTGAGCAATGTTCAAGTAATCTCTGAGGCGTTCTCATCTATACCCACGCGTTTACACTCCCACTGCAAGAAGAGGATTCCACTCCGACCAGTCATCTTCGCACTTATGCCGAATTGCCTGGAACTGAAATTACATGTGTTTTCATTACGCTTTCTCTATAATGGCGTAGGCATATGAATTTTATGAGATTCTCAGCCTCCAGGTGGTACTCAGCCCCCACAACTTGATTATGCTTTTATTAAACGAAAAAAAAAATATATATATAAAACCTTTCAACGCACACCAACAGTGCAGTGTGTTTTGTAAAAAAAAACATCGGGTAACAATCAACCCTATCCTTGGCGAAATCCTTCCTTACGCCTTGCTCACAATGTTGATATTTTGTGAGCGAACAAGGATACAAGTCAAACAAAAACCATACTGTACGTATGGCTGGATTCTGTGGAATTTAATATTTCAAGGATATAGCTACTCTGCGAAGGATGGTAATAACTATTGTCATACCAGTACGTACAGTAATTTCAAATTCTAATTAGCTATTTACCTACTTTAGCATAAGTGTAATTGATATGCGCAAAAACTTTATCCGTATAATGTAAAGTTCTGCGGAAACTTTTCTCACATACATACGAGTGGCTGACACGAGTCAGCGAATTAAGAGGACGGCAAAAGGATTGAATCCAAATAAAATGTTCCTGGTGATATTCGTTAAGTTACTTTGCCAATGAATGCGAGTTGGCAGTTGTAAATGTCAATATTGAAGGAGCAAGCGAAATGGGAGTTTGCTTTGATTTTGGTTTTGTTTGTTTTGGTTCGAAATAAAAATGTAATGGCCTGGAGGACATGGTCGGAATGGGAGCATGAAAGGTGGGCTACTTTCAGATTTTTTTGGGCTTCAATGGGCAGAGAATACAAACAAATGTGTACTTTAGATATATTATTAATTGGACGGTTCTATAAATGGGGAAGTTTGCTGCAAAGGTGGTTAGGGGAGACAGTGAGACCATGCTTCATCGATTCAAACTTATTCCAACCTATTTTGGGAGTGGAATTTCGGAAAATATTGAATCAACATTTCTGAGTTCCTGCTTTGATTTACATAATGGCAAATTTTGAAAATGATTTCATCTCAAGAGTGGTTCACTTTCTATACACTTATGCAACATGAATGCTTTTAAAATATTCTGAGGTACCTATATTCAGTAAAATTTAATCAATCGTGGTGTGTCCTGCAGATTTCTCTAACAAACTAATATTAAGTCTGACAATTTGAACACTAGAATCAGCCCAGCCGATGAGTACCTAAGTGCATCGCTTGATGCATCCGGGAACGAATATTTGCGAAGAGGAGGATGACAACTAATTTTGTGGACCTGATCGCTCAATGTCCGCGAAAGGAAACTAATGTGCCATGATCATGAGCAATAAGTGCTCTGCGAAGGATACAAATATTGAACAGAAAACACTAAAAAATCGGATAAGATTCACTGCACGGGCTTGACAACCGATTCAAACGAAGGTACTCCGCGAACGAAGTTTGTTCGCCTGTGGCAAAAAGTGGAGTTCGTCCCTTCTTTACCTATGGGGTCCATGCTATAGTGCGGTGGCCTTAACTAAAGCTTACAACATCACCAAATTAAGCAGAGTACAATGAGCAGCTTTAATTGGAACCGTACGGATTAAGGTCAAATTCGTCCGAGGGTCTCAATGTGATTCTAAACATTCTGCATGTGGACCTGCACATAAAACGCATTGTAGCTTGTAGTGGGTTTAAATTGAAATAATCCCGATGTTGTTCCGAAGGTTTAATGGATATACATTTCCTACCTATACTTTGATAAAGCGTATTTCCATTAATTAAACAAAACCCCAGTCCCTACTCAACTTCCGAAAATAATTCTATATGAGAATGACATTATGTCATATAAAAGAATTCGGCAATTTACCCATCATCACATATTATATTACCCATCTTCACCGACGGTTCTAAAATAGGCTGTGGAGTTGGAGAAGGCATTATTTTTAACAGGGTACTAAATTCAGGATCTTCGTCGACAGACAGGCCGCAATTAAGGCTCTCGATTCGACCACGTATACGTCTAAGCTCGTTTTAGAATGAGAGAGCCAATGAATTTGAACATCTTAGCCAGACGCTATGGACTAGCAGCAATCAATACGGGCCACTGGCCACTTTTTTCGCGAAGGCAAGCATGACATCATAGAGAGCAAATGAGAGACTGAAACAATGTTCCACTTTTTTTGTGGGTGTCCTAGCCAAAACTAGATACAGCAGACTAGGCTAGCTAGCTATTCTATGATGACTTCACTGAAATGTCTGACATCAAATTCAGTAACGGCATTAATTTCCTGGACTGCACTCCATAACCTGATTTTATATCTACTCGTATCTACAACAGGTCTCGTAAATTGTGGTCGGACTCAAAACGGCGCTCAAACCCTAATTGTGTTTTTCTGGCTGAATGCCAGAAAACAACCACATAAACCAATCCAACCAACCAAACCGCCAGCTGCGATGTGCCTATAAGCCAGGGATTCCCTAACTGTGCGTCGCAACGCCCTGGGGAGTCGTGGGGCTATCCTAGGGGCGTCGCAAGATGGTACGCACATCGCATTTGGAGCTTTGAGCTCCATTTAAAAAAATATTGTGGCGGCCATTGTGTTTTGGTGACATCTGTTTAATCTGTGGGTTTACTATTCTGTCACTTACAGTGACGGCAAAAACATTCCGGATTTTTTCTATAATATTTTCCTTATATTAGGTATATTGTAAAGGTATTATATTTTAAAGGTAACTATAAAGGTTTCTAATGGAATTCTTCAAATTATTAATTGTATTACCTAAGTTAAAGGATTTCTCCTTGATGTTAAGAAAAATATTACATATATCAAGAAAAAATCCGGAATGTTTTTGCCGTCACTGTATGCCAAACCACTGGAAAGTTACACGATTTAAAATGAGTGGTGGTCAGTGCAAAATTTCCGCGAGTTGCTGCCGACGCCGTAGTCCGTGAAAGTGTACAGGAGAACCCGGGGCAGTCAATTTCTTGGCGTGTAGGTACAAGAAGTCGGCTTTTTGCAGACATCAACTTGGCGAATTTTGCGTCGGGACTTGGCCCTATAGCCGTTCAAGATCCAACTGACCCAGGAGCTCAAAGTTAATGATAATGATAATGACCATAGACAACACCGTTTATTCGCTGACTGGGTTTCGAATCGTTTGTAAGAAGACCCTCAAATTTGGCCGAAAAATCATCTTTAGGGACAAGTCGCATTTTTGGATGAATGGCTATGTTAAAAAAATAAATAAAAAATAAAAATCTGTTTGGTGCGGATTTTAGACCGGCACGCGGCAACATTGCTCAGTACTTCTTCTTGAAAATGACGTTGGTGAGGTGATGCCCAAATGGAGCGATATGGAGGTAGACAACATTATCTGCTAGGTTCCACATTTCACTTTCACTCGAAATTAAATCGGAAATGAATTTTTATGTTCTACATTTCACTGTATTCGATATTGATTTCAACATTTTCGGAATTGAGACAAAGTGAAATTGTGATATCGAAAAAATTTCGGAGTTTCCGAATCGCTCGAAATGCAAAATACTGAAAACAAATTCACTCGATTTGCAATTTCGATTTCACTCGATTTCTGGAACCTAGCTAGTGGTTCCAGCAAAACTTCGCTACGTATAGGTCTAGCGGGCTTTCTTGTGAGGTTGCCTGAAATCGCTGCTCAATACAAATAAACCACAATCGACCGATGGCCTTAAACCCAACATAACCAATGCCATCGCTCAAATTCAAATGGGATCTATGCGACAGATTGGACCACTCGGATTCGTGCCATGAGAAGCTGCGGCGGACATTTGGACATGGTGTTACATTCCATACAATAAGAACATACATAGGCCTTTCAGATAAAAAAAAAAAGATTTTCTTAATACCTAGAAAAGATTGGGAACCTCTGCTATAAGCAATTTCACCCGCGCTCTCAATTCACTTCTGTTCTATACTTGGCAAAAATGTCCACATGGGATAGGACATGGTGGCCAGTTGGTGTTAGTCACCCACTATATATGTACTTCCATATGTTACGACTCTACAGCCATCTTGTATTTAATTTGCATTTGCATGACCCACAAAATATTTAAGGTTAAGGTCAGAAATAATTATCATTAAGGCCCAGTGCATCCATGTTGCTCTTATAGCTGTCGGTATATTCATTTTTGTAACTTATGCTTCGACGGTACTGCAATAAAACGAAAACCATTTGTATCTATAATGCTTCAAATGTACTTCCACTGCCCTGGAACAGAGTTACATTCGATGAAACATGATCTGTTTTTGGATTTAGACATTTTAGCTCAGCTTCTGAATAGAGCTGCAAGCTGATTGGTAAATTAAAATACTCGGAAAGGTATTGCCCTTAAAACCGTTTCAAACCTCTTTAAATTTACTAGGATTTATAAATGCGATGACAAGATGACAAGAAGGAAGTCACATCAAAATTTATAATTTTGGGCCAATTTACCTCCTTGCCAAGAGTTTCTATGTCTAAAGGTGTAGATTAGGATGTGATTATTCGCCCTCATTTTATACACATAGTTCGATATTAGGAGTAGGGCCTGCTAACATCAGATATCATTATGAACATTGTTCTGCCACATAAATCCTGTGCTGTGCGATATATAAGCATATAATAAAACTTTATAATAACCCAGAACCCACTACATATATAACTAACATAAACTATTTTATCGTTTGAACTTTAAAAATCTTCAACTGACTACAAACTCACGCGCGCTCCGGTGAAAAGAAATACTGTAACTGAATTTATCTTCCTCGATCCGCTTTTAATTTAATAAATGACTCCTCAATCTGCTCGCATTGCGCTTCAATTTAATCATCCCAATAAAACCCGACAAAGATAAAAAACCAAATCCACTCTCTTAACCGACATCAGCCAGCACAGACCGAAGAAACTATAAATTCAACCCTTCGTAATCGAATTAAGTTTATCCCAGTCGACCAAGAAAAGCAGTAGCACTACGATATACATAGCAGTAAATCGATTTTGCCATGCAATCCTTTTTGTGCAATTTCTCAACAACAATAAAAGAGAGTTCAATGAAATCGTTGTTCCAGTTCTTTATATACTTTTTTTTTTTGCTAATCCATCCAAGCGGTGGAAGCTCATCAATAATTCCACTTCGTTGTATAGACTATAGACTACTGTAATACAGCTCACAACTGCAGGATTCCTTTCGACTTTTGTTCTGAAATCCATCCGCAGTCGGGTTAAAGAAAATTCAATATTGTACTACCCCGCCGCCCGCCCGCCCCCTTGGTGGTGGTATTTTATTTATTTTGCATTTTCATCTCCTTCGACAATTACTGAGTTTTGAAATATTGTGCTAATTGCATCGATACGATCTTTCTCGTTTCAGTATAACATCAAGAAAAAGGAAGAAATTGTGGAACAAATGCCGCAGGAAGAACCAAATCCTTTAATGCGGAAAAAGAAGACGCCCGAAGAATTGGCTGCCGAAGCCGAACAGGAAGAGTTAGATGACTTTACAAGTAAGTTGATGTGAATTGGTTGCTTCTCTTTCTCGTCTCTTTTATAGATACTTCTACTTCTGTGTGTGCGTGTATAACTACTGTTTCGTGTTGTTGGTGTGTTTTTTGTTTTATATCTACTGTCTATTACTCTATCTGCAATGAATTGGATTTTACTTTCTTCTTCGAAAGTAAAATTCAAGTTTTTTTTTCGAAAGCGCTGGAATACAGTGATACTCTTGCACTGTAGAAAAAGAAAGAAGTAGAAGCAAAGGACCAAAGGACCAACGAAAAATGCAAACAAAAGGAGAAAAATTTGCAATTAAAAAAGTTCAATTATCCAGCAATCATCGCAATTATTAACGAAACGAATTTCGAACTTAAGTGGATATTTCAGATAAATGTGTATCTACGTATCTGTCGAGTCGCATTTTTGATCTCTTCATCTATCTATCTTTAGATTTCACGCTCTATCTATTCTATGTGCTCTATATAAATATATGTATGTGTGTACTTCTTCGTAAATGTAGTGCTCTTATGAATCTTTGAAATTCTATTCTATTCATCTATTGGAATAAAATTTTATTTTCACATTTTTCTTTTTTAATTTTTTTGTATGTTGAGCCAACAAAAGCTATGTAATTTGATTGAGATAATCCTTCCTTTTTTTTTTTTTTTTTTGAGTGGAATGAAAAATGTTCAATTGTCATCATTATCATCACAATTACGAACTTGATTAGTGGATAATTATTTTTTTTATAATTATCTAACCATTATTCCGGAGGACTGTTGAAATTCAAGTGATAATTGGAAAACCCATCACCACATCATAGGCTTGCGGGGAAATATTTGTAAATTTTAAAGGATCTGTATTTTCATTTAAATTCTGCCGGCAATTATTCAGGCAATGTTCGTTTGGTATGTTTCTATATGTAAATGGGAAACTCACCTGAATGTAGTATATATATCTGTGATTGTCCAGGATTGGTAGAGACAAAAGGAATTCTATTCAAATTGTAATTGGAATCAAAAATGTGTTCTGAATTTAAATGAATGTTCTAGATATATACATATAATGGACTTCAGATAGGGTGCGGTGTATAAATGGGAATTTCCTGTCGTTGTTCCGTATAACAGTTAATCAGTTAATTGTTCATTCTTCTACCACAGACACGTCCGCCTGCAGAGATTTAAAAAAGTACAAGTGGATAATGAACAGATGCTCAAAGTTACACGCACCTATTTTGAAAAGTTAATCCTTGAATTTTCGTAGCGGTATTTTGCAAGAATGAACATACCTAGAGTGTAGGTTATGTAAATGCGAACGGAAATTTGTAAGCAATTTTGAGTCAAAAAATGTCCTTTTCTTAGATACTAAAGAATAGAGTGATTTAATTAACTTCGTTGTATGGGTGGTGCCATGCTCGGTTTTTCATTCCCGCCCATATTTTGCGGAGTGCTTTCTTCGGATAATTCTCATCGATGTTTTAAATTTTACAAATACCATGAGTGTGGAGTTATAGCTGTTTGCTGTTTTTTTCTTGTATGGAAGGTACCCCAAAATATAATAAAATAAAAATCTCACCCAAACGAATGGCTCAGGTAAACTAGGCCTTGGGTGCCTTGCCTATACGACCTGTTGGGCCTAATAGCCAGACCCATATCCGTCGCCTCTGCTGCAATACTTGCAAATGCACTACTGACAACTCGACGCGTTATCCTAATAATGTTATTATCATCAGCTTGATGAAATTTTGAAAATTTGTATCTTGTGATTTTCGTACAATTGCTTCAGGAATGATGTTGAAGAAGTTGTCCTAGATTCCGCTCCACCTTGCCATAAACCTTTTTCGAAGTGAAAGGAACAGCGCCAATGTACTTGCCGTCTTTGACAGAGAAGCGTGATTTCCCTACCGTCATCCAGCACAGACGAACAATTTGGGCAGGGATGCCGAAACTTGGCTATAATGACGTTCAAGTCGGTATGTTTATCGATCCTGTATTTTATCCAAGTTTTCCTATTGTGCGAAGATTTGATCGTTGTTTGACTTTACTTTGGCGGATCTACTGTTTGCGCTGAACCGAGGCCTTGACTAACCAGCCTGTCCAGCTAGCCCGGTCTTTAGTTAACTGGTTTCGGTTCCGCACGCCAAGTCGGCTAAGGTCTGCTTCTGTGCGAGTCTTCATCTATACACTGAGTTGTCCCTGTGGTTCAGATTCAAATGCTCTACATACCAGAGCATTTCTGTCTATCCACTGATTAAAGTCTCAGATAAGAAGATAAACGGAAGAGTTTATCTTTTTTGGCCTAAAACTGGATTTAAGTGTTCGCACAGTATACTAGAGAAGACCTTATGCGCATCATTCCGGAGACTTATTAACATGTAGTTACTTCCTTTTTTGTGAATGGAGCACACCATCCTAAGGTTTCCATTTTGGTGCATGGTCCTTACCAAGGTCCTTCTCCGCCTGCTTTGAATATGGTTAGGTTAGTAGGCTGGCGTGGAGTTCTCCGTGCCATATACTCAAGTCAATACTGACCCATTGTGATGCCCGTGGGGGAAAGAGGTTGTCCTTATTCCAGTCCGTCTCTCCATTCATCCCTGCTGGGATAGACGCTAGAGAAAGTTCTTGTAAACTGTGGGTAAGGTGTGATGTAGTCTGTAACAGGTACACGACCAAAGTATTTCTGTAGGATCATCGAATGACCCGTTTCGTTCAATTTCCAGCTTACTGATTGGCTGATTCTCATTGCACTAATTTCAGCCGATAGTTGTATAATATGAATGTCTAGCTTTGAATATCTTCGCTATTACGCAACCTATTTCAATAGCCTTATTGGACATAAGTTTGGATATTGCAATTCGGACTTCGACGAAACTGTCAAATTATGCAGTTGCAGAGACTTGTGAGCAAGGAGGCATTAATCTTAGAACTCCGGGCATCAGGTACACCTAAGAAAAACCAACTTACAGATTTCAGTTAGTCTAGCATTTTGGAAATAATTTCAACTTTCCCCACTAATTGTTTGAAGTACTGTACTTAACATAAATTCTCATGAGAATAAATTCTCATGGAGTCCCATCTTTATACGCGTGTATCTCAATTTGTTTGTCGCCATTAATTACCAACATTGCAACTGAGCTATTAACATTAATTTACCCAATGGGATCGAGGAAAGTAATTTTCCATTTTAGCAAACTAAACCCCCTGAGCATAACCCCAAAAAGGCTTCACAGTAAATCTCGAACCTCTTTTGTGAAATTAAACCATTTGTTATACTTATACCTATATATAATATACCTACGCAAATAGCCGTGAGGTTGAAAAATATTTTCTTTCTTTGCGACAAGTGAACAAATAGAAAATTTCTTCACTCAAAGAAACCAACCGAAAGAAAGAAGAAGAAGCAGAAAAATAATTTTCCTTTATTTGCCAGCCTTTCATTGTATAATTAAAAATCATGTCAACCCTTAAAGGTTCTATATATTCAACATTTCTTCAGCTTTTCCGTTTTAATTCCATTTTAGCATGCACGACGACCGTCCGCGTGCTATAGCATAAGGAAATTCCGCCATAAGGTTCGCGAACGAGAGATTGTCCTGATTTTGAATATTCCGTCGTCCTTCTACTTTCTGGTTCATAAAATGGGTTAAATATGAATGAAATGTGTATATATACGAGAATTCATATTATCTGCAGTAGATCTCTAGGTATGAGCACAACTTCTGCTTGACATTATTTTGTTGCTTTTCTTTTTTTTTTTGTTAACCCTTTCAGGACATTAGAGAAGCGCTCTTGCCTTACTCTTGTGAACATAGAAAGCCACCCTACCCTATGCTTGTGTTTATAAAGGGAGGGTGGTAATACACTATGACCTAGTCGTGGTTAATTAAAGAGAAAAGTCCCACAGAGATATTTCTGTTTAAAGGAAGGAGGGCTAACTTCCCTCTCAGGAGAATATTGCTACCCATAAGCGTGTAATGTGCGTTGTGAATTGCCTTTTGCAATTTGTAATTATTATAATATATAAAGCATTCATTCATTCACTGCACGGGACATTGTAGGTATACATTTTTTTTAATCATAATACCAAGCAGTCCTTCATAAAGAAGAAAATTTAAATAAATTTTACTTTAAATTGGGTCGGTCGTCTGACGTCGTGTATTTCCGGCGCGGTATATATTCATACATGCGAATTCGTTGGAAAGGTAATTTTAATAAAAATAATTTATTGTTGGGACCGTTTGGCCGTAGTAGCCCGGCGGATATAATTGCGGCGAATTTATTGTTCAATTTGCGAAAATTTCCAAGCCAATTATGTGGAAAACATGTTGCCAATGTTGGTGTGACAATGCGATTGGACCTGCGTGATTAATTCGATAACAGTTTTTATTTCGTCCTTGCCGAGGATGGCCAAATAATTCCGATTTATTTATTCGGTTATTAACGTTAATGTGCACTGTTTATTTTGGAGCGGGTCAGTTCCAGTTGTGGTTGCAATGAGGAGCGTAGTATCGGGATGTTCGAATAATAGTGACCGTCTGGAATGAATTTAATGAAACTCATTAAATTTAGTTGCAGAATATTTGTGCTTTCGAAGTAATATTTTAAATGGCAATAAATTAAGAACACAAATATACATAAGAGATAACGTAACGATGAGTTATGTCAACGCGACGGAAAGGTATAGTTAGTAGATACAAAATAAGATACTTATCCTTTAAAAATATGGATTGCATTCGTAATGCCTATTATCTCGGCATGTGAATGAGGCACTTTAAGACTACGTTTATGATAATACTTATCTTAATCTCGGAAAGACCGAAATTGGCAAACAATTTAGGTCGGTCTACCAGCAATAAATAAAGTCGTCCGCAAAATAATATGAGCCATTTATCGTACTGTACTGAAACCACGCTTTTTCCTAGAGAAATCGTTATAGTTAGATTTATGTACGAATTTCATTTCAAAATATTAAGCCGTCTCACAATTTTTTTGTGCGGTTAGTTTGCTGGATTACTGAGGGACGGGTTACAGGCACTGGTTCAGCACCCGGAAGAACACAAATTATAAATCTTAATGTTTTTTATTCCACTGCGCCACCTGACAAAAATTTGAGGATATTGCTGTCCGAAAAATATTCTGAAATAAGCCTACGACATCCAGATTAGTCCTTCTAAACGGCCCAACCGAATAATGTGGAAAAAAATTATTTAAATGATTAAAATAGCTTTCTTTCTCTTCCCACTTCTTGTGTTTGAACGTGCCGTAGTCGTAGATATAATTGAATTGCAAAAATAGTCTGCAAAAATGAGTTTATGAAACTAAAAAATAATGATCGCCCCCAATGCGTAGATATAACATTATAAATGCCAGTATTAAAAAAAAAAAAAAAACCCGAGAGTTCTATAATGTGGCAGCAAATATTTTTGTATCCTCGCACTATATTTTCGAAATAATTGATTCAATGTAGGACGATTCGCTCTAACGTATTTTGGTATATGTATTTGCATGACCTTCTTCTGTGAGGTCGAATAATCCACCCCTATAAATGAAAGAAGAGTTCCCGTTCCCTAGAGGAAGCCTGCAGAATCTTCTTGTATGCATTCACATTTTGCTTCCTCCAGACTAGATGTTCGAATTTTGTTCTTCAAGTCACAATCAGTAGCCCTCTCCAGTTGCGCAGTCCAAGTTTATTGGGGTCCCTTCCACTACACGTCACGGCGCGGCGCATTGAACGTGTATCTAAAACCTTATACCAAAGTATTTAAAATAATGTAGATGAAGCGACGACCGACGAGCGTAGGGGAAACATTAAAAACCACATCGCTGGAGGGAACAACTTCATTAGCGATCCTGATTCCTGAATACAATTCTCATATTCTTTGAAAGAGTGTTTTTCTTTCTTCTTCCTTGTGCAGGTTCAGCGGGATAATTGAAATTTCTTTAACAATTAGGTACATTCTGTAATGCTCTTTGATGATACATGAATTATTGTGACTGGGTTGGAGGATTGTGTGATGATGAGGATGATGATGACCGCTGTTAATTTGTTCCCTTCCTAACTGTGAAATACCTTACAAACAGGGATTTACAGCACTTTCAAGAAGCAAAATAAGAAAAAAAAAAAAAGGAATGTATCTCAATTGGAATAAGTGGTTATTTTCATTTCCTTTTAATTCATTCAGTTTAAATTAATTTCATTTGGTTTTTCTACATTTTTTTTTTCTTTTGTAATGGAGAATGAGGAAGACAAAGAGGAAATTCAATTACAATTTGTAATCAAAATTTTAAAACAGAAATGAAAATTGGATTTACTCAGATTATTCTCTGTCGCTCAATTAATTTTCACTTATAGTACTTTTCTTTTCCCGTCATTGCATTTGCATTATTCTATTCATAAATTCATTTTGCACTGTCAGTCTTCTCTTTTGTCATGTCATATTATGCTAGTGAATAAAATGCTTTTTCCCTTCTATCCTACGGCTTTATATACATAGGTGGAATCACAAGTTCTATGATTTTTATACGTGCGATGTAACTTTCAAATCGAATAACAGTTTTTCATTATAGTATGTGGTAATGTCTCAACTCAATTAGAGAGTAATAGGCTTTGGGTAGGTATGTTGATTTGCAAATTTTGGAGGAACATTTAATATAAGAACAAAAATGTAGGAGAAGATAAACCTTTAGTTGGAATTAGGTTTGCAATCTTTGTGTATTTATTGCCAAGGATATGAGACACTTAAAAAACAAAACATTTCAGGGATGACTTTAGACCAACATTTCAATCCAACTCAGAATAAATAGCCGAAAGCGAACGACAAACAGTTTTTATTTAGTGCTGTCAATTGCTTAGCTGACTGTCAAATATTCAAAGTACGCAAAGTACGAGAATCGTTTGTATTCGAAGTACTGCCGGCTAGCGCGACGTGATCATACGGAGCGTATATAGTACAGCTCAGCTTTAAGTTATGAAAAAGTTAGATACGTCTTTGGCAATTGATTTAACATCAATTCAAAGTGACAGTCAAAATGGCACATTTATTTGGAAATATTTTGTGACGGTACATTTTTCCAAAATTCTGACATTTAACGAAGCACTAGAGATCACCAGAAATAGAAGGTAGAAATATAAAGACCATTCCTAAACTTAAAATAGGAACACAAATGATTTTGTAGCTGTGCCAAAAATCGTGAGCAGTTAGGTACCTATATCGTGTTCAAAGTAGACTGAGCCCCCAACTTCGAGAAGAATGACGGTTCCTTGTGTACGAGTTATTTCAAAACTATTAAATGGGTATTGTCAAATGGGTATGAAGCGTTGAAAATGCTGTCGCACATGAGTTGTTAAAAGGAAACAGCTATCTCTTACACCGATTCCAAATGACATGTCTATGGAGATATGAAAGTCAGCTTTTTGAAGCCACCCACTGTTACGATGCAATATTCCTAACAGCGATTTATACTCGTACATTCCCGCAAATAAGCTTATTGTACAATACATGTACATGTACATATTGCTCATTTAGGAATAAAGCTTTATATGCAATAATTTGCTAAATATATCCTCGTCGAAAAAGGAGGCCGATTCGACAACACATATGCAACTCTGGCTAGTGGTAGATGGTAGGTAGGCTATTGCAAGAGTCTTTCGCAGGGCATCAGGCTAATCATCACCCACTAAAACCGTTTGGATCTAGACTACGATGCGATGATATCACCAGGAAAACCGCAGCTTTAGATTTAGATACTAACTTCTGACAGTTGGAAATAGTACTATAAATGACAATCTAGTGAGGAAGGACCACTTCTCTTCAGAGAAACATGCTCTTTGGTACCGTGACGCTTTCTGAGAGGTATTGTTTCTTATTTCTAGTTTCGTTTAAATCTAGAAAGTTTTTTTTTTTTTTTTTGCGTGTTATCGTTAAAATCGTTAAAAGGCATCGCGTGCGAGCTTTGCGATAGTGTGGGACTTGACTCACCCACTAAAAACACCCGAGGGAAGCATGGTGATACCATCCTTCCAATAATCGCACCTAGTCGTTAAACTAATAAGCAATTTATAGTTGATTCTTTAAAAAAAAAATTTAGAAGATAAATCCGCCGTTTCTCGGATCTCTTTACTTTTTTGATTGAAAGTAGCTATTACCTACTTTCTTGGTCTTAGCTAGCTCTTATAGATCAAGATGTTTTACCCGCCTTAATCTCCTGATTACATTGTCAAAAGTTATTTAAAAGTTCTGTTATTTCTAAGTTAGCATGGTTGAGAAGTCTACTTCTGTGCCTTTGGGCAACTTTTTTAACTTCTTCCTCAACCATTTCAATGTTTAGATCTCTATGTAGATCAGCGTTGCGTATATACCAAGGTGCATGAACTATGTTCCTTAGTACTTTATTTTGGAAAACTTGAATTTTTTGCAAATTTGTTTGGCATGTGCATGCCCACAACTGGAGCCCATAGGTCCATACTGGTTTTAAAACTTGCTTGTATAGCAATAATTTATTGTAATTTGACAGAGATGAATATCTCTCTATAAGCCAATACATTTTACTGTATCTAGAAAGTGAGGCATGTGTGTATCTGGTTGGTAGTACAATGAACCAATGGAGTAGTTGTATCTGAAGGCTCCAGTTGGATAGCAGAGGTTATGTTTTATAACTTATTGTTTCACGTCGTTCTTTTGGCTTATAATTGCTACTAACAAAACCCAGTTTTTCGCCAGGACACAGTTTTTCTATTTTGGGATCCAGAGACTTATTTTGTGGGATCGTTTTCATTAATGGCTTTCAAAAAAAAAATTATAATGCAGACCGATATGCTCTATTTTGGACGCAATACTGCTCAAAATACTGGTTCTGAGAGTAGCATATATCTAAATAACAGACAACCAAATCAGAGTTCGTTTTCGATCTCTGCATACATATCTCTCTAAGTGTCTCCTTGCAGTTATAGCTCGTGTAACACTCGTTTCGCCTTCCGGATCTTCTTGCCAACGTGTCATTTCCAACTTCAAAGTGAGTTCGGCATTCAATAATACAGATCAATATCAATACTTAACTCTCTCCGATTTAGTTCAGACTTTTCTTGTCTCTAGTTAAAATTATTTAATTTTACTTCTCGGTTTTAAAATGAAGGCTTTGTCAAAGACAACATTCCTGTATCACTCAAAGAGCAGTCTTCATAATGTCCATAATATTCTCTTCAAACTTATCTGTCAATCCTGTCAAGCCTAGTCGTCAGATCATCTTCATACTCAATTGTGTGAATTACAACACCTATAACTATAAGTATGACTATGATATAGTCCATAACCAAGCTCCGTCCAGACCACAGGAGATGTTACGGTGTGCTTCGGCAATGTACATCTCGTTGCAATTTTTACATCTGTATAGTATAGCCCTAATACTTTTCATGAAGTATCAGTTTTTTTTTTTGATACTTTATTGACAAGAATCTTTCCGTACTATCTTTCCTCTTAAATGTTCAATATATAAGCAGTAGGCTATGTCCTTCTTTAGGTCCGAGACCATCTGTTAGCCAAATTTCCTTAAGATTGGTTAAGAAGTTTATAGTCGCAACAAACAGACAGAGTTACATTATGCACTTTAAATATTAGTAGGTATGGATTGGGCCACACTATTAAAAACCATCACCGCTTCAAATATTTTCCACACAGCAATTATGCATTTAAATTCTTCAAAATCGGCGATAAAAATTACAGAACTTGTGATCCTACCTAGGTATATACTATATATATGCACATGCATAAATATATGGTATATTTTCTTATAAAACAACAAACTCTATCTACAAGCAAAATAAAAAATATTTTACAAAGATAATAACGATTGTAGTCTATCCTACAATAACACGCTTATTTATTGCTGTTTCCATTACTCAATTTCTTTTTACAGAACTGAAAAATCAAATAGAAACGCAAGTAAATGAGCTAAAAACTCAAATAGAGGGAAAATGTGTCATGCAGTGATATGTCATCATATATATATGATCATATATAACAAAATTATTTAAAGAAACAAAACAAAAAAAATAAAAAATAATAATAATAAATTCAAACCCACACATATATATATATTTATTTAACAAACAAAACAAGAAATAACCTTCCCAAAAATACAAAACTGAATATATAAATATATATATACAACAGAAAAAGCATATATACATGTATTTAAATTAAAATTTGACTTTGAAATTGCAAACAATGAACAACAAGAGAAAATTTTAAAAATCAGAGATCATGAAGCACTACAACTACAACCCAATAATATAAAAAAAAATACGAAGAACCAAACAAATTTAAAGCCCGCAACCCAAATTTCGATACAAAATTTCCACAATATTGCTGCCAATCGATTAAAAATCAGAAAAAGCAAAAAAAATAAAACAAAATTAAAAAAAAAAAAAAATTATAATAACCAATTCGAGTGCGTGGGAAGCGCGGATCAACCTCATTTATTTGGCATCAATTTCCATTACCTACTCATCAGAATTCCTCCTCATTCAAGCACATACATATTTTCTTCCAAACAAAAATAAAAAAATATATATAAATATTCAATTGGATAAAGCGCGCAATTAAAGCAAATTGAAATGAAAACAAATAAACGATGATACATGCGATGCAGCGAACCAAGTGTAAAAATTTATATAAAAAACGCAAACACATAGCCAACAACCAACCAACCAACCACTACATCTACAAACTTGTTGTTCCGTATTTTATTACTTGCAAAAAACATATGATAAATACAATTCTTTCCTCCCCAAGTATAAAATAATAAAAAAGCGAAAAATAGAAGAAGAACGTAATGAAATGTAAGTAAAAAATTAAATTATAAAAACTATATATACGTACATTAAATAATAACATTTTTTATTTTAAATTATTGTTTGCTGTATAATAGAAAAAAGAATATTTTTATTTATTTTTCATTTCCTTACACACTAATTATTTATGTAATATAAATTCTAAGATCATAATAACGCATAACAGTATTTTTAATATAATATGTATGTAGTAAATAATATTTCAAGGCAACAATTCAGTAGTCAACTTGTAGTAATTCTTTGTCAATCAAGAAACAAAAAAGCGTATTTGTGATAAAAAAAAACAAAATAATAAACAATACAAGCCCAGGTTAGACTTACACACAATTCTGAATAATTATTAGTACGACACCATTCTTTATTATATAGTAAACATAGGGGACACTTAGAGTTTGACTTTTAATTGACTATAGCTCATGAGTCAGTGAATCAGTTTTTGTTTCTGGAAAATAAAATTAAGCTTCCAACTAGCGACACTAAAATTTAAAATTTGGCGGGGTTGTACGTTGTAGCTCAAGCAATATACCTATTGGACCATGCAAAATTAAAACTTAATTCATTTTGAAAAAAAAATTTCTTTGTATAAAAAAAAAGTTTTGCTTGAAATGTCAAGTTATTAAGCAGCCATGCATTTCCTTAACCCTTTCGGTACATCTTTTTTGTTCTATGGTTAAAAAAGTATTATTTTTCTTTTTGTTGCTACGGGGACTCCTACTAAAAACATTGTAACATTATTTTTGGTAAATATTGGTTCTAAAGTGGTTTTTGGGGACATTGCCATTTGGCATCAATTGTCTCAAGTGGCGGCAAAATAAAGGACAAAATTAATATTTTTGTTTTAATTTCTCAGTTTTACAAATTAATTTTTAAACAAAATAAAAAGAAAAAAGTAAAATGATTTTTTTAATTTAAATGTAGGTATTGCAAAAATATAAAAAATATTAAAAAAAAAACATTTTCATAGGTATGTATACAAAAAAAAACTAAAAAAAAATTAACAAATTGTTGCATTTATAATTGGTTTTCTTTGTTTACTTCAAACATTACAATTATTACAAATTTTAAAACAATCATATTCCAAGATAAAAACGTGTATTTATATAAAAAAAATAATTAAAATATTAAAAAAAAAATTTAAATATTCATAAAAATCTAAGTGATTTTTTTTTAATTCAAACTAAATTAATGATTTTCAAGACTATTTATGCATTAAAATACTTTTATTTTTATACATACCTATGTATGTAGGTATATATATAATTTTATTTATAGAAATTATGCCTTAAAATGAGCCTTTAAACAATATTGATACCATATGGCAACACAGAAAAGTAAAATTGTGCCAAAAAAAATGTTTTCCAAAGTATTAATACAGCTACAAGAAATGTTTAACAGAAATTGATTCACCATTCCCAAGTATAGGAACGTTTGTTTAGACAACTTTAAAAATAAGACCATTTATAGTACATACACTCATCCAAATTCCTAGTAGCGCCAAGTTTTCACTCAATAAACATATTTTATATAAGGCTTGAATAATCACTTAAGGAGCTCATCCACTGTCAAACATGCGTGTCATTGTGGTTCTTAAGCTACTATTACACATTCCAAAAATCGTGCCAATTTTTGACATGCTGCAATGAGGTCAGATTTTGTCTGCACACAACTTTAGGACAAAATCTGACACCATTATAACGTCAGATTGTCAAAAATTGACAAGATTTAGGACATGTGGGATAGTAGCTTAAAACCGTGTACCATAAACCGCCTATCGTATTGTTTGCAAAAATATCAGTAAAAAATAGCATTAGATATTATTTTTCTCAGCAAAATCGCATGTCATAAATAAAATAAGTGTTGTGACCCGTGTACGACAATGGATGCGCTTCTTTAGAGTAGGTAACCAAAAAACAGAGTTCATGGCAACAAACTCAACCAAAAGCATCGAATGAGAATTTATTAAGTAGTTATAACTCGTTTATTATTGATAAATAAAAAAAAAACTTTGAGACAAATCTAGGATATATTATACAAGCAATTATCTCACCTCTCAATACTTGCGCATACTTAATTCAATTATTCTCGCTCTGTAAATAGGACCAAGATTATGTGCTTCTATTTTCAAAAGTATTTTGTGCATGACAAGCTTATTTAAGACTATTAATTAATTTTTTTTTTAATATTTTATTTTCGTATCAGCACTTATCTAAAGCTTCATTTTACAGCTAAAACTACTAACAATACACCCTACTTATATCTAAATGTCTTCTTTTTTCCTTTTCTTGTTGTTTAGCTGGAGTAAAATATAAACTAAAAAAAATATATATATACAAAGTTATGCTAACGATATCTATACAAAACAAAGCGCTTTTCCTTCTATCTTCTATATTCAAATGCATCCAAATATATATATATAAATATTGTATGTGTATCTTCTATCTGTTAACTTGAAAATCTACCAATAAAATAAATAAATAAAACTATCAAATAAATAAATAAATAAAAGAAGGTAACCTACACTATCAACAGACAGAAAAACAGAACATCACTATGCCACCACAAACAACCAAAGAGTAACAGTAACAGTTATATAAAACATGATAATCCCTTCGTAAACTTACACCGATTGTTGTGTTTTTTAAATAGCAACAATAGTTAATATAATTACATATAAAGAGAAAACAATTTTTTTTAATAGCCTACAGAGAAAAAAAAAACAATACAAATATATATGTGTGTCAATTAATTTTAAATTTAACTACAACTTAAATAAAAGTCATTCGTTTTTTGTTTTTATTTAAATTTGAGTTTACTAAGCAATCTATAAGTAGTTCATATATTAAAGAAACTTACAAGACAAAAAACCAAAGAGTTAGTTAAACATGTTTTCTTATTGAATAATATAGAAAAACTTAGAGCAATTTGTTACACTGAAGAATTTATAGAAATTTTGTTATCTCTATAGAAGAAAAAATATAAAAAGTCAGAAATTTTCAATTTTAACAAACATTAGATTGTACAAACGTTGAGATTTTTTTTTCTATTTTGTGATGTTGCTCAGTTAATCTCTATAAGCGAAAGTATTAAAGTGACTTGGTCAAACTTTTCCAAAATCAATTTGACTTTCGAAACACGGTGAAAGATGCAGACTTCCTTTCTACAATTAATAGTTGTGACAGAATATTTGACGCTGTCATCCAATTATAAACTATAAACAAAGCTTTACGAAAGCTCTTCCCTTAGCTTTTAAAAATTGACATGATTGAATTCTAAATATCAAAATCCTGAATATGGTATTTGGAGTCATGGAATTTTGCGCTAAGAGACTTAATCCCAGTTTACATTTGCAGTTGATTTTTCAAGTCAAATTCGCAAATAATAATATGAATCCTAATTACGTCAATCAAAAAGCTTGATCAATGGGCATTGAAAGCTCCGGCTAAAAATATAAAAATACTGGAGCATTTGGACAGTCACATCAATTAAAGTCACAGTCAATTGGGTTATTAAAGTCACCTTAGAATGGTGCTCGATTTTTGTGATGATTTGTTACAGATCTATTAAAGCAAGAATGTGCATCCTGTAGAAAAGCTCTCTCCAATTTGCGTGAATACCGAACAATGCTCTAACAACGGCAGGTCCAACAACATAATATTGCTCTCTCACATTCAATTTTCTTCGTTGATAAAAAAAAAAGCTCTTGATATTACGTCCCGCAAAATGGATTATGAATTTGTACGAGATGTATATTCTTGCGTTTTTCACTGGCTTGGTGAAATTAGCTACGAAATCCAAAACTTATCATTATTTGATTAGTCAAATATTATATACAACAACTAACGTGCTCAACCATAATCACCGTTGATTATTTCTGAAAATTGTCTCCGCTGTTTTCTGGATCAAAGGAAGAGTGCCTTAATAGAATCACGGTTCTTCGCAACTCAACATCCAAAATATCAAACTCATCCTCATTTTCCGGGTGAATTATTGTGGATTGTGGAATTCTACTCTGCGTAGGATTATAGGGGACCCAATTTTCTATAGTTTCCTTTGATTACATTCACCAACGGTTGTTCCATCTTCAACG
This sequence comes from Cheilosia scutellata, assembly GCA_955612985.1. NCBI lineage: Eukaryota > Metazoa > Arthropoda > Insecta > Diptera > Syrphidae > Cheilosia > Cheilosia scutellata. The sequence goes on from OY015312.1 coordinate 48,162,102, forward strand.
ATGCTTGAATTTGGTTGGGTAAAAAGGTATTTTCTGTGAAGCCAGTTTACATCAAATAATACTTGGATCGAAATCGTATTTAAACATTTTCGTTTGAGCCTCTTACAGCGGCCCATTCTGTGTACCCATATCAGGTAATCCCGAGCCCATTTTCTCAAGGCAGCCTACTGTTTCTAAATCAACCCCCACCAAAGTACTTGTAGATTGTGAATTTAATAACATCAACAATTTAGTATAAAACAAAAAATGGCTTTACTCCACCCATTTTTCAACTTCGTTTTCATTTTTCCGTCAACTTGCTTCTTCTCCACCTAATCCCAGAAGTTTTCATTGCAAATATATTTAAAAACCACAACTGAATGTTATTACTTAAAAACTCTATAATATACTATAAGAAATTATATCGCTTGTTAAACACAATGTTATTAATTTGTATTATATTGCATTTTTTGATTAACCAAAAATACACTCGATGTTAACTAATAAAATCTAACTATAAATCAGTCTCAAAAGATCTGCATATTTCTTTATTTTTTTTTTTGTTGATTTTCAAATTAAGTTGCAATATTTTTTGTATTTTATTTATAAATTATTATTTCTCTTAAAAAAAAAAACTCGTCAACCTAAAAACTGTATGCAAATAAGAGTTTCGCTTACGCTCCTCTCCCGTTCGTGGTGTATGGTATCTGGAGGCTATCTATACTCTACCATTGACATGTCCACACTTTTCGGATTATGTCGGTCAATAAACGAGGTTTCCACAGCAATCATCAATTCCATGGATCCCATACGAACGAAAATTTAATTAAAAATGAAAAATTTTACCATTTCAATGATTTCCGAATAAATTTATAATTTAAATGCAGAACATTTATATATAACGAAAATACGTTTAGTTAAATAATTTCGTTTTCTCTTTTCGTTATTTACATTATAGAGAATTATAATATACAGACATGTATTGAAACCTAGGGAAATGAATAAATTATTTATTTGAAAAAAAAAAAAATAAATTCAATAAAATCATATATATATTATGTACAATAAAACAAAAAAAAAATGATGAAATAAAATGTTAAATGAATGAATTATTGTTACTTTAAAGAGAAAAAAAAAACGAAAATTAATACAAAATGAGAAACAAATATATAACAATTTTGAAAACCAGATATAAATAAAAATGAAAAGATAAATAAACTTAAAAAAAAAACTATAAAAAGAAAATCTCAGTTTTTTTCTTTCTTTACTTGTGTTGGATGTGTTCTTTGTTCTCTATTTCGTTTTATTGCATAAAAAAAATGGTCTTTTGTGCATTAAGTGTACTGTGTATTTATGAAACTACATTATATACTTTCAGCTGCTTTTGATGTGTTTTATTCCGATTCTTACTTTTCCGTCTAGCTGTGTTCTTTTCGTTTTCATTTTGCTCTATCTCTTCTTCTTTTGGATACAAAAATTATCACACTTGACAAAATACATATTTGCATTCTTTAATATATTGGACATATTGTTTAATTGCTACGCATAAAGTATTCTTAAATGAGTGTAATTATGTGTTTTGCTCTGGCCGCCTTCGTGATTGTCGAAGTGGCCTGGCCAATATAAAAAGTAAGTATCGGTAAAACTTTGTACGAAAATTACAAAACAAAAATTATGAAATCTGACTATTAGAACATTTTGGGTGGACACTTTAAGAGATGATATACTAATAGGCGGTACTTATCTCCATCGAAATGATTATAGGGGCATGAGTTGTAATTATCATGTTTCATGTAAATAGGGAGAGGTAGATACCTAGCTTGGAATATGTACATTCTAGTTCTCAAATTATGAAATTTAAGGCCAGCACGAACCTTTAGTAGTGAATGCTGTTTAGATGAACCGTTTCAATCTGTAGGTACGGTATCTCCCTCCTGACAAACCCGCTTGGTGAACAACGTATGACACTCATATTTATAACTAGAGAGTATTGTACCGTGGATTTCTACCGCTTCTTGGGACAAAAAAAAATCTTCCAAACAAAGAGCAAATTATACAAACAAAGTTTTAAGCAAAAAAAAAATGGAACAACTTTTAAAATTGTCAATAAGAAATATTTTTGGTAATAAATCATTTTTATTTTTAGTATCAACTTAAGGAAAAAAGATAAATCTATATAAATTTATATTAAGTAGATATGTTCAGTAGAGTAATTATTAGGGGTAGTGGGGGCAAAACCGTTTCCGTACTATTTTGTATGAAAAAAAAATTCAATTGGTAATACTTTAAATGGTAACACGTGGCTTATGATATGGCAGTTCATATCTGCCAAGATAAGATAGCTCGGTGAAGACGTCAACAAATTATGCTCATTTTTGGGCTTTTCTGTCAAAACGTTATCGTTCGTGTGAAAATTAAGTTGAGTTTTTTTAAATATAAAATATAAAAAATAATTAATAAATTATTTTTAGCTGTTGGAAGGTGTACCTATATATAAATTTCATAAAAGTGAGTGAAAGCCGGCTCAAATATAATATTTTTCAGAGAAATTTCTACAATTTCATGTAAGATCCGTGGGGGGCAAAACCGCATAGGGGCAAAACCACCCAGTGCTCGGTATCGAAAAGAGCAAAACAAGCCGTTAAAGTCGGCAAAAGAACTAAGCTGTGGCGTATCAACATAAATATTGCTGAAAGCGAGCATGAGGACATTGCTGATGAAGATTGCAAGTGCATCTTCACCCAAAACACTTTTTTCAAAATCGAACCTAACTGTCGGCTGGATTAACTGTACCAAGTGTCCAGGGTGGGCTCATTAAGCTTGTACAGGAGTCGATGAAGATGTCACGTATGTTTGTGACTTCTGCAATTGAATTGCATTTCTAAGGGAGAAACTATTTTCCCTAAAATTCAATTTTGTTGATGTGTTTTAAAAATTATTAAACTTTTTTTAAGTTATATATTTATTTATAATAATTCTCAAAATACCTAAATGAAATATGAGGCTTCCAGAATAAAGATTTTATTTTCGTTAAAAAATGTTTTTTAGTGGTTTATAAAGTGAACACACACTAAATATGCGGTTTTGCCCCCACTTCACTTCCCCTAAGCATATTAGAAGCATTATCGTAATGTTGGAAGGTTTACTTTCAGTAGTTCTAGTAGGCTTGAGTTACCTATTTATTGTTACTCGTATAGCTTGTGGAAGATAAACAAGTCATTTAGAGATTTAACTCCTATCTGCAAGAATCCCGGAGCGATGTTGACGTTTTATAGATTTTCCTCTCCAGGTATGGGTATTTAAATAAATGCTGGCTTTCCTTATATACGCGAGAACTTATTGCAGCAAACTACCGGTAACTATAATTTTTTAAATTTTTAAGCTTGCCCCTTAACCTTTGCCCTATTATACCTACCAATTTAAGATTTTGACTATAGTGACCTTGTAGGTCATGCTTGTTGCATACTGAACGGAATACCTTAGCTATCAAAAATATCATATTTCTGCCACTTCGAAATACATTTCACTGTAAACGCCATAATCTTCTTTTTCCAATCCAGTTATGTATGGTGGGGTAAGCAAATATACGATAAGCCGAAATTATTGGTCACATTTTTGATTCAATCTTGTATTTCACTATTAAGTGTCGGTAAATTTATCAAAACTTGCATCTGACGAAATTGTACACTTTGAAAATTGTCAGAAATGGCTCCTGTAAATACGGCAAATAGTCCAAGCAAACTTGCGGGAAAACTCGGCAGTAAACCTTGTAAAAATAAATTCTTGTCAAATGTTTTCCCAACCTTTTCTAATTCAGATTAAGATTTTTCTGATTACGAGAGACTTTTACATCATAAGGATGACGAATATACGATATAGGGTGAAGCAAATTACCAAAAATTTAATTAGCTACCCAGACCTAGGTACATATATTATACATCTTAATTTTTTAAACTAAGCTATCTGATGAGTTAAATTTTTAACTTCATCTTACATAGCAGGAATTCTTGGCATTTTCAACGAAGAGCAACAATTCATTTACGAAAATATAAATAATCGACACTTTTCAGCTATATCCTAATCAAGCAAACCCTAAGAAATTTCAAATCGATTCCCACCAGACCTTAACTAGAATATCACTTTAACGGGCTCCCGACCCGTGTAGACTGAGCCTGAGACACTGCAGCCTTCCATCCTCTACGATCCCGTGCACGCTGCTTCCAGTTGTCCAGACCAAGCGCTCTGGCATCCCCGATAGCTTGGTCTTTAAAACGGAGATTCGGTATTCCTTGTTTTCTCGAACCTGGGGGCTGGGATTCGAAGATCCTCTTACCTGAAGCATTATTGTCCATTCGCTCGATGTGGCCGAGCCAATGTAGTCGACGTGTTTTGGCTTTTTGAACTACATCCACATTTTGGAACAGCTCATAGAGTTCGCGGTTGTATTTTCTGCTCCATTCTCCCTCCTCGCACACAGGATTAAAAAATCCGCAAAAGTAATTTTCTTTCGAAAGAGCCCAGTTACCAGCTCTTCCTTCTTGCTTATTGTCCAACACTCGGCGCCATAAAGCAGAACGGGCGGGATAAGGGTTTTGTAGACCACACATTTCGTCCTTTGAGTTAGGAGTTTTGAGCCCAATTGTTTTGCTAAACTGAAGTAACGAAGCAACGGTTTCCTAGGATAATTCTTCGCTGGATCTCCGCTAAGGTGTCATTCTTGGAGTTCATGTTTACAGCTCGATCCCTAGCTGCCTCCAGTTACGCACACCAACTTGTTTGAGGTCGCTCTCCAATTATTGTTCTTGCCACCTGAAATGGGGTATTCCTCTGCTTCGTTGTCCATCAGGGGTGGACTCAAAGACTCGTTGGGCTGGTGCGGTCTTGCCCATACGCTCACGAGACCCAGCCATCTGGGTCGCTATATTTATAACTTTTTAACCAGGTCCAGGTCAATGTCGATGTATAGTCCCTAAACTTCGTCGTTGAATCTCCTACTCCACACTCCGTCAATTCAAACTGTATCAAAAATCGCTCGAAGAATATTTCTCTGGAAGCACTCCAAGAGGTTTTGATCCGTCTTCAATAAGGTTCATGCTTCTGCATCATACAGCAGGACCGGAATGATTAACGTCTTGCAAAGTATTTCCTTGGATCTGTGAGGGAGGGCTTTACTTCTTACCTCCTTACTCCAAAGAAACAGTATTGGAAAGAGTGACTCTTGGTTTGATGTCGTTTTGGTATGTAATTGTAGACCCTATGTAGGCAAAGTCTTTAACTACTTGGAAGTTAAGCCTCAGTTTCAATGCTTGCAATTTGCTTACAATTCAGCTGTCAATGGATCTGTCACCGTATGTTGTTAAGTAGGATTCGTAAAAAGCCAAGTTTTGAAGAGTGGAGAAAAAAGTGTATGGAATAGTCAACATTAGAACAAAGTAGCTCGGACACTATTATTTAAAAATATTGTATTTTTAAAAAACCTATTTCTGCAAGCTTACTTATAAATATTATAAAAAAAATCAACTCTATACAATAACACCTGCAACAGCCATTATACGTAATACTAATAGGTAAGTAACATAATTTCGTTTTAGCATCTATTTCTTCACTTTAAAGGCTCATAGAATTAATTTATATTATAGGTATATAGTATATTCAAACACATATTTTTGTTCACAATTTCTTTAACACTCGTAACTATTTATTGAATACCAGGAATTTGGGTGATCCCATTCAAGGTTATTTTAATTAATTTGTTCTGATTTTACACTTGTTCCACTTGAGTTATTGCAGTTACCAAACAAAAAAAAAATACTTTAACAAATCAATTTTATATATATTTCAGCCAAACAAACTAAACTTAATATCGTATAAAAAAACACACTATTCCATTGAAATTCAAAATTTAGACATCGGCGATCCGGTTTCACTGACGTTATTCTGACAATTTCAAAACCAACTACATCCCGAAATTTATTCCACAAATGATTTCCATTAAACTACAGAATATTCAACAACACACAAATAACAAGTCATAATTTTCAAATAAATATATACAAAAATCCTCTCAAACGAGAATCGACGAAAAACTAATTTTTATTTTAAAACAAAATGCAATAAAACAAAAATAAGCAATCAATATTATAAAAAAAATATGTCATGAAAAAAAATTTAATATTGTAGTTTAATGTTAAAATTAAATTTGAACAACAAATTGTGTTAAAATTAGGTTTTTAAAGTTGAAATAAAAAAATAAAATAAAAACAAAAATGTGTTATTTTTTCATATAAACAAAAAAAAGAAAACAAAACATTTAAATATATATATAAAATGCCTTTGAAAATACTTAAGAAAAATTGCATGGTTATTAGTAAAAAAAAAATACACATATTTATATGTATGTATGTAGTTATTATGTAATTTTAAATTAAGTGCATAAACAAAAAATTGTGAAATCAGGAAATCATTTTTATTCGTTTATATATATTTTTTCATGTTTAACAGAAAAGGTTATAAACCATTTTCTGTATATATGTATTGTCAGTCAAATAATGTTCCAAAATAATATATAAAGAAAAAATTATTCTTCTATTATTTTTAAAGGGAGGCTACATATTTTAGGTTGTTTATTAAAATTATCAGAAGAAATGGTTGGCTGTCGTAAGGAAAATTCATTAAAATAGTATTTTTTTTTTTTTCTATTTTAACTAGCTAATGAAATTTTCTTAGGTCCGACTGAGTCTGAGAAACTAAGTCACTACCGATATACTTCGGTATTTTTTGAAATTATTGACCCCAGACTTTTAGATATTAAAAAAGTGTTATTTTAGGCAAGGTCAGACAAATACGAAGAAGATTAAGGTTCGTGATAATTTTTTCCTCATCCAAGTCATTTGAAGCGACTAATCAGCGAGCCATGGTTGTAAATCATAACTAGAAAGTTTTACAGACTGGTTGCAGTAAATGTCAGCTATTTCAAAATTAAGTGCGTACCAAAAATTGTTTTTTTTTTTTTTTTTTTAACTAATTTTGGGAAAGGCGAACGCCGAACATGTAACACTTCAAAAGCGCTCCGAGATGCTTACAGATAGGTATTAGATTCTGCTATTAGATTCTGGATCCAAATGGATAGGTTGTATTATAATTTAGGACTGATCTCTTCTAGTTCTTGTCCATATGAGAAAATGTTGGCAATTAAGATTGGTAAAACATTTCTCAAGTGCGATTTTTTAAAGAACTCTTTAAAACGGTGTAATTTAACACGCCCACAATTTTGGACTAAACTTAAAATTGTAATCAAGATTAAATCCGCCTATAAGATACCATATACAAAGGTCCCAGTATATTTAAAAAAAACAATCGATGGGTGGTTGCGATATCATTGCTAAGGATTCAAGGCGCCAGCCTATGGAATCGATCGCATTCGTTTTCGTCAGCGTTCTTAACTGAAAAATTGTTAGAAAGGTATGCAGCTTTAAGGAAGAACACTATGCTGGATGTGACGAATACAGCAGAGCACCGACCGCCCAAGTGAATGCCGTCGCTAGGACATACGCCACGACCGCGCCCTCTTTGCAAGCAATACAATTATTTCTCCGCGAACGGAACACTGTATTGTAAGTTCCTATGAATCTGCTTCCATACCGATATAAATCGCTATAAAACGATCTCTCGGTGAACATTGTAGACGCATTTACCTCTCCTGGCTGTCCTCATTTTATGAGGAAGCGGTCACATTGTGACTTGAATAATGCCCAGCTTCACAGTAAGAGTTTAAACTGAATTTGTAACTAAACCTAACTAGCGTTGTGAAAGTTCTTCCTCGAAACTGTCGAAATATTATAGGCTTGCATTTATCGAGAGAAGTATTTAAAAACTAGAATATACTTACAAAACATTAACTTATTTCACAATAGTCATAGTGGTTCGAGATCGGTTGTACTATTTTAATTGATTGCTCACTAAGCTGAATGTCACAAAATCCTCATCGGTCAAACTCTACGCGTTATGTGTTTCAATTTGGAACTTTTGCTGAAGTTTTTGATTGTGATAGAAAATCTCGAAATCACTTAAAAGGTGTAGCTGGACTTCTTTTCATGACATTCATACAAAGTCATCAATGCGATAGTATAGCCACAAAGCACTAGGTATCTCAAAATGTATTTTTTTTCTTAAAAGCAAGCCTTCGTTAATTAAAGTAATATTTTAAAACATAATTATATTCTCATTACTTTAAGTAAAATTTTATATTTCAGAATAATTTGAGCCTCCCTCCTTTTGTTTTCTAAAAATATTAATTCCTCGGAAATCCCTTAAAACTATAAATCATTTTATCATATTTATATAAATAATGTATAACACCCTTTATATAAACAAATAAATAACAAGGGATTAAAAACAGATAATTCATGATACAACGACACTAGTACATTTATATACCTTTCATAAATTAGCAAATAGGACTAACAAAAAAAAAAGATAATATTCACAATAAAAATAAAACAAATATTTATATAAATCATATTCGTATCAATTGTTTTCAGTTTACGTGTTATTTCATACAACAATTTATTTTAATTCTCTGTTGTATTAAAAATACAAAATAAGTCTTACATTACTGTAGAGTGAACTTATTTTAAAATACAAAAAAGCATATACATGTAAAATATAGTATTAAACAAATATATATACATTTTTAAACTGGAAATACCTAAATGGTCTCTTAAAAAAAATCTTACATATTGACCGACTGAAATTATTGTTAAAAAATATATAAAAAAATGTGTAAAAAAAAACAGTTTTATTTGTTTTTGTTCTTTTTTTAAAATTATAATATATTGATATAATCAACTTTATTAATAAACACTGTATTACCATTATATATATAAAATATTAAATAAAAAAAGTTAATTGAACTTACAGTTGTTTATTTCAATAAACTAACATGTTAAATTCCAGAGTTCTTATATTTAAATAAGTAATAAAATAATTCAAACATTAAAATATATGATTTAAACAACAATAATAAAATTATTAGTTCTCACAAAAAAATGCTTAGAATTTGTTCACTTAGTTGATTAGCAAATAATGGAAAATAGAAAACATCTCTTATATGGAATCGTGCTGAGTTTATCATTTATATTACGTATATACCATCTAGGTAAATGTAGTGTCCAGCGATTTAAATAAAAAGTAAAATGAAAAACAAAACAAAATAATAATAAAATTATATATTATACACATTTACATAAACTTGCATATAAAAACAAAACGTATATACGTCACAGATGTATGTATCAAAAAAAAATCATATAGATATATATATATACATAAAAGTTTGAACAATGAAATTTATTATTTCAAAATTCATAACTTAAGGTTAGTCGCAAATTAATATTATTGATATAATTATTATATTAACAAACAGAAAATAAAAATAAATTAATTTATGTAGTTTAATACACAAGTTTAAATGTGTATTACTGTTGAATATATATAATTAAAAAAAAAAAAATAATTGAAAAAAAAATTAAAAAACAAAAAGGACGAATAAACTTGCATAAAATGATTTGACAAAGAACTTAATACTGCGTTTTATTTAAATCGAATTGGAATTTTACTTCAACTGCTCATATGGTAAGAGTACTGAGTTTAAGGACCGCAACGATATGCTGTAGTGCACATCTTCAAACATGGGACTTAAAATGGATGAAGGTTGTAGCTCAAGTAGCATATAAAAAATAATTAGGATTTGACTGACTTTAATGTGAATTAGTCACGGAATAGAGGATCCGTAACACGCCATAAAATAATGGTCAAACCAACTCAAAACAATTCTCCAGCAACACTCGTCACTCATCGAATGCGCATTAGTTCACCCTAAAAGCCAAAACACAATGCCGCTTTGCGGCGCGGCGTGCGTGCGTTGACAGATAAAGTAGAACCAATGCTTTCATATGGTGCAAGTCAAAATGCGGCTTCGTTGAGATCGTAAATATCGTCAAGTTCAACGCGGCGCCCAAGTAGAGCAACTTCCTACTTTCAGTGGCGTTGGAAGGCTTTGACATTTCCTTTCGGTTTGGTTTGTTCGACTTGATAATATATAAAGTGTTAGAGCATATGCCGTTCATTGTTGGAGTTCCATGGATTCACTTAGGTATATAGGTATACGTAGATACTCGTTTTTAGTAGCCTATGAGGTTTTTTCAATACAAATCAATTATTTTACTGTGTGGAAATGACGAATATTATCTTTGTTGTAATGATACTAGTGATAGATTGTTGACGAAAAAAATATGTGCTTTGATATTTCAATTTTGTCTGAAACTACTCTATACAATTTATTAACGAAATAAACAATTTTGTTTTGAATACCTATTTATAGTTTCTTTTTCTAGTCGAGGGTAAATCTAATTTCCTGCGATGTGCAAATGATAGGTATTATGTAATTTATTACTTGGTGTACCCGCCCAGGTTTGCTCGTGCCAATGAATTGCATTGCTTAGATATATTTTTTATTGTCCATCGGGACTATGCACATGAATATGCGCACCTTTGTCCGACTTTGACGACCCAACTTCACGGGAATTCTCCGGCGAATAGATATCGAAGATTCCCTGTAAATTTGAACACAATCGGCTGGTAGTGTTTGAAGTCCGTATATAGGAACATAAAAAAATGTCTGGACAAGACAGCGGAAATATAGCAAAACAAATTTCCGTGCACTTAATTACCTAATACCAGACAATGACCCCATTTAGAGGGTCATAAAATCCTTTCAATATGCATTGTCATTACTGGTGATGGGTGGTGGCGAGCGACGAGAAGCAGTACCTGCATTCGTCCGAATGCCCAGCATACCACCGGATGTATAAATATGTATTTTTTTTTTTTTTTTTCAACTAGTGCTTATTTCGCGTATGGTAACACTTAGCTCATGTCTGATTTGACAGATAATTAGTTTTATCCTTCCGCTGAACGAATATGGTTGTGTATACGCTTGAACAACGCTGGGAAATATTGCGACATTACTTTGAAAATCATGGGAATGCTGCAGAATGTGTGCGAAAATTGCGTACGGATTTTGGAAGAAGAGAAGCACCGTCAGCTCCGTATGTTCGTTATCTTGTGAAAAAAGTGAAAGAAACTGGCATCCTCATCGATAAACCAAAGCGTGAAAAGCCAAAAACAGTGCGTATACCCAAAACGAGTCACTGTTTGGTGCGGATTTTGGTCCAGAGGCATAATTGGGCCATTTTTCTTCGAAAATGAGCAAGGAGTGGCCGTTACAGTCAATGGCGATCGTTATCGGGCCATGTTGAACGAATTTTTGTTCACACAAATTGAAGAGATAATGTGCTTAAAAATTGGACCGATCGTGTAGGCTACTGCATGGCCAGCCGAGGCAGCCATTTGAATGAAATTATTTTCCATTATTAACCGGAAGGATTGTACTTTCAATTAAAAAAAGAAATTTGAGAAAAAAAAAGTTATTTGGCGGACCCTTTATATGTATGTACATAAATATAAATTTCCACATCGCAGATAAATGCTGGCCATTTGGTAATCTGGCTCACTTAAATCGTTTTTCACGTAAATATTCCATCCACAAAGTAATCAATTCATAAATTTAAGGGAAGGCATTTTCGGTGTAATTTACCCATATTTTCTCAACCAAACTAAAAATCTACCTGACTCGATTGAAAGGAAGGCATGTTCCTGTGTATCTATGTATTTATTGCTATTTATTAATGCATTTTTACTATTTTGAACACATTTTCCTCTTAATTCGAACATTAAAATAAAAATTATTAGCAAAAAGGAGTAGACTAGCATTCTGCTCTGAATTCGTACATAACGTAACATAAACCAACCAGAACTTTCAATCTCTCCTACTCTAATCTCTCAACGCGCCAACGCTCTGAAGCCAGGGCCGTAGCCAGGATTTTGTTTCGGGGGGGGGGGGCCTTGCTTCCAAATCTTACGAGGAATTCTTTAAACAAAAAACTTTATACATTGTGTCCCAGTTAAGCAGAATAATCTTTTAAGGGAAGATATTCGGGAAGTTCCGTAGAACAAAAAATTGTATGCCAGGGGGGTCTATTTTCACCATATTTCCCGTTATGGCCCTTCAAAGCATGTGACCTCTAATTTGTAGGTGTTACCACTTAAAACGCCATAACTTCTAAACTATTAGAGATACAACAATTTTTTTGTACATTTTGAAAAGACAATTTAGAAGCGCATACAAGTCATAAGGTACATATGTGCAGCTGCAAAAGACTTATGGCTCCTTAAACTCAACATTTTGAAAATTTGTTGTTAAATTTTTTTACTTAAAATACTTTTTTCTCAAAATGTTTACAATAAATTTTTTTTTTTTATGAAAAGTTTATCCTTGAGAAATTTTCTAAAAAGTATATTAAGCAACTTTTTTACGCACGATCAACAGAAGTTGTTGTAAAAGCCGTTTTTTGTCAAAAAAATGGTCAAACAAAATTAAGTCAGAATAATAAACTAACGTAATTATGAGCAATGGTTAACAGTTAATTGTCGAATATGAATAAAAGCTTAACATTGCTAAGTTGATCTCCACAAAATGTATTCAAAACGTGATTACGCGGACATAGTGTTTGTAAACGGGTTCTGCCATGGAAACGCTTCGTTGGCAAGATAGGAGTCCAACGCCGAAACCCAAATCGTAATACACCATGTAGCGTATCAGCGCCTTGTTGATACCGGGTGAGCTCCTCGAAATAAAAACAACGACGTTCAGACTCAGCGGCGGCTGAAATTAAGGGTGGAATTTTGCGTGCTGTGGAAGTTAAGCCTTTAGTCAGGTCCGAGGACTAGCTGTGCAACTGAAGCTTCCCAGAACCAGGATTCACAGTACTCTCCAGAGTAATAGGTTACACCCTTTCCATATAGCACCGGTACGGACACTTTCTCAAGAACATTCTGTGGACTGACGAAGCGCAATTCACAAACAAATTTATAAAGCTACAAACCTCCATGATTTTCACCATTTGGTCAGACCCCAATCCCCATTTAATACACACAACATCCTTTCAAAGGTAAGAATTTAATTATTTTGAACAACTTCTTCAAAATGTGTTCGTATTTCAAAGGAGGTTTAGCGAAAATGTTTGAAAACACTTTAGTGGCCCGCACGTTCTTCCACAAACAGTTAATTCTCTGGAATTTCTTAGAGAACGAATGCCGAAGCTCCTTGAAGATGTTCTTCTTTTTCAGAGAAGAGCGATGTTCTTTCAACAAGATGGAGCACCTTGTGACAGTAGCAGCGGGGTATATCCATTCCTTAACCATACTTTTAATGAACGGTGAACTGGTCGATTTCGCCCAATCCTTGGCCACCCAGATCTCCTTACACCTTACCTAACACCCATGGATTTTTTCTTCTGGGGTGCTGTGAAAGAAAAAGTTGATTTTAGAGAAATATCGAGTCTCTTTTTGACCATTTTTGTCTGACAAAAAAACGGCTTTTACTACAAATTCAAGTTAATCCTTAAAGGATTATACTGCTTAACTGGGATACCCTGTATATTCCAATTCACTGATTATTATTAGTTTTTAATTCGTATGTACCTAAACGAATAAAAAGTCCCCACAAAGTCCAATTCCAATTTATCAATCTGTTAACAAAATAGCTAAAATTTTTCTGTCGAAATCCATACATAGCTATACAGTATTTACTGCTTGTTGTATAAATAAATATAAATATGTATTTCTATTTTATGAAAACCGAAATGAAAGCAACACACATGCAGCAAAGGTAGGTAGGTATTTGAGGAAGCCAATAAGAACATTACTTTGTGTATGTTATGTGAATTGATTAAAATTTCTATATGATAACGTGTTCTTGTTTCAATTTATGGAGAATGACATGCGAATTTTTGCTTTTATAATAATATAGATAGGTACCTGTCATAACCAGAAAATATTGAATTCATGTAATCCCCATGGGATAAACTTTAAATCCCCAACAAAGCCATAAAAACCAATAACCCACTGCCATAGGTTGTGTAATTAAAAATCAAACAAAAAGAAACTCAATATCAGCTTCCATACATACGACACATCAGGAAAGGCATAAAAATGTCCGCAAAAAATAAAAGGAGACGGAAACCCCATCAAAATAACACATTCTATCCATTTTGGTCGAATTCACAGTAAAATGGTTGCAGAAATGAAAAATTCCGATACCCCACATACCAACGAACGCAATAAAAAAAATAGTTTTTCAAGAGATATTTCCATTTCGAACAAACGAGAATAAAGGCAGATGATAGCTACAGCTGGGCTATGCATCCTGGCTGTTATGGGAAACCAAAGTATCTGAACATTTTCAATCAAATAATTAAAACCAGGTATGGATTTCCACTCCGATTCTCAGTCGAATTCTCAATTTGCTTTGTAATACCTTGGTTCTGTTCAAGGATACATTTAGTTGCAGTTGATAGTACCAGCTAACCGTAGCATGAGATTCTTTGTTGCAAAGTAATTAATTCCGAGCCACGATATGCACCCGGCCAGCGCAGAGATTGGGATTTTTCTATGTACGTATATGGATACGCAAATGGAAATATGTACTTGTACTTACAAAGGTTCATCATTGAAAGAGTTTCCCTACCTTGAGTACCTATGGAATTCCTGGCGTTCTTCGGTTTGCAAATCTAATGGAATGATGCACTGATTCGAATGCATTTCAAACTCGTTTTTTTTTTCGCTTTTGTATTGAATTTGTCATAAGCCAACATTGGTATTAAGGACACCGATGCGTAAACTTTTATAGCTATGTCGTGGTTCCATCCAATAGCAAAGTGTTGGATGAGAATAATGATTTTCATGCGACGTATTACATTTTGGATATCAATCTTTAAATAAGTAACTAACCAATGATTTGTAGAAATTTTCTATTCCATGCAACATACAAATCAAAACGACTTAGTCCCCCTAAAAACGGTAACGGTTATCTTGCAAAGACTTAGACTTATATGCAAAATTTTAGGAGATGTTGAAATGCTTGATGCAGCATTAGTACCTATTGATAGAGAACTATTTCTAAGATTCGGAGAGTAAATATGTCCAACAAAATATTTATACAGCCTTTAAGGTTGCCCTCTTTAAAACAAGCTTTTGAGTTAAAAGCGAAACCTTCGACAATACTTCTAACCACATGTTTAAAATTATTGTATTTTCCCTTTCACTGTATAAAAATGCTATGGTCGATAAATTAAGGGCGATAGGTACATTTTCAACCAAAGCAATTTTATATAGTGAAAGGGAAAATACAATAATTTTAAACATGTGGTTAGAAGTATTGTCCAAGGTTTCGCTTTTAACTCAAAAGGAGAGACCTGTAGAGACGAACAAGGAAACCTTGTAGTGGAGTCATGCTGAGGACATGGAAAAACCATTTCTGACTGTTAAACGGCGAAGCCGACACAAATTCCGATGTCAGGCAGAATGAACCATTCAACCTAGGCGATGAAAGCCAAGACTTCCGTAAACCTTACCAAAATGAGGTAAGGATATCAATATCCGAGCTGAAGTCAAACAAAGCTGCAGGACCGGAAGGTTTATCGGCTGAGCTTTTTAAGGCAGCGGGAGATGACTTGGTAGAGGGCATACACCAACTCGTATACAAAATTTGGTCAGAGGAAAGTATGCCTGATGAATGGAGCCTCAGTATTGTTTGCCCGATCCATAAGAAAGGATACCCTCTAAACTGCGCCAACTATAGAGGCATCAGTCTCCTTAACATCGCTTACAATCCTGTCTGCCGTACTGTGTGAGCGCCTGAAACCATTTGTCAACGAACTGATTGGACCCTATCAGTGCGGTTTTAGGCCCTGTAAGTCCACAACCGACCAAATATTCACACTACGGCAGATCCTGGAGAAAACCCAAGAAGTCCAAATCGATACTCACCATCTATTTATCGGTTTTAAAGCCGCATATGACAGCATTTATAGAGACGAGCTATACAGAGCCATCTCTAGTTTTGGCATCCCTGCCAAACTTGTCAGATTGTGCAGAATGACGATGGAGAACGCTCGCTGCTCCTTAAAGGTCGGAAACAATCTAACCGAGACATTTGATGTCAAAAAATGATTTCGACAAGGTGATGCGCTGGCATGTGACTTTTTCAATATCATACTTGAGAATATTGTGCGAAACTCGCAAGCCAACACCAGGCGCACAATTTTCCAAAGTCTGTGCAACTACTTGCTTACGCTGACGACATTGACATAATTGGCAGAACACAGCGAGCTGTCACTGGTGCGTTTGCAAGTATCAGTACAGAGGCGGCAAAAATGGGTTTACTGGTGAATGAGGGCAAAACAAAATATATTATGCTGTCAACAAGAAGTGACCACAACATCGACGAATCGGACAGAACGTCACGATAGACAGCTATAACTTTGAGGTAGTTTGGGACTTTGTCTACCTCGGCTCCGCTATTAAATCTGAAAATAGCATCACATCAGAAATCAAGCGAAGAGTTACACTTGCCAACCGCTGTTAATTTGGCCTAAGAAGGCAATTGATTAGTGAGGCCTTGTCGAGAAACACCAAGGAGACTCTATATAAGACCCTCATCATCCCAGTCCTGGTTTACGGCGCAGAATCATGGACGTTATCAAAGGCGGATGAAGATCTCCTAGGTCGGTCCGAACGCTAAATTCTTCGAGAGATTTTCGGACACCGTTTGCGTTGACGGGCTTTGGAGGAGGAGATTTAACAGCGAACTCTACGAGCTGTACAGCGACATCGATCTGGTCAGAAAAGTACGTACCTATCAGTCGACTAAGAATATAAGATGGCTAGGACATAATCATTATGATTCAAAATAAAATTTGATTAATAGGATAGAATTCAATTCCTCGGAATTTTCTTAAATTATAAAAAGGTATAATTATTAAAATTGCAATTGATATTAATAAAGCAATAACTCCTCCTAATTTATTAGGGATTGATCGTAAAATTGCATACCGCTTCGGCCCGATGAGTTTTCGATTCCAACTCGGAGGGACAACGCAGTAGAGGAAGACCTCGCCTTAGGTAGCGTGCACAAGTCGAAGGGGACCTCAACCAGTTGGAGTGCGCAACTGGAGGCGGTTAGCCAAAGATCGTGCTAACTGGAGAGGCGTGTTGGTTGAGGAAATTAAAAATCCGGTCATTCGGTCAGACCGGATTCACCGAATTTTTAGTGGCAACACTGCCTAATACTCGTATTTGATATTCTATATACTTACCTACTACTCTCAATTGAAGTTGTTATATCTCTTTCTATTGATGTATCCATTCGTATTAAAAACCAGTAAGACAATTATCTTCCACTATGCCGAAGCTCAAATACCAGGTACTATATTATTGTAAAATAAAAAAAATATTTTAGTATTAAAAAATTATATATTTGTATGGGAGGTATGGGTACTTTTTATTCGACCAAGCTCATTTTTTGTCAAAAATTTTTAAATATTATTAAAACAATATGTGCAAAGTTTAAACTTGCTATCTTTACTGTAGCTATTTAAATTTAATTTTTAACATAAAAAACTATATAAATCTGATATTTTTGTACGGGAGGTAGTAGTAGTTTTCATCCGATCTTGCTCATCTTCGAACTTAGCCTCAGTTTGGTGGATAAAAGCTTACATACCAAATTTCAAGTCGATAGCTCTTAAATTACGGCCGTAATCGTGCGGACAGACGGACAGACGGACAGACGGACAGACGGACAGACAGACGGACATCGCTAGATCGACTAAGAAAGTGATGCTGATCAATAATATATATAGTTTGTCATACCTACAACGCCTCCTTATGGGCGTTACAAATGGAATGACAAAGTGAATATACCCTCACCACAGTGTGGTACCGGGTATAATAAAACTCACACAAACGAATGGTTATGAGAAGCTAGGCCTAGGGTGTTTAAACGCCTGTTGACGCAACTAGCATTTATTTATTTATTTTGTATTGATGTAAATATATTTAGTTTAGACGGAATTTAATTCTAAAATCTTCATCGTCGACTAAAGTGTCACCGATACAACAAAGTAAAACTAATTAGTGTAGATCATCACAAAGCAAGGAGTACCGCATAATCGAACACCATCACGATCCAGTTATTCATTGTCGGTTCTCAACAAGCTGTGTGAGATTTCTTTACCGCTTATTCCTTCTTCTTCGATTGGACATCGCACGATCAACATCTACTAAACTTACACTTATAATCCTAATCATCCTAACTTAATTAACTTACCTAAAATGTATTTTCTATTTTAAAATAATGTTATAAAATTGAAGTACTTGTTTAATAGAAAGTTATTGCCTATATTTCATTGAACATTTCATCGACTTTATCAAATTAATTTGGTCTTGAGCAAAACTGTTCCTACGGGGCCATGTCTTGTAAAAATTAAAATAAACCCATGCAAAAAAAAATAAAAATGTTGCTTATCTTCCAGATAAAAGCTTTAACAGTCACTTTAACTGCCTGATAAGCTTTCAGAGACTTGAACTGAGAGATATCCGAAATCTTTGAAACCAACAGTTGAAATTTATCTAGCAGATAAGTTCCTGATAGCCTTTGAGAGACTTTATCAGCTATAGTCTTCACACTGTCCCTAAGATTTTCTTACAAATATGGTGAATCTACGTGGTATCCATACGTTTCGCGGTTTACAAGCCAGATTAAGTTAGCTCGAAAAGACTGGTTACCGATATGGCAAGACACATTATTGGAGCGCTCGCTTAATGCCAAATATCACTGCTGTCAGTGCATGGAATACCTAAAATGTATCTTTATCTGTGTTCCCAGACTCTGGGGTTGTCTTACGCCACATTATGGCGTATTTTGCACCTGAACTTGCATCGCAATCCTTATAAAATAAGATTTTCCCAAGAATTAAACAGTGCCAACTGCCAACCATGGCTCGTAGAACCAAGCCGCGAATTTTCGATGTGACGCCTTGGCCCATCTACCATAATAAAGGCGAAACAATGAGCAGGGTCGGGGGACCTAGAGCAGTGGATAAAGTAGGTAACTCTAAATATATTCCCCTGCTCATTAGTCAAATAAACGAATTAGATACCGAATACGAATACCAAATAAATGTTTATGCACAATTATTGAAAAGCTATTTTGACACCAAGCACCCCCGTATGCACCTTTTTGTGTATCTAGGTGGTAGTTTTTAGTGTCTGCGTCTCTCTAATGTGGCATTCATAATTGCCCAAATTGCATTTAAAATTTCTCAACATACCATTCAAAAGTTTTCAATATTGTTTAGCTTTTGAGGACGAAATATTTCAATATTCCAAGTGCACATCAATTTTCATTGCATAGTTCCGCCCAAGGGAACATATAAATTCAACATTATTTATCGCCTTGTCGTTGCCAATTTTCCACATCAATGCGTTCTGCTCTTGCAAGTCCTCATCCTCACTTAGACTATGAAAGCTTCCTGGTTTGTCCCAACGCAGACCGAAACTCGAAGAAATTCCACCCCAAATTAAATTCTCTGCGAGTAATTTCATCGAGTAAAACTATTTCCCATAACTTAAAGTGAATAACACTCTCCTTGGTATTAATGTATTCTGGTATCGTCCTTGGATCGATTTTCTCTTTAATGATCCCCATAAAATGCACACTCACACAACCAATGCGCGTTTAATTATTAGTTGAAAATATTTGTTAGTTCGCCACTGATGTCGGCCACACAACAATGTGTTTCTAGGAATTTATTCGCTTCGATAATATTTACTACTCGGTGTATTTCTAATTTATTCAGGTCGCGTTTTAATAAAATTACGGTACAGAATACACAAAGGTGGCTTACAGCATTCCAAATACCTATTATTGGTGTGTCGTTGCTGGAGACACGCAAACCTATATTAAAGCCTTCTCTATCGGCGCTGTCATTCCATTATTCGGTCCGATAAATCATTTCAGGAGAGTATTCCAAAGTAGCACCAGTGCGTAATCAGTCGAAAACATTATTCTGGAATATTCTGCATACCTACACTCTAAAACATACCATATGACCATCGAATGATTTAACTGATGAATAAGTTGCTGTGTGGCCTACCAAGGAATGTATAGACATAGAGGGTAGTAAGTATGAAACCCCTAACGCCCATGTGTTGGGTTTACTTGGGAAATATTATGTCACAACTTTTGTTACTGGGTCTGAGTCAGTCAAAACAGTCGCCACTGTGGGCGAGCAATTTATGCTTCAATAGCTATGCTAATCGGATGAATGCGACGAACAATTCAGGTGGAAGGATTTGACAGATATTTTTTTGTTTTCATCCCGTTCCTAATGTATGTACCAAAACAATGTTAAACCAATTGCAACGTGAGCTGGAGCTGGAGGGTTATTTTGACCATTTCAGTTTGGTACGTGCCCGATTGATGGTGTAAATATTGGGAAAGGATTTTACACAAATAATATATTTTTGGTTCAGTCGAGTAGAGAACGTGCCTTCCAGCTTGTGGTGATATGTATTCCTATGGCTTTGTGCAGCAGCATTTGTATTGTACTTTGTCGCATTAATTGGTTAGGCTGTTTCCAAAACTGTAAGGTGCATACGAATCTCTAATCAGATTACAGCTTGCGGAACTTGTAACAATGATTTGGTCCTACTATAGCTTATGTTTGACCCCTGGTGCACTTAGACCAGTGATCTTTTCATTAGAGTAGACCAGTTTTAGTGAGCATTTTTTTGAGTTAAGCAAAGTAGAGTAGTATATTTTCAACACCAATAATCTACATCTTCACAAATGCACACTAGGTGAAGATTCAAGAGGAAGAACTCACGAGGGAGTAGCTAATTTATGAGCGCTGGGGGAAAAGTGTAGTTTATGTTGACAACTTTGAGGTAGAATGTGTTCATGATATTGCTGGGTAACTTCATGTAGGACTTGATCTACAGAGTCGCACTAACTTATAATATCGGCCAAACTGATAACATTCGGTTGTGTCACTTGACACAAATGCAGTCCAAGGGCAGTCCAATCCTTGCTATCAACATTCGGTACAGGTATTTCGGGTTCTATACGAACTTTAATAGCTGAAAGACATCCGGATGGTAATTTTAATTGTTAGGTTAGTTTTAAGATAAACTAGATTTAGATTAGGGCCGTTATTTTAAGTTCTAGTTTAGCTTAGGTATAGTTAGTTTAGATTAATTAGAATCGCGGTACCTTCTTTTGAGCAGTATTGACACTGATACTGATCGGTTTTCCTTTCCTCTCTTTCCTGATACTTATAGCTTTCTCTTTGCTATGCTTTTTATATACGTCAGCAGTCCGAGTAGAGTAACATTCCTTCTATTCATTACCTATTTTGTTAATTCTAGCATGAAACCAGTAAGACAATTATCTTCGACTATGCCGAAGCTCAAATACCCGGTACTATATTAGGCGTATTTTTTGGGAAGTGAGTATAACAAAATCAAAAGTGAGTATAACCGTTTTGCATGTAAAACCAAAAGTGGGTATAACAAAACCAAAAGTGAGTATACGAGTTTTGCATGTAAAAGTAAAAGTGAACTAGCTATAGATTTCCAAAAAATACGCCTATTATTGTAAAATAAAAAAATATTTTAGTATTAAAAAATTATATATTTGTATGGGAGGTATGGGTAGTTTTTATTCGATCAAGCTCCTTTTTTGTCAAAAAATTTTAAATATTATTAAAACAATACGTGCAAAGTTTAAACTTGCTATCTTTACTGTAGCTATTTAAATTTAATTTTTAACATAAAAAGCTATATAAATCTGATACTTTTGTATGGGAGGTAGTAGTAGTTTTCATCCGATCTTGCTCATCTTCGAACTTAGCCTCAGTCTGGTGGATAAAAGCTTACGTACCAAATTTCAAGTCGATAGCTCTTAAATTACGGCCGTAATCGTGCGGACAGACAGACAGACGGACAGACAGACGGACAGACAGACGGACAGACGGACAGACAGACGGACAGACAGACGGACATCGCTAGATCGACTAAGAAAGTGATGCTGATCAATAATATATATAGTTTGTCATACCTACAACGCCTCCTTATGGGCGTTACAAATGGAATGACAAAGTGAATATACCCTCACCAACCACAGTGTGGTACCGGGTATAAAAAAGTGTGATGAGCTAGGATGTATGGTAAGGGGGCAAGAACAACCCACGTCCAACGAGCTTTAGCCGAGCAACCGAAAGAGTACCGCGCCCTCCTCACAGGCATCGAAATTTCCCATTGGCTCAATCTAGACTAGCAACAAACTATACGACATCGAAGTATTTTTCTGAAACGTACTGACGCTTTTTACCCTAGGTGACGACTGCACTCACATCGTACAAAGCTTGATCAAGCATTATTATGTAGATTAGTATTATAAAAATGTAAAACAAAGTAATAATGTTTTACATGGCCAATGTTTTAATCCTTCAAATGTTTGCCATGCGAGCTAGTATATTTACCTACTGTGCAGTGTTACACGCATGGGTATAATTTTGGTTTTGTGTGGGAGGTACCAGAACTAATTTGCCGACATAAGGCATGTTTTTTTGAAACCTCGCCAGCCAGCCGATCATTTGGACAATTGCCAGCAAGATGAAGCCAGCCAGCCGAGTTTTAGTATAAAATTATGCATTTGGTAAAAATACTTGATAAATTCTGACATTTTTCTCTGGAATGTTGTGTGCATGAGATAAGAACGCCATTTATGATTTAAGCAAATTGTACGGAAATTCTAAGCCACTTGTTGCTTTCTGCGCCACCTGCTTGTTCATTGAGAATTGAATTTAGTCAGCTGCCAGCCAGCAGCTCTCGGACTGGGGAGAAAATCAAGAGTTGTTGCCAGCAGGTTGTTGTTTTAATTAGCATGTGAAATGTGCCTCAACTGGAAACTGCTGGCTAGTTAAAATGAGAATGCCGTTCTAGATCTCAAGTAGGTATTTGAAAATTGCCTGTCCATTTCTGTTCTTATTACCCCACCACTCTCATCTTGTTTTGTTCCTATCAGAGTTCGAAACCACTGCCCAACGAGCGATTACAAGTTTCTCTTCAAAATTTCTACCTAACAACTCAGCCCATCCCAAAACCCTTTGCTGTAGAAAGCTGAAATTGTGCACAGAGGTTGCATTTATGATGTATACACGGAATAGGGAAGGATATCAAAGGGGGTCAAAGTTTGTATGAAAACATTGTTATTTTTCATCTGATTGACTTCAAACTCGGTTTGTGTACTCTCTATGTTCTATGAGAACTAAAAAAAATGATTTACCCTTGAAGGGGTAAAAGGGGAGGTCAAAGTTTGTATGAACAAATTTTTATTTTTCCTCCGAAATAATGTTCTTTCGTAACACGCGAGAAATGAGAATAAATCGATTTGCTGGAACTTTCTTTCTGCTTAAACCTGAAACACAGCAATACGAACAATACGAGCGCTCTGCATGGGGCAGGAATGCTTAATTTTCCTGAATGATTGGTAAAGGTCTGGGTTAAATTGAAATAGAAAAGTGAATCTGTCCTCTCGCCTATCGAACTTGGCAAGCTAAGTTATCTGTCATCATATCGGCGCGGCGTTTCTTCGAACTCTTACCTTTAGTCATAATTTTAGGGAGCTGACCAAAAAAATAAGATTTCGGATACCAGGTGTCAAAATGAAATTCCTTAATTGTATCGCTGGTTTAGCTCGCCAGATATCGTATAAAGAACTCTAGAATATCTATGACAATCACAGTTTTCCCAGGTTGCTGTAGCCCCAATCAACGAGGGCCTTGATCATTTCTTTGTGGATTTCATCAACTCTGTCAGTTTTGACAGCTTTTAACGATTTCATCTAAGTTATATGATCAAAAGTGATGGATCATCCTCAGTGCACAGGTCTTTATGGAGTATGCAAAATATGGAAGTGCTCATTCTTAGCATTGCAATTCTTCAATGATATAGGATAGAGAACTACCTCTTTCTCCTAGCTGACGGAATACTTTATTTGCAAATCTGTGAGTGATCACAGTCCTGCCAAGATTATTTTTTGACTATTTTAGTAGTAGCTCTAGTAAATAGTAAATAGCTCTTCTTCCTTTTAATGGATTATTAAAGTTCGAACGCCACGCAGGCTTTTCTCTGCAGATATCTCCTGCAGAAGCATTAATTATGCTGTTGTCTGTTGAAGAAGCGCTTTTCTTCTTCTACATTTAAGGAAATAGTTGGAATTTGTTCAAACTGCACAGATAACATTTGAACTTGCAAGTTCAAGTTTTAATATCGCAATCGCAACTCTCTCTCCTACTGAGACTCTGCCTGATAGCCTGGGACTTGTAAGTACCGCAGACGTTCAAGATACATTTAAGAGATTTCCACTCATTTGCAATTTTAACAGATTTATAACCTCTTTGCATTTTTAAGCACACTCCAACTTCATCCTCCAATAACCTAAAGGTATTTCTATGTAAGCAAAGATAAAGTTTCATGTGTCTTCTATTATAAATCGATGCCGTTGACAGGAAACCATAGGTCCACTTATGTCCTCTCTGATACCCATATCGGTTTGCAGCTGCCAAGCGGGACACACCGACCGCCAAGAGCCTAGTCTGTGCAAAAGGCCTTAGATTTAAAACTCTCAGTCTTGTGTTTATAAGAACCATATCCTGTTGTATCCTATTTAACAGTGAATATAAAAATGTTCCACATATCTTTGCAAGACATTCACATACCTTCACGATTAGTGCATAGATTTTCCGATACCTACATCAGAAATTCAGAGAACATCTCCCAGTATCCTTATGCGCCGTCTCTTGAGCTGTAATCTATTTATCCCCACCCAATGCCTTTGAATTTGTGGCAATATCCACGTACAAAATTCAATTCGTCCACCCAACAAGAGTCTGGTACAGAGCCTAAATTTTGGCAGACATTTTAACTTCGTTATTTACGATGTTTACACAGTCTGCAGGGAGTATCTCAGCTTACAGCGGTTTAAGCTTCTTTCCTCGCATCACACTGCATGCATATTGCACAGAGAGTGCCTATAGATGAAAATCTCACCAAGCGGTTGTAGTGTAGCTTGCTTGTAGGCAAATGGACCATATTTGTCGTACTGGTTAAATGAAAAGGCCAAACAAACTATCATCAGTCATTAGAAACGCATGAGCTGCTTGCTGATGCTGTTTCTAGCGTTGTGCTGGGTAATATGATATTGCAACTGGTACTGGTGTCCTACCTCTCTATATAGACACCAACACCATCACATCATCCAACAACAACTACAATGATGATTGCCTAAAACGAGAAAGAACCGACTGCGGTCGACTGACAATACCGATGCAAAATGCAAATGCAATTTAATTCCCTGAAATCGCAATGAAAGATATTCACAGATACTCCTCCCAGTGATGGTGTGTTTTGTGTGCGCTGCCAGCCAGCCACCAAGACAAGGGATTCTCTTCGTACCCTTGAACAAAAAAACAAAAAAAAAATCCAACACACACCAAACATCCTGCATTCGTTGTGAATCCTTTAAAATTGTTTTCAATTTTCTCCTCAGAATTTATGGTGATTCATTGACGACGGGGGTTTCCGTTTCATGTGTGAAGCGGCAACGGTATGGTATGGTGGCCAAATTTCTGTTTAGGAAAAAGGACGGATGCGTTTTATGGATATAATATGCAAGCTTCAGTTTTGCGGGGTATGTGGGACAGCGGATGAATAAATGGTTTATTGTTTTAATTGCATTTGCAATTCAATTTGAACAGCAAAAGTTGGTGAATAGATAATGGTTTTATAACCAGAAGAGAGATGGATGTGTGCATATAGCAGTTTTGTGCTTGTCTGATGGACGAATAAAATGTTTTTAGTGAATTTTATGGATTTATAATTTTCAAGTATTATTTTAAATTATTCAAAGGATTTTGACAGTTTTTATAGGTCCATATTTGTGATGGCAAATACTTATCATCAGGTCAAATTGGATTCTGTTCCTATAACATGCCAAACATCAGTAGGGTAGCATCTGTTGTTTCGTTGTATAAGAAATTGATCTGCATTTCCTCAGTCAGTCATTTGCTGGCAATTATCGGTAAAGCAACTTGTTTTAAAATCTTCAATATTTTTCTTCTTCTACTGTATAAAAGTGAATGCTACACGTGGTCTTCTGGTTGGCTTTTAAACGCTCCTTTATCCATGGACCATCGAACATCCGTCCTAGGTCTTATTTTTTCGGAATTCCAATCCAAAAAATTCCATTTCACACTCCATTAAAATAGTAGATTCACTGTCATTTTCGTCAACTTAAACTCAGCTAGCAATTTTTGCATCAATGTCTACAATCACTGGTGAATTTTGTAAATGTTTCCAAAAACCACCTCTGCAACATTATCAACATCCACTAGTTGAAAATATGTTTCCACCCACACTGACACTAACACTATGAGAACGAAAGGATGAAGATTTATCATCAAGAACTGCCACACCTAAACACTCTTCAATTTATCTTTGGTTTAAGACTCCACCTGTCCTTCATTATGCTGGTCCATGGCTCTGTGTGTCACTGCCTCAGCCACATTCACAATTCACATGTGATCTTCATAAGACGAGACATCGTGTTGCCAAGTATACGTCCTCTGTAGGTCGTGTAAAGTGTCTGATAGAATGGTGCTCCCATTGCATTTGGATTGGCCCCCAATGTGATGTTAGATAAATGTGAGGTTGTGGCATCGAGCACTGCCTCTCAGGATATTGCTGTGATGTAATTATGGACGTGTGCTGTGGCACAATGTACTGCATATAGCCATATCGGTGCTGAACACAATTGTAAATATACCTACTGAAGTCTGGTTAGAGTGTGATTAGCAGGAAAGAGATTTTAGGTAAACCTATGAGGTCAAGGATGAAAAGCAAACCAGTGCTTGTGGCAAAATCTTGATTTTGGATATCGGTCATTGGCTTTGGAGTCAACAGAGACGGTTTTTAGTCGTTGCGTGTCATTAGGTAGGTTTCATTTTCCTAGATAGGCTGCAAGGCGTCTTTCTCTTTAATCGGAAGCAATGACTGGTTTGGTTTCCGGTAATGCTGCAATAGCCTGTTTCAGGAACACATAATGTTAACCATTATGCCTGCTATCTTAAGTTCGATGAATAGGTGGCCAACTCTGAATTGGATTTCATTGGTTTGATGTTAGATTTCTTGTCATTATATTCGTTTATATTTACTTTTTATTGATATAAAGGGTGTCCTATAATTCATGCAAAATATAATTTTGATAGAAAATACAGATTTTTAATTAAAAAGCTTGAATGTTTTATTGATTCATAGAATATGGGTTATCATGTCACGATAACGACACCATTAGTTGCTACTGCCTGGCCAGCCGCATTTTCGAAAAAGAATGGTCCGATAATGCCCCAGCCCAAAATCCACACCAAACAGTCACACGTTGTGGATGCATTTGTTACTCAACAACTTCTGAACCCCAAATGCGACAATTTTGACAATTAACTAAGCCATCAAGATGAAAATGAGTCTCATCACTATAGATGATTTTATTCGAAAATTGCGGGCTGTATAGTGGACAAACCTTCATTATTTTTAAAATATTGCTCAACAATGAAAATGCGTTGTTCTTTCGAATACCGCTCAGCGTGACTGTTGTGAGACTAAAGTTGCAATTTGGCACTTTTTTTCAACACCTTGGCACAATGAGACTACTTTTATAAAATGTAATGATTTTGGTCCTTTTCAAAAATGTTTGGTAGTTCGACTGTATGAATGTACCATTTTTTTTCGCTTAGTTGAACCGGAAAACGGGAAAGGTGAAACAATATTTGAAGCAATTATATCCCTATTGGAGGAAACCGAAATTCCCTTAAAGAATTTCATTGAATTTGCGGTGTAGTGGCTTTTTTGGAAAAGAAAATTAAAAATATTTTCCATATTGGTTATGTCTGCCAGTCTGTAGATTTAATGAATAATTCGGCTATTGCTTGTATTCCAAGTACCTAATGTGGAACAGTTATGCTGAAATGTGTTAAATTTTTTTCGAAGTTCAAAAAGACTACAAGATTTCAAAGATCTTCAAACAATTTTTGATGTGCCTAAGCACAAACTAGATGGCTTTCACTTGAAAGTGTTGCCAAAAGAACTGTTGAACATTGGCCTGTTTTGCAGCATTTTTTTCTTCGTGCTCAGTTTGAGGAAAAACCTGAAAAAACATTTAGCTTTAAAAATAGAATATTACCAATACAATATCTTGTTTGTTTATTATGTTTACTTTTGATTTGAAGTTATTACTTTAAATGGCCCTTTTTTTCTCCATGGCCCTGTTTCCTGCGACTTTTCAAAATCCTTCAACGGTAACGCTAAGCGCTCCATTTTTACTAACCCCGAAATGTCAGCTGTCAGATTGTAAACCTTTTTTTTCCGTTGGCATAACTGTACTTTTAAATGACGCAACAAGTTTTGGAACTTTCACAGTTTTTGTGGACTTGTGTTTCACGAAGCGAAATGAAATTACAAAATTTGTACAAATTGTTGGATAATTTTACATGAGAAAGATCGCCTGTAGCTTCGCACTTACAAGTCGTTTTGCAATCACATTTCATTCGAAAATATATTCGCGACAAAGACATAATAGCATTTTATTAATAGTGGAAACGAAAAATTCATTTTGAGTTCCGGAAAAAAATCTCACCGACAACCTAAAAATTACGTTTTTTTTTTTTTTGGGAATTTTATGAACAATTTCGACTAAGTCGTTGCAAGGCAGAGCAAATAATTTTATTGTTATTGGACAACATTCAACTCAAAGACAGCAATTTTTTAATGGCTTGCTTGTAATTGGCAATGGAGGACAACATCCCGTAAATACTTCCAATCATTGTTTCCGCAAACTCCTTAAGAATTGAGTTCGCGCAAGATGTTGTCCAACCCTCAATATTTTGATCGTGTGTTAGAGCATCGGAAAACCTATCGATACAATTTATTTTGTATGTCTTATTATAGATGCTATACGCCACCCACAAATCTTGTTGAAAAAAGCTGTAAATCACAAGTCAATGGAATTTCTAGTGAAATGGTAATTTTGTAGTAGCTACTTGTGATAAACAAGTTGTTTTTCCACAATTTCTATAGCTTTGATAACAAATCTTTAAGACACTTGCTTATATTTGCTGAAACGAAAATTGACATGACAAATTTGTAGCTGCAATATACAATAACAAATTTGTGGTTTTAAATTGTAATTGGTGAAATAGGCCACTGGTCGTGTTTATAAGCAACCGGTATTAGGACGCGCATTTTGGTAGTGCTACCAATAAGCGACGCGACCGACCAAAGTGGACTGGCATCGCACGACCGAACGATAACGTGCGATGCCAGTCCAATTAGGACGTAAGGACCGAAAATGAGCGCATTGAAGGTAATAGGTAAAAAAATTGGACAAAATACCTAGAAAAGTCCAAAAGAAAAAAATCTGAAGAACCTCCGTGGATAGGTACAATTACATAGAACAGGGGTTCCCAAACTTTTTCATACTGCGACTCCCTATACAGGTTGTACGATTTTTGCGACGCCCTTCTAAAAGATGTGTGAATAGAAGCTGATCTTATGAAAATTCATTAAAGGGTTTTTCAATAAGGACGGGTCGATGTTGAAATGGCGTCGTCCCATATATCGCAATTTTGCTTGTTGACATAGTCATTCATCCAAAAATGCGCCTCGTCGCTAAAGATGATTTTTTGGCCAAATTTGGGCTCCGAAGCCCCTGTCAGCGAACAAACGGCGTTGTCTACGGTCATTAACTTTGATCTCCTGCATCAGTTGGATCTTGTACGGGTGTCGGCCCAAGTCTCGATGCAGAATTCGTCAAGATGAAATCTGCGAAAAGTCGACTTCTTGTGCACGGCGAGGAATTGACTGCCTCGGGTTCTCTTCCACGAACCGCCGCATCCTGGATTTGGAATCAGTGACTGAATCAATAATAAAAACTCCAGATGAGGCAGATGCCAACATCGACTCGTCCCAATCCTTATTTAACTATGCGGCTACTCGTTTTTGTTAATTATTACTTTAATTTATCTTGTCATGTTTTTTTGTTGTTGCTTTATTTTTCATTCAATAAAAATTATTGAGAAAATTGGAGCCGTTTAAGTTATTTTTTTGTTTTTAAAGAGATCAAGTCTGCCTGGATAATGCGGGAAACACAAGCACGTTTTAGCTTCGAATTGGATGCGGCTATAATGGGGATTTGGATTTCGCTTCGACCTCACTCTTGTCATTCGTAAAGAGAAATGAAATGCTACGTATATTGAACTCTTCCTTTGTTCAAAAAATGAAAGAAATTTAATTTTAAAGCGAGCTCAAAGTTTATGGAACGTCGCGTGCAAGCGGCCTGTACGTACCGTCTTGCGACGCCCTTAGGATACCGCCACGACGCCCCAGGGCGTCGCGACGCACAGTTAGGGAACTCCTGAGAAGATAATCACCCTTATTCCGAGTGGCGTTTACGACGATTTATGAAACGCTAATTTGAATTTGGAATTACGAGTGGCGTTTTTGAGTCTTTGAACGCCATTTGTCACTGAACGGCATGTGGAACCTATTGGCGTACGACGAACGTCATGTGAGAAACTTCACTGCCATTCTGTAAGGCGTTGAACGCCACAAAACGACAAGAAAAACGACGATTTCTGTAGTTAACAATTTAGTGAACACCAAGTAATGAAAATCTACTGAAAATTGAACTTCTTGAATTGTTATTTTATTCAATTTAATTATATTCTTTTCAAGGGTTATGTATACGCTGACCATCCGTCCTTTATTTAAAAGGACAGTCCTTTCTTTTCTACCCCTGTCCTGTATTATTTTCTTTTTAATAAAGGACGGATTTTGTCCTTTATTTTTGAAACTGTCCTTTAAAACACTGAGAAAAAATTGTGAAGTATCGAAACATAAACTATAATTTGAAAAACTCATGTCAACAATGCATTTGCCAATAGAATTCTACATTTTCAGAAGTAAAAATCCTTGAGATGGTTTTATTTCGTGAAACACCGGATTGGCCAAGTAGGTAAATTAATGAGAAAAGTCTACCTTTTGTTTCTCAGAAAAAAACCGTCTTATTTTTAAATGGCGTATAACTTTTCGATGAAATATCATTTGTCCTGTTTTATTGGAGCCCAAACGGTAAGAGCTAGGAAACACATATGTATTTTGAAACAATAATTTTCTTTGTATGGGCAAAGTGAGCACTTAAAAGCGATTTGGAGAAATTCGAACCCCAAACGTGGAAAGGGAGTGTCAAAGTTTCTATGGGAAAATTCTTATTTTTCATACGATTAACTTCAAACTCGATTTGTGTACTCTATATAAGAAATAAATAAAATAGTTTTCCTCATTTTGGAAATTTTGCCTGGGGCCCGAGTTATTAGCGACGGGTAAAGGAGGATTCAGTTAGCGTAAGGAACATTTTTGTTCGTCATATGTCCTATCAAGCGCGTAACTATTGTAACGGCGACGCAGGCGAAGCCACGGATAATCGCTAGTTTACTGTAAAAAGAGATTATATTAGTGCTAATAAATTAACAGCCGTATTTTTAATTTGTTTAGGGACGGGTAAAGAAACACATGCCCCCGTCAGATACAAATTTCCATAGTAACGTAGTAAAAAAAACAGCAAAATTATGTCGAAAAAAGATCGTTTGCATAGTGACATCTATCGCCTCCTTGTCATATTTTATCAAGTGTTCGTAGATACCTATTTGACACCAAGCTCGTTCAGTAAAGTAACCATAAAAAATGTTTTAAATAACATTTTCAGAAAAGCTACGGAAAACTAACCAACATCAAAGAGGCCTTGTGAGCCGGCTCTGACGCTGAGGCAATAATCAATAAGCAATTTATCGCTGGCGATACACAGCGCATGTTGAAAAGCAACAAATATTGCTTCATAGAAATTTCTGGCAATACGGTTGCTTCAATGTAAGAATAGGTTAAAATTAAGTTGTGTAGGTATTGCTTATTGACAATTATTGCTAGTTGCTTAGTTGGATATTGCTTGTTGCCTCAATGTAAGAGCCACCTAAGGAAGTCTAATATGTACATTGTCATAAAATTCTGTCAAAAAATAAAATCTGACACGACACCACATAATTCATTAAGAAAACAAATCAAAACATTTTACCAAAAATACCTACGCCTATAAAATACTGAATTTTCCATGTTTATAAATTATTTTGATTCGCGTATACCTATAGCGTTTGTGAATTTGTCTTTCTTTGTGACTTTTAAGAATCTTTTTTTGTTGGCTGATGTTTTTTTTGAGACTGACATTTTACTTTAATTTCTGTGATATTTTGAAGAAAGAGCTAAGCCCCGATAACCGATTTTTTTAAACCTAGGTATATAGAAAAGCCAAAAAACAGATCTAATGTTAATGTTTTTTACTATCTTATTATTGTTCTTTTTTTTTTTCAATAAATTGCTACCAACAGTTTGTAACCACAAAAATTATTGTCCTTTATTTTCCTTCGACAAATATGGTCACCGTAGTTATGTACCAAACCAGAAACAATTTAATGGAATTTAATTAATTGGCAAAGGGATTTTAAAAGGAGTCTTAAATGATGACCCAGCCTAAACCACCATCAAGAAATGGAAAAGATTGGCAGAAAGTTTTTGTGAGCATCACTTTAAAAATTTTTTTTATAAATGTAGGCTGTGATCGTCTCGTCCTTAATTAAAATGTTTTCCTACACCATTCTGGTAGCTATCCTCAGTCAAGAATCTCGCAGTCGCAGCAAATTATATCGCCTGCACAGACGGCGAACATGTAGGTACTTTCCACAAGCTTACCTTTTACTTCGTCCAATGAAGATTTCCTTGCATTCTAAAAAACATTAAGGAATCCGAAAATAATTAAACTGAGAATTTTTTTTCGAAAAAGATAAACAACAAAACACTGATACAACCAACAACAATTTATCTGTCAGCATTGATTAGCTCGTTTGGATCGTATGTGGAATGTGAACTACTTACCGACGACGTCGTACCCTGTCGTGGAAGTTAGGGAATAAGTCTTCTAAAATGAAACGCCTCCAATAACGACAAACGTCGTGAAAGTAAAACGCCACTCGGAATAAGGGTGAATATTATGTCAATCCATGATCAGTGCTTGTGCTTTCGAAGTAACTGGGTCATTGTACTTTTACCTCTCGTGAGAAAGGTTTGCAATAGAGTTTACATTTTTTCGTCGGAAGACTGTTTTTACTATTTCTTTTTTACATTTACAAGAGAGAAAAAAACTTATTTGGCAGAAGGGTACATTCATACACTATTAGACAAACATAATTTCAAACTTGATGATGGACCCGTAACGGTAGTTTTGTTAATTTGTTTCTATACCATGGAAAAAGTTAAGAAGAAGTGCTCGGACAAAGAGTAGTGAAATTATTTTATATTAATTTTATTAAAATATGCAGAAAAAAGTGTTGAGTTTGCGGAAAAGGGCAAAAGTTAGAGCTTACCTCTCGGAAAGCTTTTCAAATCATGAAATGACTCATAAAATTGCTAGAAGTGAACACTTGATAAGAAACATTGTAAAAAATAAGGTAGTTGTTGAAACAACTACAAAAAAAGGATCGTAAAATTTTAACTCTACAAAAAATAAGCGGAAAATTCAAAGACTAGTGTCTCATGACACCCAATTTACAAACAAAATTATGGAATTTGCTGTGTTTTTTTTTTTAGAAAATCCACTCGAGTTGTGTTGTTGTCTATGCTCTTTAACTAACGCTCGTATCTTTTGCGGCCAGAAAAGGGGATAAATGCCCGAAATTTGGAGATTTCAATTTAAAAAAGAGGATATACATCTAGCATATAGGGGATACGTTTTTAACCGCACTGAAATTGATGAAATTCAAGAATAGTATCAATACAAAAATTAATGTAAATTGTGTTTAATAAATTATTTTTATTTTTAAATTACATAATATGTGTTTAATAAACAACCAACGTGCCATCATCGCCGTCGTTGTTCGTAATTCGCATCTTAATCGTTTTCGATAGCAATAGGTCTGTTCCTTTACTTTTGTAGTAAAAATGGAAAAGACTGTCAAAATGGCTATGGTGGGGATACATTTTCTCTCAAAGAGAAAAACTTACGACAACGTTAGGGAACGCTTTTGTAGTAATCATGAAAAATGACAGATGCATTTCTTTTTCTCATAAATTTAAATTGCATGTGAGTATGAATCCAAGTATGTGGAAGAGTTTGAAGTGATTGAACTAAAATCATTCGAGAAGAGATAAAAGCCACATAGTTTTGCTACCTTCTGATACCATTTTTACACCAATTTGTTTCTCATATCGCAGGAAATCAAAAGACAAATGCAAATAGCCGTTACACGCGTTTCAAATCAAATTTAAAATCATCTGTCAATTTTCAGGCGATGACAGTTGTTTCTATTCTTTTCTTACTCAAAGAAATTTGTTGAGTAAAAACTAGTAAGATTCCCAATGGAGGGGTCTTGCTCTCTCGATGCCGCTCTCTTTTACGAATTTTTCAAGTTAGGGAACGACATTGAGTAAAAATGCGTAAAAATTCGTAAGAATTAAATTTAAAGGAACAGACCTAATAATTTCTCCACTTTTGGTTTTCTTCTTATATTTTTTGTCTTCTGCAGCGATTGAACGAAGCAATTCAGGCTTCGTTTTTAGAAATTTGTAGAATTCAATGCATGAGTTGAGTACTGAATGAATATTACATTTTACTGTGAGAATTGCTTTTAACGTTTTGATTTGCAATCGAGTTTTTTCATTGGTCCAAGAATTGGTCATCGTAGAAAAGACTCGTTCCACCGATACTGTTGTTCCCGGCAAGCACAAAATGTATTCATTCCACCAACATAGCGACTTCGTTGTGCTCACCATTTTCCGCTTGCAGATGTTTGAATATTTCCACCAGAAATCTGCTATGGTGAAAAGAGGAGTTTATAGGATAAAAAAGGGATTTTGGAAATTTTCAGGGGATAGTTTCTTTGACTTCGAAAAAATGGATATTCCCCTAAAAATGAGGATAGATACGAGCGTTATCTATAACCAAAGTTAACAAAACTACAAAAAAAACAACGGCTTATCAAGCAAGAAACCCACGCCTTGAATTTGCAAGGTCTCACATGGCATGGGATATGAACATTTAAGTGGTCTCCAGAAATTGGAGCAAAGTCGACTTATCGAACAAAAAGGACTTTAACTTGGATGATCCTGCAACTACAGCTATTACACTCACGATTTCCGGAAAGA
Organism: Cheilosia scutellata; assembly: GCA_955612985.1. Lineage (NCBI taxonomy): Eukaryota > Metazoa > Arthropoda > Insecta > Diptera > Syrphidae > Cheilosia > Cheilosia scutellata. The sequence continues at coordinate 48,197,406 of OY015312.1, forward strand.
AAATATGTTTTGAACTGTTATCATCCAAAAATAGGGGTAGTTATGGTATGGGATGCAATTTCATTCTTCGGCGCTTTTAAATTGGAAACCGATTTCAATAAAATTACTACTATTTCTTGCGAAACTTTTTTGGAAGCAGCTTTTCCCGCAATAAAGGACCTTTGTGGACCTATTCCATGGATATTCCAGAAGGATAACGTGCCTATACAGAATTCACGCCTTGTTAAAGAATGGATTGCCAGTGAAAATATTAAAATAGGCGTATTTTTTTGGGAAGTGAGTATAACAAAACCTAAAGTGAGTATAACAGTTTTGCATGTAAAACCATAAGTGAGTATAACAAAACCAAAAGTGAGTATACCAGTTTTGCATGTAAAAGTAAATGTGAGCTAGCTATAGATTCCCAAAAAAATACGCATATTATTGCACTGTCCGGGTCCGCCACATTCGCCTGATTTTAATATTATTGAAAATGTTGCACCGTGAAATTTATTGAGGCAACAATCAACACAATCAAGAGCTGATTGCGGCGATTAAAGCTTCTTGAGGGAATATAATTTTTGAGATTATATCCAATGGTACTGCCTCACACATTATTAAATTAACAGAAAATTGATTAAAATAAATAAAAAAAAAAAATAAAAAAATCGCAAACAAATTTGGTGTTTTGCTATTTTTCATCTTAGAAAAATAGCAAAAATTAGATTAGATTAGATTAAATTAGATAGGACCTAGAAAGCTGATTATAGATAGATATGTACTCTGTGAAAGAAATACCGAAAATCGATTTCTCTGATTTTGGGAATTTTACTTGGGCCCCGAGTTGTTAGCGACGTGCTCAGTTTGTATAGTTCATCCTTTCGAGCGCGTAGCGCAACTCACTAGCTATTTCTGTAAAGGCAGCAAAGTCGCAGTTAAATGCTAGTTTAATATAAAATACTAGTTCAAAAATAACAAAAAAAAATAATATGAAGTGAAATATTAGCCCAAGACCTATAAACTCAGAATAGGCAGTTCTGCTATATACAGTTGGGAATTTTTTTCAGTACCTTTACCTCATTTTATTCTTAATAGAGCTACATTTGCTTTCGTATAGTACATTATCGTTCTTACTGTTACTTCAAAGAGTTTAAGGTTTCCTATTTTACAATTATCCTCCAGTTTGTTGATCGTAAGTTGCAATATATTTGGCGATTCTTCAAAAATGACATTGTAGTCGACAAAGCAGAAGACTTTTATAACTCTGTTGTTCTCGAACTCTACTCTACCAGGAGAGTAGGATAATAGGCCATAAACTTATAAGTTAGACAATAGCAGCCTTAGTATGCAGACTTGGTTGATTCCAGTATTTGTACATAATAAACTTTATAATACCTTCAACAGTACTTTCGAATCCACGTTGGCAATAATTGAAACAAAACGCAATCTTCGATACTTTAGAAGACGTGTTAAATCTATCTATCGTATACACAAAGAAATAATCGTTACTTAACAGAGTTAGAAGCCTCTGCCACAAAGGGTATCAGAGGTAGTATGTCTATAAATTATTTAACCCGTCACAAGAGTCTGCACTTTCATCTATTCTTTAACGCAAAAGTCCATATAGAACCATAGGCCTGGGGCCAGATTATGTAAAATGAAAACGATCGAACGATATCGTTTCGACACTGGCAGTCTCTCTATATTTCCGCAGATATGATAGAGACAGGTTTAGTAAAAACGAAAGCGGTTTTCGTTTCGTTTTTTTACAGAATTCCACCCCTGGTTTCAAAATTATTCGCTTTGTGTGAGTTTTTGTTTTAGTGCGACAAATGGAAGGGACCTTAATTGTATTCCAAATAAGAAACTCTAAATTGAAAAGTTGAAAAGACAGGTTTTCTTTTAGCTTAGATGTTTGTCGTAAAGCCTGTAGTTTGTATTTTTCTGGGGGTTAAACCAGAGATCCCTAGGTTAGTAATCCAACGGCTAACCACCTTCGTTTAATTGGAATAATTTGATGAAACAAGTTTATAGGTATCTATACATTCGCGAGAGGGAGCCTCCAATGAATATTATTGAAATTAAAAGGATGTTTTGCAAACTTCTTCAGATTGAAGAAGCTTACAAATAATACTATTGTATAGCTCTCTTCAAAACCAAATGTTTAATATTGAAAAGTACTATTAAATTAATTTTTCTAATTATTTACCAACGAACGCCTATATCCATCCAAAAACCACTAAACCGAATGTTCGTCATCTACAGGGACTCAATAAACTAATGGAATCTTGTCCAACACAATTCCTTGCCTATATAGAACTAGGACTGTATGTGGTTAGTTACCCTATTTGAGTTAAACAAAAATGTGCTTCAGTTGTATCATCTTTTTGTATAGGTATTGATGTCCTTTTCTAGAGTTCTAACACCACTTGTGTTCATCTCCCTTCCCTTGGACAGACACCTCCGTGTGTCACATTTTATCTCCATATCCCAACTTCTATAGCAAAAACCCTTTTGATCAGAGAAGAATGATAGAAAATTGCTTTGTTTCTGTCATATTACATTATGTGCAGGAGCATCCTCAAAACACACACGACCGCTGCACACAGCAGAGTAAACTTTTCATCTCATTCAATGCATGCTCCACTCCAATCAGAATTGAAAATTCGAAATTAAGCACTAGCGGGTGGGTCTGTCCTTTCGGAATTCATTGCAGGACATCCGAGTGTCCAAAACACTGCACTGAACCTTAACTTTTACCACACAGATGTAGAGCAGCCTCTTGTTCTGCTTGTCGATACAAATCGGGTCTATGTGCACTATCAATGGCATATGATGCTGTCACGTTCATTCGTTCACAAAAATTATACTGCGATGAATGTCCTTTGAAATGTGCAAAGTAATACCAAGCTGTCATGATATAAGTTGCAATGCCTTCTCACTTTCAGCTACATTATATGGACAAAGTCTGCACAAATGTCCTGCCATGACCTTTCAAATTCAAAGTGGCACACTGTCGACCGGCACAGCCCTAGGTACACATTTTGCATTTTATTCGAACAAAAGTTTTCGCTCACATGAATATCATCCACTCTTGGGATATATGAAACCCCACGGCATTCATCATGATTGTTGTAGATCGGAGGACTCGTTTTCTAATTTGATGTGCTCCAACCTAGCTACATGTTTATAAGTAATAAAAAGGAAACTCAACGTTCTTAAAATGTCCTTGTAAAGCGTTAACATTAAATTAAATCTACATCTGAGGCAAATGTGAGCGGTTTACAGAGAATGGGTAATCCTTGCCACCGAGCACAAGATTAAAAACTTTTTCAAAATATCATACATATACTTGGTTTTAGGCAAAAGGATACAAGCAGAATTTTAAATGAGCTAAACTTAGACGAGCACATGCGAACGGATATACACAATATAAGCGGCTTACAAAATTTATCAAATATTACAAATAGGAGACAAAAGGCTTTCGAATTAATCGGACGGTGTGCGGGTGAAGGAAGTACTTCCTCTTTGTTTAATTGCCGACGAAGAAAGTTTTGATTCACTTGAGGCAGTACACCGTCAAAGGAGTTCTTCTATTCTATTCCCCAGCCATCAGCTTGTTCGTCGATTCGTTCAAATCGAGCTCATGTAATTCGTCGCGACATCTTTTCAAATAACCATTCTATGCAAATTGATTGTATCCCCCTGATGCAGATACGAGAAGGATTACAGTAGTACATCCTGGAAATGTTTTATTCATAGCACACAGCTGTCAGGTATATGACTAGACGACGACTCTATTCAATGAGTAATTGCTCAGTAAGGATATTTTTCCTCGTCTCATTGTCGAGTCGAAGTTGATTAGAAACTTGAACTAGTAGGAGCTGCATCTTCTCTTTTTAACAGCTTCGCGACAAATTACATCTGATCAGTAGTATAGGTCGATTTATTCATGTGGCAAATGATTTTCCTGGATGCATTTATCCCTCTGGCAATAGCGGTGGTAGTTCTCGATGATAAAAACAAGTAAAAGTGTTATCATCGGCCTGGCCGATGCTTTGATACCCTCCACTGCATAAAAGTCATGCAAAATGTTCGCCATGCCATATTGGCTTGGTATAGGAGGTACCAGAACTACCTGACCGACATAGCCCATTTTTAATACCAACCTGAGGACCGTAAAAATAAGATCTTTCACAAAATTTCAGTCGCCTAAGTCGATTCGTTTGGACGCTATTGTGATTTCAACAGACGTAGAGACACATGGGTCTAATAGTGGTTTTGTATGGGAGGTACCAGAACTACCTGACCGACATAGCCCATTTTCAATACCAACCTGAGGACCATAAAAATAAGATCTCTCACAAAATTTCAGTTGACTAAGTCGATTCGTTTGGACGCTATCGTGATTTCAACAGACGTAGATACACATGGGTCTAATAGTGGTTTTGTATGGGAGGTACCAGAACTACTTGACCGACATAGCCCATTTTCAATACCAACCTGACGACGGTAAAAAAAAGTAAAAGTCTTCTCACAAAATTTCATTCCCCTAGGTCAATTCGTTTGGACGCTATCGTGCTTTCAACAGACGGACAAACAGACAGACAGACAGACAGACAGACGGACAGACAGACAGACGGACATGGCTAAATCGATTTAGAATGTGATCCTGATTCAGAATATATATACTTTATAGGGTCTCCGGTGAATCCTTCTTGGCGTTACAAATGTAATGACAAAGTGAATATACCTTCCTGTGGAGGGTATAAAAAGATGAACTCGTATTGATGATAGGACTCAGAGATTTAAGTTCCACGTAAACTCTTACGTGACAGTTTATGCCTTACAAAAAGTACCCCAAAAGGATTAAAGGAAAACTTAAATTGTTATAAATCGTTTATAAATACTTCTCTCGGGAAAGGCGAACCTATAACGCTTCAGCAGCGCCCCGAGATGCTTGCAGATGAATGTTAGTTCTGTACTTAAATTGCTGCAAATTTATTCTTCTGGAAATATTATTCCCAGGAAGCGAGTTCCAAAGTTTGCTTGTCCTGTAACAGAAAGAGTTTTGGAAAGTTGATGTCCTCGCGGTTGTCAAGTGTACTGTATGGTCATGAGCATTAGCAGCCTGTCTTGTGGGGCGCCCAAAAGTTGCATTTCGAGGGATAATGTCTTTGAGTTGCTCGGAACATCTACCAAGAAGTACTAATAAAATAAGCATAGGTCAGCGACTTGTCTTCTGTGCACCAACGGTTGAAGATTCGATGTGAGTGTAGGGTCTCCAATAAGTCGAACTGCTGGTCTCTGTATGCTGTCAAGTAGGTTAAGTGAATGTTTTGGGGCCGAGCTCCATATATGGGAACAATATTCCAGGCCTGGTCTAACCTGTTCTTTGTAGAGAAGGAGAAGTTGCTTTGGGCTGATTATTTACTTGATTATCAGATCTGATTTCTTGCAGTGCAGCAGAGAATTCTTTTATTTTTATTTTGTAAAATGCCTCCAAAAATTGGGAGGCGTTCCTAAAACGTTTCCGAAATATTTTTAAAACATTTCAGAAACGTTAAGAAAACATTTAGAAAATGTTTTCAAAAAAAGGTTTTCGAATACATATTTTCCTAAATGTGATGATGCCAAGGTTTAATGAACAATAAATGTTAAAAGGATGTATTGATTGAGATTGTTTACATTTTTCCATAATGCATTTTTAAATGCGCAGTAGCGCAGTGGTTAGTGTGCTGGACTACTGTGTGAGGGGTCCCAGGTTCGATCAAAACAAATTACATCTTAAGGTTTTTCTACTGCCTCTCGCGAACGTCTGACAAACATCCGAGAGTATAACTGTCCTGAAAAAGCTTCTTAATTCAGCCGTTCGGACTCGGCATAAAATTGTAGGTCTCCATTCGTCCCAAAAATAAAAACTCACACAAAACGAATGGTTGTGAGAAACTAGGCCTAGGGTGTCTACCGCCTGTTGCGCCACCTATTTATTTATTTAGCTACTTGGACGATGTTTAGTTTCAGCAGAATGGTATTCAATGCCATATAACCCATCAATCATTGGCCACTTCATAGCTGCAATGCCATTCGACCCCGTTAGACCTTTTTTGTGAGATGCTCTTAAAGATCTATGCTATATGCGAAACAATCGTGAAACTGTTCAAAGCGAAAATCTTAAGAGCCATTCATGAGATAGAGCCAGAATAGAGTCTTGGAACAGGAGTTAGGTCTTGTCGCCCAAAAACATAACGCCCTATTTGAAAAATCTCATATTGCTACGCAATTTGTTGCTGTAAAATATTCACACAAATTTGGGCAATGTTACATTAGTTTTGAGCGGAATGGCAACAGTGACCTTACTCAGGGGGTTGCAATAGGCAGCATGCTCTCATACCTACATATTAAACCTCAAAAGCTTTTGGTTGTTGTCTAACTCCCTTCGAATATTTTGTTGCTCGTATTTTTTTTACAATAGCCAACGCTATACAAATTGGTTCGTGTTGCACATGCGTCAATTGTGCACATGTCCTTTCTCACTCAGTCTTACTTTGTGTATTTTCCTTTGTAAGAAAAAATTTATTCCTCCGGGTAGCATGAGCTGAGCATTATTATCTCAAAAAGTTATATAACCACCTTCCATAAATAAGGGTTCAGATGAGTGTCATTGTTTGGCTGAAACTCCGATCAATTGACAGCGCTTCAAGTCTGCAACCAGATACCTTCAAAATAGGTACACGTTCCTCTGTTAATTGCTTGCATTTTAAATTGTTAAGTCCACTTTGCTAGTCCTAATAATTTAACCCAACGATTTTTACGCTATGCAGGACAGCATTTAGAGCAGCGGTTCCCAACCTTTTTTGGTCGCGGAGCACCTTTCTGGAGAGAAATTCCTCGCGGAGCACTTCGCATATCCCGTTTTTAGTAGTTATGGAAAACGTAATTTTTAACTCATTTTCGAGTTTGCCACAGAATAACAAAAACTTTAAAATTACAGTTTCCGAAACTTATAAAAATTGCCAATATTTCGTGGAATAGCCTTCATTTTTTTTTCTGGAGATTTTCACTAAAATCCGGCATCTTACACATAAATAAATATTTTGCGCAACAGGTCCGTAGGCACGTCTAGCTTGTGAGAGCAAGCATTCGTTTTGTGGGTTTTTATTATTTTTGGGACGAATGGAAGGATTGACGAGTCCGAACGGCTGATTTGAGAAGCTTTTTCAGGACAGTTAGAGTCTAGGATGTTTGTACGACGTTCGCGAGAGATGGCGCAGTGGAAAAAAAGCGATGTCATTTTTGTTTTCTGGGGATCGAACCTTGGACCCCGAGCACAGTAGTCCAGCATACTGACCACTGAGCCACTGCGCCCATCCGGCATCCTAATATGGTGCTATATAGTTCCAGATCTCCTTAATCTTTTAGAAAAGCTTTGCAGCATTTCTTGATTTTTTGGCTTTTATTGCTCTTTCGATTTGGGCCCACAAGCTTTGATTTTGCACGGGTCAATCCAAAACAATAATTTTGTTATCTGTAAGCTATTTCTTCACTCTCCGCGGAGTATGCTAAGGATCGTTGTGGTGTTAGAAATAATTTGTTTTTGGCATGTATGAAAAAAAGGTTTCTCTAATATGCTTATATAAGCGTGTTGATCAAGGGTCGACCCTTATATAACCAATGGACTAACACTGAACCGAGAGAATGCACCGCAGGCCATTACTTTTTTTCCTCCAAATCTTTATTAGGAGGACGCCTTACATAAACTTTTCCATCGCATCCAAATAAATTAAACTTGGATTTGGCACTCCAACGAACTTTTTTACATAATTGCAATGGTTTTTGTAAGTGGAGTCTTTCGAAATTTCGGCTCTTCCTTAGGTTTTTGTTGACATAATGTGTTTTTTTGTGGAATATGCATCCACTACGATTTTGTTCTACGACCCAGTGCCTAATAGCCCTGGACGTGAGTTCTTGAATGAGTTTAGGTCCAACAATCTCCCTAATTTTTATGGACATCAAAAATGTATTGGCTCTACTTGTCCGGCAAATCTTTCATTAGAGTAGTTTTGGGTCTAATAACCCTTCTTAAGCGGTTTTCAAATCTTCCGGTCTTCTTAGAAACGTTCCCCGAAAACAAGCTCCGTAGAGCTACCAAATCTGTTCGCTATCAACACCATTCATTGATTCGTTTCCATTTTGATAGCTCTGAAGTTGTGGAGTATCTACACGATTTATTTTTACGCATTTTTGTACTGTGTAATCAATACACAAATTTTATTATTGTGAACGAAATGACAAAGTTTCAGAAGCACAAAATTAGCTAGTCTGATGGAATTTTCATATTTTTTCCCATCTTTCCGCGGAGCACTTGGATTTTCTTGGCGGAGCAGCAAGTGCTCCGCGGAGCACACTTTGGGAAACTCGGATTTAGAGAGATAACAATTGAAGGCACTTCAGCTGGTCATTGTTGATATCACTATTCCATTTAAATACGTAATTAATTTAATTGCATAGTTATTAGTGTGCTACCGCCTGCGGACACAACTTTAATTGAAATTCTGTTATTTATTTTTAATCCCTTATACAATGTCAGCTGGTATTTTAAAACACATTCATTCAATTAATTTTTATAGTTCATCTCAATCATAACAAACAATATTAAACAACTATCTGCATATAATTGCAATGCGCACCCGCATCCAATTGTGATCGCATTTAATAATTAATTGGTAATTAAAATTGGAATACTTGGAATACAATCAAAATACAAGCATCATTGGCACATGATTGCATATTTTGTTGCAAACCTTCGTATAGCCAAATTGTACGACTTGTTTTTTACTGGGATACCAAATTAGCATTCTTTTCACGATCCAATTTGGCGAAATAAAAGAAAAATATTTTTCGTTCGTGGTTCATGGTTCGTCCGTGTTGTGCACAGTGGAACAAGAGTACCTCAAAGGACATCAGACAACAAAAAAAAAAATCGGATAACCACCACTACCACTTCTCATCGAACCGGAAATACAAAATAGGTACAAAGTAATTTCCAATTTGTCGCCTGAACTAACTTCAATATTTTCATGGAGATACATTTCGCTTTTATTCTCCGTTCCGCTATTAGATTTGAATGAATTAGGTACAATTTGGTTCAACGGCTGGATAACTGTGGGTTGTAATAGGCATAGCTAGCTGGTGTGGAATTCATATGCCCAAACGGAACGATTTATGTTTCCTTCTTCGATCGTTGGTATTCAGGCCATTTAAGATTATACCTAATTTTTGTCATTTAAAAACTTTTATTGCGCGGTAAATCTAAATGTTCTAATCGCATTATGTCGAACGTGATGTCAGTAGAAGAAACTTTACGACACGAAAGGAATATTTGACCAGGGAGACAGTATGACCCCGATACAATAACGGTAGGCGTATTTTTTTGAGACTCTTTACTATACTCACTTTTCGAGTCTCAAAAAAACATCCTTAACTCACTTTAGCGCACTTTATTTTTATTTGGAAGTTGGTAAGCGTGTTTTCAACTTGACATATTAGTTGGAAAAGGGTATGTTCAAAAAATTGATACTCATTGGAAAAACTGAAAATCGTTCTTAAATTGTATCGACTACAAAGGTTCTTTAACTAATACTGAATGAACTGTATTTCGAAATTCCAGCCGTATTCATACTGCTGGCAGAATTCAGGAAAACGTGCAAATGCGTGTTGATCGTAGGTATATTGTCTTTCGCTGGGTTTTAATTAATTAGTTTACGACCCCTAATGGTGATGGTGCAAATGTTTTATTGCTGGATGCTACTGCGACTATCTGCGCTGCCAAGACATATATCCGGTTCTAGACAGATGTTTATAATTTTTAAAACAATAAAATCCATCATCTTATGAAATTAAATTACTTAACATTTTTAAAAAATATTTTGTTTAAAGGTGGAATAAAACAAAACAAAAATAGCTTGAAAAATGATGTTGGTCTATTTTGTTGATCTAATATGAGCATCAAAATTTAATACGCCTTGTTTACGGGAAAATGCGGTGAAATTATGTGCATACATCAACCCCTGTGCTCAATTCCGGGTGAAATTGAATTCGTGCGGATTTCGAATTTTCGGTGTACCAAACATGCATTTTTGATTACCTTAAGTCGCATTGACTTCTGTTTTCCAATTAGATACCTATTTCTTAATTGAAACAAATCAAGTCAGCTACTGTAAAAAAAACTAAAGAAATCCGCACGAAACTCGAAATCCGCACGAATTCAATTCAATACTTCTAATTTGGAGGTTTTACCATTTAAAACGCAATAACTTCTTAACTAGTATAGGTACAAAAATTGTTTCGTACATTTTGAAAAGACAATTTAGTAGCGCATACAAGTCTTTAGCACTTCGGGTACATCTGTCCAGCTAGAAAAATGTTATGCCCTCCACATGAAGGTAGGTATAGGTACCTATATCTATTCACTTTGTCATTACATTTGTAACGCTAAGAAGGATTCACCGGAGACCCTGTAAAGTATATATATACTGAATCAGGATCACATTCTGAATCGATTCAGCCATGTTCGTCTGTCTGTTAAAAACACGATAGCGTCCAAACGAATCGACCTAGGCGAATGAAAATTTGTGAGAGGACTTCTTTTTACCGTCGTTTTATGAAATTTTTATCCTTGAGAAATTTTCTAAAAATTATTTTAAGCTGCTTTTTACGTACAATCGACAGAAGTTTTGTTTTTTAAATACTTCTCCCGGGAAAGGCGAACCTATAACGCTTCAACAGCACCCCGAGATGCTTGCAGATGTATGTTAGTTCTGCACTTAAATTTCTGCAAATTGCCTTCTGGAAATATATCCCCAGGAAGCGAGTTCCAAAGTTTGCTTGTCCTGTAACAGAAGGAGTTTTGGAAAATTGATGTCCCCGCGGTTGTCAAGCGTACTGTATGGTCATAAGCATTAGCAGCCTGTCTTATGGGGCGCCCAAAAGTTGCATTTCGAGGGATAATGTCTTTGAGTTGCTCGGAACATCTACCAAGAAGTACTAATAAAATAAGCATAGGTCAGCGACTTGTCTTCTGTGCACCAACGGTTGAAGATTCGATGTGAGTGTAGGGTCTCCAATAAGTCGAACTGCTGGTCTCTGTATGCTGTCAAGTAGGTTAAGTGAATGTTTTGGAGCCGAGCTCCTTATATGGGAACAATATTCCAGGCCTGGTCTAACCTGTTCTTTGTAGAGTAGGAGAAGTTGCTTAGGGCTAAAGTACCTCTTTGCTCTAAAAAGGTAGCTCAATTTAGCGGACGCCGATCTTGCGATATAGGATATGTGGTCCTGCCATGTGATTTCTGAATTGACTGTGTCTCCTAGAAGGTGCATTGAGTCCTTGGGATGGATTGGAATTGGAAGGTCATCCATTTGGATCTGAGGAACTGTTGATGCATTTTTTCTGGAAAATGGTGTGAGCTGTGTCTTGTTTGCATTAAATACAACCAAGTTGTCTATTCCCCACTTCAAGATTTTGTCCAGATCATCATTTAGAGAACTAATTTGTTCACATCTCTGGCTGGGTGATGTATCCACACTCACAGGCCCACTGTTCGAATTGGTGGATGTAAGAGTGCTGTCATCTGCAAAGCTGTAGATATTATTATTTGTCGATCCAAGCAAATCTTTGATGTGGAGAAGAAATAGAGTTGGAGAAAGAATAGATCCTTGAGGCACTCCTGTAGTAAAAGTCATGTTATGTCAGACAAAAATGGTCAAACAAAAGTAAGTGAGAATAATAAACGTAGGTACCTATGAGGTATGAGCAATGGTTAACAGTTAATTGTCGAATAGGAAAAAAACCTCAACATTGATAAGTGGATCTCCACAAAATGTATTCAAAACGTGATTACGAGGAAATAGTGTTTGTAATCGGGTTCTGCCATGGAAACGCTTCGTTGGAAAGGTAGGAGTAGCCGATCGTAATCGGGTATTCACTGATGCGTATCAGCGCCTTGTTGATACCGGGTCAGGGGAACAACGTTCCGACACAGCGGCGGCAAACGTTGAGGGTTTGATTTTACATGCTGTGGAAGTTCAGCCTTCAGTCAGGTCCGCAGACTAACTGTGCATTTGGAACTTTACAGCACCAAGATTCACAGAACTCTACGTCTACAGAGTAATAGATTACACCCTTTCCATTTAACAGCGGTACAGAGTTTATACTAAGTACCAGTAGATACGCAAAGAAGAGTGGAAACAGGCACAAGACGGGCACTTCCTCAGGAACATTCTGTGGACTGACGAATCTCAATTCACAAGAGATGGGGTCGATTTGGCCACCCAGATCTCCTGACCTACATAACACCCATAGATTTTTTTCTTCTAGTGTGCTATGAAAGAAAAAGTTTATTTTATGTCGAGTTCGAGTCTCTTTTAGATCATTTTTGTCTGACAAAAACTGGCTTTTATTACAACTTCTGTTGTTCGTACGTACAAAAAAGCTTAAAATAACGTCTAGAAAATTTTTAAAGGATAATAATTTCATAAAAAAAAATTAAAATTTATAAAACTACTTTCAATCATAAACATATTTATGAATTGAATAACGTTGGAGTGTACGATTGTCATCACAATTTGTGTTGGCCTCGACTCCAGTAATGTGGTGGTCGTCTACTGATGAGCCCACCCACCACATCGGGGCGAAACGCATTACTGGAGTCGAGGCCAACACAAATTGTGATGACAATCGTACACTCCAACGTTATTCAATTCATAAATATGTTTATGATTGAAAGTAGTTTGATTAAATGGACAAGCCAGGCCCTGGGCATAAAACAAATCCTCTCGGCGATAGTCTTTGAACCAAAGATTCGTCTTGAGGTATGATTCACAGTCACTTGTTGATTGAAAAATCAGTATAGTCTCGGTGAAAATCGAGCAAACAGTGCGTCTAGAACAGATGTGGTGGTCGTCTACTGATGAGCCCACCCATCACATCGGGGCGAAACGCATTACTGGAGTCGAGGCCAACACAAATTGTGATGAAAATTTATAAAAATAAAATTTTGAAAAGAAAACATTTTAAGTACAAAAATGAAACAACAAATTTTCATAATTTTGAGTTTAAGAAGCCAGAACTTTTTTATAGCTGCACAGATGTACCCAAAGTGCTTAAGACTTGTATGCGCTACTAAAGTGCCTTTTCAAAATGTAGAAAACAATTTTTATGTTTATTAGCAGATATCACTTTGGGAGCTATTATATCCACTCCGGCCTGCGTTGCTTCGCAACTCAGAAACCCAATTTGGCACTAGCGGATCTACATAGTAACAGTGCGTCAATGATAGCCTTCTGTTCAAAGTTGTTGAAAACGCTCTCCAATCTCCCAAGCTAATATTTTCACAGTCCAGAAACGTGATATAATGCATTAATTACCACCAGAAGGTGACAGATATCTGGAGAGCTCTGATAACCATGCTGCAATGATTTTATATCCCCAGCATCATTGAGTCCTCAGCACGGGTCTCTTAACATTTTCCTTTGGGATACGAGTGGATTCTAGTTGCTTCTTACGACAGGTATACCTTACCTTATAGATCTATTCTTCCCTTGGGCTTGAAGGGAAAAAAGTATTTCACGCTATTCCTTCCTCAGTGTGGGGGTCTTATCTAGGGACTTTGGCTTTCTTTGCCCAAGCATTTTCTGCATCTTTTTCTTATGATACCCACAATTCGGTCGAGTGTTAGCAGGCTTTCTGAATACGGAGTAGGAACGCTTTGTTGTTACTATTACCTATTAAACAAAACCATACTAAGAAGAACCAAGGACACCATCTATACATCAACTTTTTACTAAATGGCAATTTGGCACGAATAAATTCGTCTTTGGCCTTTTGCAATCTTTTCTCCAATAGACCCCAACCACTTCTAAAGATATTTTCAATGCAATAAATCAAGCACATACTGCCACTACCGTTACCGTGTCCGACATTTGATATTTTCGGCACGGCCTACCAATAAAGCCGCATACAATTTATAAAAATTCCAAAAAAAAAAAAACATTATGCATGCTGAGATCAAAATTGATCCACTAATGCTGTGAAAAATTGCTTAATTTCTGTGGTAGTACAGGGTATCTGCATGATGGTATAATGAAAATCGATTCCTCTCGGCTTTAAACCGCACAAGGATAGCGTATTCTTTTCCCTCCATAATCCAGGAAAAAAAAAGTCCCGGATCACGGCATATTTCCCACACGGGAATGACATTGTTTTATGCAAATAATTTGGCGATGGGATTCAAAAGCCATTTGCACACGGCCACACGCATTTTTTGTTGCACAAAATTCTCAAAAAAAAGAGAAATACAAACTCACCTATAGATACAGTAGGTATAAACAGAGGAAAAACAAAGGCATTGTGGTACATCATCATATTCGTTGTTTATAGTCATTTTTCTTTTGGGTAGATGTAATCTCCCGCCCACCACCGCAAGTGCGGGGTATCATTCATATCCTTCACCATTGTGGTTGTCAGCGTGGTAAGTAAGTTACTATATATCGGATAAATGTGTCTTCATCACACCATCGTGCTTGTGAACTGAGCGATATCAGACTCACTACAATCCGCTGGATGCAGATATGGATTAAGTGAATGGAGCGGGAACCCTATACAGTGTATACACACCCTCTATACCTACCGACAAAATGCCGGCTGCTCCTGCTGACATTGTATGTAAATTAGTTTCTGATTTAAGTCTTCCCTCCTGGGATGCGTCACTTCCTCAAAAATCGCTGTAGTGTTGTTTTTTTTATATTTCGTGGCCACGGCTTTTGGAGTTGATATAAGTGTTGAAGCGTGTGCTGCAGTTAATGGCGGAACATTTTCGTGAATACGTACATATTTTGAAATGCAGGCATACGGGTGGGCAAACATGCATCACGTCGTAGTGCTGGATAACTTTTGTATACGTAATAAGCAGTTTGCTCGAAGTAACATTTTCGCTCACGGAAATTTGGTAGTGGCTTATGCATTCACCTTGTTTTATAAGGGATCAGCATTTGACGGGCAAATCAGTTTACTCTATTAGTAATTTTACCAAGAACTGTACAGTGTGGAGTGCACTTGTGTAAACAGTGTGTTTGGTTTGGCAGATTGGGGAAAGTTTTAATGTTGACAGAATTGTAGTGCACCACGTCTGACGTATATGGAGGCAATTGAGATCGGGATTTCATCGTCATTGCTTGTACCTAGTCCAAGAGACGCATGTTCGAACTCCGGACACCCATACTCTGCCACCGACCATAAAGAACAACGAATTATAGGTAGTATTATTATATTCTTCACCACTACACCCTTAAAGGGTTTTCTTTAATACAGTAGACCGGGATTGGTATGAGTGTTCCATATTTTTTTGAGATACTAGATTTCCGTCATCCATCGTTACATACACTATTCTCAAGATCATGGATCTGTGCTGGGCGCCAGTGAAATTTAGATGTTTCATTTTGAAACCCGCCAGATCACAAACCGCACCAAACTGTTTGTTTTCGGTTTGCATTTCGCATTTTTATACCCTCGACAGGATACCTTCTAGAGCTCTTGATACCCGCATACCCGGGTTCTACCCAGGTACCCGGGTTCCCGAGATTTTCGGGTATTTCCCGTGTACCAAAATTTCGGGTACCCGATTACTCCGGGTACCCGTTTTTTCGGGTACCCGCTCCTTTTCGGGTACCCACGTTTTTTCGGGTACCCGCATAGTTTTTTTTTTATCTCCAAGCACGTTTACAAATAACATTTTCGTACGTATTTTTAGCATGTTCGTATACCGCAGTCAGAAGTCTAAAAAAGTGTGTCCCGCAATTGTAATGTTGGTCCAAATATGCGTGCATATGTACCTAAATTTAAAACAAATATGCATAGCTACTTTTATAAAAATGTTATGTTGGTTTGTGTATGCTTCAAAAACTCGTAAAGTTTTGCACCGATTTAGCTCAAATTTTCAGAGAATCTTTGATATTGGCTCGAGATGGTTGTAATGATGGTTTAATCTAAATTGGACAAAGAGGCGTGGCACTGCCCATAATTTTGCACCACGAAGAGTGCACGGGCTACGCTAGTAAATTCTATAACTTTTGAACTTTCTCGTATACTTACGTACTAAGAGAAAGATAGATACCTACCTGTACCTAGTATGTATTATTTCTTACAAAATTTCGAACTCGCGATTTTAATCAATTCTGATATTACGATGATGGGGGAACTCAAAAAAGTTGGTCCCGCAAATCTGTCCGTCCGTATGTCTGTCTGTCCCATAAGCCTGCAGCCTAAATGCTTGATCGGATTTGTTTCAAACTTCGTATTTAGAGTTGTTGGGCTCTCCGCTAGGAGGGTTTTTTTTTGGTTATGCTAGCCCGGGTCGGGAGCCCGATAAATAAGTAAGTAAGCCCTAATATTAACTACCCTTAACTAACTATTTGGTAAGATAAGAACAATTATTATTGTTATTAAAAGAAAACCGGAATGTGCACTGTCCACGATGTGCAACTTTCCGTTAACTTGTAAGCAATATTAATTTTAATGTGCTTCTCGCATAATGCACCTTACGATTTTAAACTAAATTACTTAAAGACCAAATATTTGTAAACTGTATTAGTTTTGTTAGTTGCAATTGCAAGGCTATTCTGTAGTGTTAACCAAAAGTAAAACGTTTTTAAGTAAATCTAATTTATTGGGTTGTTTTCCGCCATAATTATATGAATTTCGTTACCTACATATATAATATACTAGCGAACCCCCTTCACACTTCGTAGTGCAAAATAGAAAATTAAAAAAGCAATTTCAAATTCATTTAAATCAGTGACAAAAAGTTTTTATTGTTATTGTTATTGTTTTATTATCTGTACACTCCATTTTTTATTTTTCCAGGAATCGTATAGATAGTATTCTTGTCTATCAGGACAATGCATATCAATGTTACAAATTTTAAAAACTTAAGCTACCATGGCCATGACTGTCGAAGAAAAGTGAACACTCCCAGGCCAACACCTAAGATTGTCCAAAAATTGTAACTCAATCGATTAGGTGGTGGTCGAACTAATGGATATTTAATGTTTTTGTTGTATTGGCGGTGCCGAGCCCTTTTGTCCAATTTTGACCAATCTTCACAGCAATACCCCTGAGCCAATACCTAAGATTGTCTGTAAGTTTCAACACAATCAAGTCGGCGGTTTTCGAGATATAAGATTTTGAATGTTTTTTTACCCGCGAGCTTGGGTAATACCCGCATTTACCAGGTACCCGGGTACCCGGGTAGTTGTTCAGATGGGTATTACCCGGGTAAAATCAAGAGCACTAATACCTTCTCACTTTGCCATTACATTTGTAATGCCAAGAAGGAGTCACCGGAGACCCCGTAAAGTAGGTAAATACATAGTACATGAGTACATATATTCTGAATCAGGATGAAATTTTTAATCGATTTAGCCATGTTAGTCATTTGTCTGTTGAAAAAAAAATATCCTACAAACGAATAGGCCTAGGGGAATGAGGACTTCCTAGTTCTAGTTTTGAACTTTTTTTTGAGTATTTGTTGTAATTTGGGGTTTTCATTGAGTTTGGGGTGATATTTCCTGCTTTTGGAGCAATTTTGATTTTTTTTTTGGGTTGCTATTTCTTAAAAAGGCCTTAATATTTAAAATCGATTTTAAATTGGGGCATAATTACACAAAAAAAAGTCGTAATATCGAATTCGATATTTTTTACTATCGAAATAACCTTATACCTGGTACCTATTGTGTAGGCAATATAAAAGTAAAATTTGAAACGCAAGTTGGTATTCAATATCCAAATCCAAAATGGAAGAGCTGGGTTTTAACAGAAAAGCCCGATATGCCATACAGAACGCGAATCCATGGAAATGCAATTCATATCACGTTTTGGACCTGTGAAGTGGCCTAGATCGTGCGATTTCACGCCGCTGCGCTGGACTGTTTTTTGTGGAATATGTGAAGTCTCTCATATTTTCGGATAAGCCAGCAACTATTGCCGCCTTGGAAGACAACATAACTCATGTTATTGGTGAGATACCAGTCGATATGTTGGAAAAAGTATGCCAAAATTTGACATTCCGGATGGACCGCGTAGTCGCGGTCAACATTTACACGAAATAATATTCAGAATTTTCGTTGTTTTTTTTTTTTTCAATTTATAAAACCCTTTATAAGCACAACAAAGTTTTCACTAAAAATATTATTTTTGAAAAAACATTCAACTAGCTAGTATTTTGTATGCCAACGTTTAAACTGGACATACAAGTACAATATAATAAAAGAAATACATTATGTCAAAGAATTTGTATTCGATGCCCAAAATTGAGTTGAGTCTTGAGTTATTGAGCCTTTAGACTGCATCGACCGGATTAGAAATGTGCAATGTGCAAATGGACATCAACGGGCCGACCCTCCTGGTGGTCGACAGAGAAGAGCATTATATTGGCTTCTAGAACACTTTGGCTATTCCATTGAATAGTTTCCATATACAAACCTAAGTCAATATCAAAACCTGACCTTTTTGAGATTAAAATTACACCGAATAGCACAAGCACAGTTATTGACCAAAAAGCCTATATAAACACATCATAGAGTAGACAATTGAACTTCCTAACTCAAGAGGTTAGGTATCCTATTCCCCAGGAAAATTATACGTGTTCCTTTTTAAGTTGCTGAAAAGTGAAATCCTGTTCTATCCATATCCAAGGAAACCCCAACATTGCCTCTAATTAGATACCTGAACCAAACCAACCAACTGGATGCAGAGATATTCAAATTCTGTAGTGCGCACTGATACAGTACATACCGCTCTGCTGCCGCCGCCGCTGCCACTAACAATCTGTGTTTGTGTCAAGGATTATGTCGATTCACCTTTTGACAAGCGTTAGGTGAATAATGATGCCTCTATACCGATAGACTGTTAGTACCTAAGAACTTTCACCCACACTCTAGCACTGAAGCCTAATTGTAAACCTTGCAGTGGAAACGCAATTAGAGGTCGACCGAAGACAATAGAACGTGACTTTAGAGGAAATCCTGGTGTAAAATTTATTTTCTTTTAGCGCTTCGTTATATTTTCTTTCTTCTGCGATTCCTCCTTCGTTCGGTATTGTTGTCGTTTTTCTTCTTTTGTAAGGAATTAAAATTCAAAAAACGTTAGTTTGGTTTCTCGGGTGGGTACGTTCCTTAAGCATCGAAAGGATAGCACCTCAGAGGAAAGGAGAATTCCGTAAAAAAAAAATGTTGAAAAGGAAATTTGCTTCGTGAAGTTGAATGTGCTGTATGACTTTGGTGTGGATTGTTGGCAAGGACTTTTAGTTTTTAATTATTCTAGCAGGGAATTAAGGAAATTTCATTCCTGATTCTTATTTGATGGTGTTCTTGGCACTAAAGGAAATCCATTTTTAGTTTCAGTTTGGATGGATATAATTTATTAGAAGAGTTTTTATTTTTTTGAATAAGTGCTGCCACTACAAACGCTTGGATATTGGATTACGAAATAAATCTTTTGTATCTGGCGAAATGAGTGCTGGTCATATTTTGAGATCTAATTTGGAGCTTAAGAAACGCCGACTAAATGTTCATAGGCCAAGTTCTCTTTTGCAAGACTGACATAATTTTTATTCTTGAAGCGGGAATTTCGTAAAAGATCCTTCAAGCCAGAACTGCATGACGTTATGTACGACGTACGTGTCATTCTTAAACACTTTTAACCGACAATTACCTTTTTTTTTATTCCGATTTTTTTTAATTTTTTATATTTTATTCGTTTGAGTATTGGTAGATATTAATCTTCAGCATAAGTCCCGGTGACTGAGGTACAACCTTAGCATTGCGTCTCGATGATGAAACCCAATGAATCTAAATCAATTTTATAGTTCAAACATGTCTGAGTCATGATGTTAACCGTCGATGTCACTCAGTGTCAAGATGTGAGAAGATACTATGAATAAAATAATTTAATCTGATGAGAAGGGACACTTGCGATTGTTCTAGATCGGATTTGGGTGAGTCTGCATGTATATCTTTCATCAATATCAAATTCAGTTTTTGGAGCCCAATGCAAGCAACTAAGTTGAATGTTCCTGTCCTGAAAGAAGAAGGTTAGATAAAGTAATTGTCAGATACAATTTTAAACCAAAATCATTTTACATTGATTAGAACTGGTAGAACTTTGCCATCTTTCACTTCCGAAATTGTTGTGCTTTCTCCGCCGATACTCCAAATCCTTAGCCAATTTATGAAAATTAGATATTGTCATTAGTCATAAGCCGGCTAGCTTCCAGCATATCCGCCTTTTCTCTGGGTCTTTTTGTGGCTACCAATACAATGAGCACTTCATCCGACATCTTTAAGTTAAACGTTTTATTGGAAAATTGCAAACGTTTTTTTACTGTCTTCAAATTCGGTGTGCAGTGTGCAGCAATGCAGACCAAGAATTACAAGGATTTTTATGAGTAAGGCGGCAAGTAGCCCCATCTTGCGGTCAATTACTAGACACAGCTGATCGGAATATGTTTGAAATCGACTTTGAAAATGTTCACAAATCATTTGACTTTATTCAGCAGTTCCAGTGGGACGAAAAGCGCGGTGGAGTTTATTTTACCAGAAACCGATTTTTTGGGCGTTAGGCAATAACGCCCAAGGAAATAGCGCCCAAATCGATTTGGAAATAACGCCCGAAAAAACTTGTACAATTTGTTGTTGCAAAATATTTCGTCATTTTAGGTGTTATTTCCTTTCCAGGGTTCGTTTTTTTGACAAGCAGTAGAGCCCAAAATAGTATGTGGGAATGCATAAACAGTGGAATAAGTATGCAACCCCCCTGTTTGGGTTTTCTGGTGGATTTTGCAGTAGGTGGGAGTTCGTACTGTAAAAAAAACCTTCAATGTAGGTATCCAATTTTGCACATACTCCAAATCTGACAGTAACCCCAAGCAGGGGGGTTGCATACGTATTAAACTGCAAATTATTCTTGGGCTTTATTTCCATCTTGTTGTTTATTTTTGGGCGCTATGCATTTTTTTGGGCGCTATTTCCTTGGGCGTTATCCATAACGCCGATTTGTTGGGCTTCGACGACCTGTGGTTTAAATAGGAAGGGTCGACGACGTGCCACACATCGAACGAAACAATGGAGATATGTATTGAAGGAAAAGTTTCCGGATCGTGCATTCTCTTACTTACTCAAGGTGGCGCCACAGTCGGATTTGGACTGTGCCAGCACGATCTTTGGCCAGCTGTCTTCAGTTTCGCATGCGTTAAATTGGTTAAGGTCGCATTCCTCTTTCGTGCGCCACCTGAGTCGCGGTCTTCCTCTACTGCGCTCGTTCCTCGGGTGTGGATCTTTTGTGCCGGAGCATTCCCGTCCATTCGCTCTACATGACCAAGCCGTTGGACCTTCACTCTTCTGGCAGTGTCGCTGTATACTGTACAGCCCATACAGTTCGTCGTTGTATCTCCTCCTCCATTCACCGTCTATGCAGACAGGACCGAAAATTACTCGAAGAATTTTCCTTTCAAAGCAACCAAGAGTAACCTCATCCGCATTTGACAGAGTCCAAGAGTCTGCACCATAGAGAAGGTGGAATATAGGAATTAGGGTCCTATAAAGGCTCACTCAAGTAGTTCAAGAGAGGACTTTGTTACTCAATTGCTTTCTTAGCCCAATAAAACAGCGATTGGCAATGGCAAGAGTTATCCTTCGTTTAATCTCAGCCTGAGTTCATAGCGGAGCCTAGGTATACATAGACAAAGTCCTTAACCAGCTCAAAGTTATATGTGTCTATAGTGACCTTCTGTCCGAGACGTCGTATTTGGGTATCCTTTCTTGATGACAGCATATACTTTGTCTTGCCATTATTGGGCGTCAAACCCATCTTCGCCGCCTCCGTCTCATGTACTCACAAACGCGCCAGTGACATTACGATGCGTTCTGCCGATTATATCAATTTCGTCGTCGTAGGCGAGTAGATGCACTATTGCACTATTCTCTCAAGAACGATGCTGATCGTGGATTCTCACATAACTTAAATTGCAATTTGACGCCCTTAGAATGTTGGTCTATTAGTAAACCCAGGAACAATTGCCGACCTTTAAAAATACCACGTCCCCGCCACTCCGCTTTGATGCACGCGTCTAGATTTGTTTATATAGATTTTGGCGATCCCACGCCACTTCGGTGTGCGCCCGGTATATGCCCGTGTCATCTAAAATTGAACCTCTTAGGTGACCGCTGACCGCCATCAAGCAGAGCCATGGATACAATTTGAATGATTTTATTTTTAAAACATTACATAACTGTCAAATGTTTCTTAACCTGAAAATATAACATCCGCTATACCTACGTACTTCAAATACAACTCACTTTAATTAAATCTTAAATTCATTTATTTTATTTTCTTATGTAAACAACTTCATCTTTTCGATAAACAAACAATGCTGCCAAACATCCTGTTCCGGATATCATCATAAAATTTAATATTTATTAAAGTAAAGTAAAGTTGAGATGTACAAAACTGAAAAATGTAATAACGCCATAACCATAAATTTGACACTTGTCAATAACTCTACACTAATTAACCTATAAAAAGAAACCGATTGTCAGTAAATTTTTATTCGAAATAAAACCCGCAATTTATAACGTTTTAAGTAATTGCATTTAGAGTTTTTTACTGAAATTTTCTTAGTTTTACAGTGATCAACGGGAAGTAATTCAAGTTAAAACAGTTTTTCCATTTTTCGTTGCAAGTTTCGAGTTTGAACGAAACATTTGGTCCTTCGAGCCGGATTCGAACAAAAGTGACAATTTTGTGTGACAGAACTGAAAGAAAAAAAACTAATTAAATCAAAAAAATCATATAAAATAACATAATTGAACATTACCTTGTGAGTTTTTTGTGCCAAACGGGTTTGCGCGACGCGTAATTCTACAATTCCAATTGTGTGCAGCAGTACAGGTGAGTGAGTAATTTAGCCCTTTTGTTTGCCATATACACATACATATTTTGCCATTATTCCCCTTCGTCTGCAATCATGAGCGCTGTAAAAGAATTAAAGTTGTTAAAAAATTCCTTATCAATCATTAAGATGGATTATAAGAGTTTCAGTTCGGCGGCTGATAGTAAGAAAACAAAAAATCTAGTCAGTGGCCGATTATCAATTTTAGAAGATTCGTTCAGGCAAAGTAGGACAATCAATGAAAAGTTAGTCACGCTAGTGGAAGATGAGGAAGCGATGAAGGAGTTTGAGTTAATTGTGGAGGAAATTAGGGAAACTTACCTAGAATTCAAGGCCGAGCTGTTAGACTGTCTGGACAAGGTAACGGAGAATGCATCTAGTAGCACATCGGCTCACAAAAGTGCAACTCAGTATGGTATTCGATTACCAGAAATGGCACTGCCAGAGTTTTCCGGGCAATATGAAAAATGGAGGCAGTACAAGAGCAAATTTGAATCCATGATTCATACCAATTCCAATCTAACAGAAATTCAGAAGCTTCATTATTTGAAGTCCGGTTTATCTGGTGAGGCCGAACGTTTACTGCAACATTTGGACATCGATACGGGCAATTATGATAAGGCATGGGCTATTTTGTGCACGCGGTATGACAATAAGCGGTTTTTAGTCAATACGCATTTGAAAGTGTTTTTTAATCAACCACTTTTGCAAACCGAAAACGCCTTAGGACTAAAAACCATGCTTGATACGTCTACAGAGTGTCTGCATTCTCTGGATAACCTAGGTTTGCCTGTAAAACAATGGGATTTAATAGTTATTTATGTTATTTTTCAAAAATTACCTTCTTATACGCAACAATTGTGGGAAGAGCGCTTGGGATCTAGCACAGAGCTGCCATCGTTCGATGATTTCACTAAATTTCTAGAAACCAGGTTTAGAACTTTAGAGGTAGTTGAACAGCAGAAGCCAAAATTGAAAAACTCATTCCAAAAGGGCCCTGCAACCAAAACCACATTTCATCTTAGGCACACAAAACAGAAAGAGCAGTTTAGTTGTAAAGTTTGTAGCAAAGGACAGCATCCGATTCGGACCTGCAACCGATTTGTTAAAATGAACATTAGTGAACGCTATAACACTGTTCAAAAAATCGGTGTTTGCAGCAATTGCTTAGCGTACAGTCACTCCACGCAGCAGTGTCCCAGTACAACTCGTTGCTATTTCTGCCAACAGAAGCATCACTCTTTACTTCACTCTCACCCCAACACAAATATGTCACAAACTCACACTTCACCACCCGTTGAGTCACAAACATATACAACACCACACACAACGGGCGTTAATCACCCAAACAACCACACGTCCACCTCACAACACTCGTTTGCAACCCCACACAACCCAACCATTCAATCACAATCATACCAAATATCTACTTTAAACTCAAATGCTCCCACTTTTCAAACTGTTCACGAGGATCGTCCAACTACCAGTGCAGCAGTTCGAAACCACCTCGCACAACACAAAACAAATACACAAATTCTGCTAGCTACGGCTATTGTAAAGGTTAGATCATCGAATGGGAGGTATTTCAACCTAAGAGCATTAATCGATCCAGGATCTGAAGCCACATTCATTACCGAAGCGGCAGTACAGTTACTCAATCTTAATACACGAAGTACATTTATTGAGGTGTCAGGGCTGGGTAAGGTCAGCAGTGGAGCATGCCATCGGTATGCTGATATTTCGTTCGGGTCTCTACACTCAACATTTGAGACCGAAGCACGAGCCTTTGTGTACAAATCCCTGACTGGGCTTCTCCCAGCCAACAAACTGACACTCAATAAATGGAAACACATCACCGAATTAGTCCTCGCTGACCCCCTGTTTTTCCAACCTGCTACGGTGGATCTTTTGCTAGGCAGCGATGTGTATTCTGAACTGATTCTCCCAGAAATCGCTAGAGGCGATGAAATGTCACCAGTTGCTCAGAATACCAAGCTGGGTTGGATTCTTCTAGGCAAGGTATCCGCCGAACCATACAGGACGGTTCGAAGCTTTCTCCAGGTGTGCGACGTAGATACCCAGTTGCGAAAGTTCTGGGAGATCGAAGAGGTACCATTCCAGGTAGCAGATACCGAAGAAAACAAGAAGTGTGAGAGCCACTTCGAAAAGACGACCAGACGTTTGCCAGATGGGCGATATGAAGTTGCACTTCCCTTTAAGGACGGATGTCATCCTGCGCTTGGGACCTCGAAGTCAGGAGCCTTGCAAAGATTTCACCAATTGGAGAGACGTTTGGACAGTAACCCGACACTACACATGAACTACACTAGATGTATTGAAGAATACCTGGAATTAGGTCAGATGACCGAACTGAATGCCAACACTGATGAAGTTCTTCAAACACCACATCACTATTTTGTGCCACATCACGCGGTTTTGAAGGAAACTAGTTCAACTACCAAGCTTCGTGTCGTTTTCGATGCAGCAGCAAAAACGTCAGATGGTATGTCCTTGAACGAGCGATTGATGGTAGGCCCTAAAAGGCAAAACAATATTATTGATATTATATTGAAATGGAGAACTCACAAATTTACCTTTACAGCGGACATCGAGAAGATGTATCGACAGATTCGGATGAAGCAGAAAGATGCATATTATCAACTTATCTTCTGGCGTAGTAGCAACAGTCAGCCAATCAAAACGTACCGCTTGGATACAGTGACTTTCGGTACAGCAAGTGCACC
The DNA here is from genome assembly GCA_955612985.1 of Cheilosia scutellata. Classification (NCBI taxonomy): domain Eukaryota; kingdom Metazoa; phylum Arthropoda; class Insecta; order Diptera; family Syrphidae; genus Cheilosia; species Cheilosia scutellata. Next base: position 48,223,129 of record OY015312.1, read on the forward strand.
GTATCTAGCAATTCGCACGTTGAACCAGGTAGCAGTGGACGAAGGGGCACGCTTTCCTCTGGGTGCAAAGGTAGTACGAGAGGAAATGTACGTTGACGATGTGATCTCTGGAGCTGATACCATAGAAGAAGCCGTCCATAAACGGGATGAAGTACAGCTACTGCTGGCAACCGCCGGGTTCAACTTGAGGAAGTGGACGAGTAACTCGCAGGAAGTATTGGAAGGCATCCCATTGGATCAACAGGAGTTAGGTTTTTCGTTACCCTTTGAGTCCACGGACCACATAAAGGCTTTGGGTATAAAATGGTATCCCACAGATGATTCCTTTTCGTTCCAAAATGTGGCCTCCGATGTTGCTCAGGTCCCTACAAAACGTACAATGCTGTCGACAATCGCGCGTCTCTTCGATCCGCTTGGATGGATTTCACCCTGCATAGTTAAGGCGAAAATTATGATGCAGCAACTTTGGTGTCGCGGACTGTCATGGGATGAACCAATACCTCCGGAGATTAAGACGCAATGGGATATCTTATGTCAGGAGCTTCCATATGTTGAGAAAATTCACATGCCACGATGGATTCAGCTGTGTAAACAAAGTAAGGGTGTAGAAATACACGGATTTAGTGATGCTTCTGAAAAGGCTTATGGTGCAGTCGTTTACTTACGTGTTTTGGATGAGGACGACAACATTCACATGCACGTACTTATGTCAAAAACCAAGGTGGCTCCATTGAAGACCGTTACGCTTCCCAGACTAGAGCTTTGTGCAGCTGTTCTACTAGCCAAGCTCTTAGACTATATAACAAGAGTCTTAGGGTTAAGTAACGTAAGGACATATGCCTGGTCAGATTCAGCGATCACCTTGGCCTGGATCACGGCACAGCCATCCAGATGGAAAACTTTTGTGAGCAACCGCGTTTCAGAAATCCAACGACTTTCAAATTGTAGTATCTGGAGGCACGTTCCAACTTTACAAAACCCAGCCGATCTTGCATCGCGTGGACTTTTTCCTTCTGATTTAGACGGAAACCATCTTTGGTGGAATGGTCCAGAATTCCTTAGGTCGGAATGGGAATTTACAATGCCAAATCAACCACTAAATATAGCGACGGATGAGGAAAGTCGCACAATTCGAACCCATTGCGTCACAGCTGAACCAAATGACATCGATATGCTAATACATCGACACTCCAGTCTTCAGAAACTTCTGCGAATATTAGCATATTGTTTACGATTTGTGTCTAATTTGCGAAAATCAGCAATGCAACGAAGATTAGATACTATTTCACCGCTCGAAATTCATTCAGCTTTAAACGTCGCAGTACGGATTGTTCAATCAAATATGTTTTACGAGAAGACACCGGACTCTACGGAAAATTTGCCAAAAGTAAAGGGTTTAAAATCTTTAAATGCTTTTATTGATGAGGAAAAGATATTGCGAGTAGGAGGTCGATTACAAAATGCGGACTTGAGTTACGAACAGCGTCATCCAATAATTTTGAAGCCAAATCATCATTTTAGTGAACTGATCTTACGGGACGCACACGAAAAAACCTTTCATGGTGGAACGCAACAGATGATCACCTACCTTCGAAAGCGCTATTGGATCCTAAACATAAAACCTTCCGTGAAGAAGCACATCCATATGTGTACGATATGCTTCAGATACAGAGCAAAGCCTGCTCAACAATTAATGGGCAACTTACCTGCACCTCGGGTGCGAATTTCTCGACCTTTCAGCTTCACTGGAGTGGACTACGCGGGTCCCATTGAAGTTAAAGCTTGGAAGGGTCGAGGAACCAAAACCTTTAAGGCATATTTTGCCATATTCATTTGCTTGGCCACCAAGGCCCTGCACCTTGAGTTGGTCAGTGACATGACAAGTCAAGCCTTCATAGCTGCGTTTAGACGATTTTCCGCAAGAAGAGGATTCTGCAAGGAGATTTTCAGCGACTGTGGAAAAAACTTCGTTGGAGCTAACAGGGAGCTAGAAATACTTCGAAAGGCAGCTAATTACAGCAATAAGGAGATAGCCGAAACGTTCACTGGTGATGGTATCAGATGGAATTTCATCCCCCCAGCCTCACCACATTTTGGAGGATTATGGGAAGCGGGAGTTAAATCGGTGAAGTATCACCTAAAACGAGTTGTAGGGAATTCAACTCTTACGTTTGAGGAGCTGACCACACTACTGGCACAAATTGAGGCATGTCTCAACTCAAGGCCACTGTGCCCACTCACCAACAATCCAGATGACTTCATCGCTTTAACTCCAGCACACTTTCTCATAGGAGAGCCCATGCAAAATGTACCAGAACCAGACATCGTCGACGAAAACATTTGTTATAATGATCGGTGGAAGCGTATACAACGAATGTTCCAGACCTTTTGGAAGCAATGGAGCTCAGAATATTTATCGCGACTTCAGCAGCGCCCAAAATGGCTTAAAACCGAATCTCAACCGAAGCTAGGAGACCTGGTATTGCTAAGGGACGAACGAATTCCACCATCCAAATGGATTTTGGCCAGGATTACGCAATTGCACCCGGGAGCAGACAACCATATTCGCGTCGTAACGTTGAAAACACAGACTGGTGAGCTTAAACGACCAATCACCAAAATCTGTTCGCTACCGAGCAACAAAACCGTTGATGAAACTCTACTCTAACTACAATAAGAAAATCTACAGTATCATTGCAAGTACAAAACTAAATCTCACTTGTAAGTATTAAGTCACACTTAAAACACACAATTTTCATCATTTACGCACATTTCTCACAAGTAAAATATCACAAAAAAACAATAATAATAACGCTACACAAAACTAACTCATTACCATATTATAAAATAACTCAATACAACACACTATCAATCAACACTATCCAAAATGCATTTCACAGACACAAAATTTCCCTTGTCATTTAACACTAATAAATCCCTCAACCAATAATCATAATAAAAAACCTATTATAATAATGCATATATGTAATACAGTCCAATTCATCGAAGTAAAAACACAAACAACTCTACACCAACAAAAACCACTCAAAAGAATTCCCGAACCTCCATTCACAAAAAAAAAAAAAAAAAAAAAAACATTTTTCTCCCAACACAACACAAATTTCAAAATCAAATTACAGTAAAAATAACTCACCTGCGAATATAAAAGCAACTGCATCACATTATGCACAATCCCCGAATTGAATTTAACTTTATTTAAAACGTAAAACAACAAAATTCACGAAATTAAAATTAACAAAATTTACGCAAAATTATAAAAATTGAACCAACGCGACGCCATTCACAACACTGTTTACTTGATAGTAAAACGAAAGCGATCGACGATCAAAAATGCTTACACTCTAGGTTGATGAAAAGAGATAACAATCGGCATACGGCAATGGCAAGGCATGGCAATGGGCAAATATGGCTTTATTTAGATTACTCACTCTCACACTACGATAGGGTTTCTGTTTGTCATTCTCAATGTTGTTTGTTTGTAACACTGTCTTTCTCTGTTCCACTAATTGTCTCTTTAGCAGAACACACGAAGAACAATAATCAACACAAATTACAACACAAGTGGAATTGAAACCAGAGATGACTACCTTACCTACCTTACCGACAACACGTACTAGAGATGCAACTTTATTTTTCGGAGTTTGACGATTTTTTGCGAACTGAGTTCACGGTGGGGGTGAATGTTCCGGATATCATCATAAAATTTAATATTTATTAAGGTAAAGTAAAGTTGAGATGTACAAAACTGAAAAATGTAATAACGCCATAACCATAAATTTGACACTTGTCAATAACTCTACACTAATTAACCTATAAAAAGAAACCGATTGTCAGTAAATTTTTATTCGAAATAAAACCCGCAATTTATAACGTTTTAAGTAATTGCATTTAGAGTTTTTTACTGAAATTTTCTTAGTTTTACAGTGATCAACGGGAAGTAATTCAAGTTAAAACAGTTTTTCCATTTTTCGTTGCAAGTTTCGAGTTTGAACGAAACACATCCATTTCCGACTAGTTATCCAACCGCATGAGCATGACATTGAAATAATTAATAGACTCATTCCAAGCTCAACGGAACTCTATGAACATGCCCGCAGTCAATTGTCGACAGCTGGGGTTCATTGTCGATTATGTGCCATAGACAAAAACAAAAAAGCCCATCGTAATTATCTGGAGCTTGTTAAATGGTCGGCTATATCCTTTTATGTCCCTAAATGCTCGCAAGAATGAGTTTCTGGAATCCACTTTTGAATCTTAGTAGGCCAGGCAATTGCCACATTACATTACATTACCTTCTCCAATTTTCCTTTGATGATGATCAAAGCGTCAGTCTTCCTAAAGTAATTACACCCATCAGCACCACCATATACCTAGAGACGCACACCAGTAACAGACCAACTGGCCTTTATTAGCTGCACAGCTAAGAACAGAGGCACACCATTCGCACACGACCATATACCTACTGTTGTCATAGATTAGAAAGGACATACCAGCTCTGCCGAGGAGCATTTTCTTAGGATACATCGTGTCGTGTCGTACCCTGCGCTGGGCTGGAATAAGATTATGGCGGCTGGCTGACCTTTTTGGTTATGGCACCGCAAGTGTAATTTAAGACCCAGAGCATTTGGTTAAATCCATCTCTCTGCTGGTTAAAAGCTTTTTAACAGCCTTCTAATTTAATTTTGGTATGAGGGATACTATGGGTGTTCCTTGAAGGGGAGCGCTCGCTGTGCTCATTCGAAGTATGCTGTGTAGTAGGTAGGAAGGCCAAAAAGACGAAGGCAGAACATCATAACGCAATTAGTGAAGGAGGTACCAACGACCTTGGGGCATTTTTCGGAATAGATTGCTTCGTCTTATTTTATGTTGTTTTTACTGTTCTTTCATCTGGATCGTCGTCATCCTACTCTTACTTCTTCGTCATGGTTGCTTGAACATTATGAATTTGAGAAAATGTGAATGATGCACAGGACGTTCACCGTCTACTTGTAGATACAAAATACCAAATAGAGGTTTTTTATAATTAGGCAGACAGATTAAACAACTTCCTGGAACTGGGAGTTTGGTTGCCCTCTGAGAAAGAGAAAGCTACTATCCATCCTTATTGGCGAAAAGCTAATCAAATTAACTCGAATAATGTTTAAAGGTCATTGGCAAACGAGCGGATGAACTAGTATACCTTACAGATACACACTTTTGGAAGATTTAAGTCCCATTAGTATAGGACTATAGGTATACCTACCACCGTGGGACAGGGATTTATAAATGAGCAGTGGCTAATATGGATTGAACTGGCTCCCACTCTATTGCTGGGGAAAAGTTTGTTAATCAACATTTTGCGAATTACGTGTTGTAGATACTTTCAATTGCGGACTTATGTCGAACGGGAGGGTGCGCTAATCCCCAGGATAATGTGACATTTAACTTGGATGACAAATATTGCTTTGTTTTGAAAGAAAGAAATACTGAGCCGTTATAACCACGGACATACATAACAAACGGGTTTAAGTTGTCATCAGCTGTCTTTATGGGATTGAAATGTCGGACTAAAGTTACTTTGCGAATAGAGTCGTCTTTTATGTTTCTGATGATGAAATAAAAGAGTTCGTGGTAACTGGCGGTGTTCGGGTCGGTCATATGTACCTTGTACTATGGAATGTTATCTATATGTATGACGAAATTCAGCTTTTAAGGCGTACATTTTCGGGTTTACAAATGGCATCGCCGTGGTGATTGTGGCAAAAGTGATAGAATTCGTATAGGAGTTCCTCAGAGTTGGTTAAGCAATTATTTGTGCGTGGTAACACTTATCTACGATAATAGCTTGAGTATTTTCTTTGAAAAGAGATCTTTTTATCCCTTATTTTCATCCCTTTTCTACCAAATTCGTCTACAGTTCCCGGGGATGTCGGGAACACGGCAAATGGTGAGGTTGTACTGTCCAGCTATCAGTTAAGAGATATGCGGTATCTACTTGCTCTTCAGATTTTATATCGCTGGATAGTAGGGACTTGATTTGTGATACTGTATTAAACGACAGCTACACTATGGAATGATGACTAACTGAGATTTCGGCGTGGAAGACAATGCAATGTTTCGGGAGGTAGAAGGACAGGTCCGGATTTAGTTCTTCTGAGAAGACCCCGGTACCAAATCTTTCCGGGGTTTTGAAACTGTCCGTGAATATTGGCAGTTATCCGTCATAAATCCCGGTGGTTCCTGTTCTGTATTTCGTGTGAGAAACTTTTTTCGAAATTGATTTTAATATAGACAGGTAATCAGTAGTACTGGCTAAGGGGCTTGTCTGTTGAAGGATGCTGAAATGTGTTATGAGTCAAGCATGGCCACAGGGGCATCTTTGGAGTAGTGGAGGTGGACGGTGGCACGCACGGCTATCGCTCGTCGGACGGGGTAGTTCTTGTCCACTCGCACTAAACCACTTGCTCAAAAACAAAAAAAAGGAAACTGTAGAAGGATAGGCAGAGAACTAACTTTAACTGACATCGGATGGACAAAAATGATAGGAAAGAGAAAGAAGAAGGCTACAGGAAAACGGAAGAAGATAACCCAATAACCTTTGCCGCACCACGGAGAGAGGCCACTGACTTGGCCTACCCGCCCAATGTCTCAAGGGACACATCCATGGCTATCTCTAATCTCTATGGCCGAGGAATCCGAGAGATTAAATTAAAATTAAACCAAATATAATTCATAAAAAATACTTAAAACTACAAAATTACGTTAAACTACGCAAAAAGATACCGGTGTTCGTACCGGCGCACAGTGGGTCCCGTTCATACACGGCAGTGCTCAAAACTCTCTATCTTATTTGAATTGAAAAAAATATATTTATGAATGTGCTTACTGCTGTTCAGGAGTGAAATAAACAATTAAATAAACAAATGAATATATTTAACAAAATTTTGAAAATGTTTCTTTATTTCCTCCATAAGAAATTAATCACATGTAGCTGATGGCTCTTCAAGTAGCATATATATGACATCAGGGTCAAATGCTTTCCGCTTAAGAACTGGCATAGATCGCGTGTATGTAATAAAGGGGTCTAAAGATATAAGTAACCTATTGAAAACATCCGTCATAGTGTCCTTTCGTGAAGTTTTCCTGCTAAAATTTTCCCGGTATATTTTAAAATCTTTATTCCTCGCCTCCTGAGCTTCTTCGCTTAATTGCCCAATAGGAAGTAGGGCATGCGATATAATTTCACTTCCATGTATGAGGATTTTATGAAGACTTGTACTCATGGGATACCAAGGATATAACTCTACATACAGACGAGCTGTGTCTAAGCAAAAACACCTAAATTTTTCAAGGTCTATCCTGAAACCGCTCGACATAGTTTGTAAGATTATGTAGAATCTACGGATTAGGTCTTTGTCTATGCCAGTAATGGTTGCTGACAATTCATACTGCTGAAAGAACTTTCTTGCAACATTACCATCATTGATGTTACCAAAGCCAGGTTTAGGCTTATCGACTATCAACGACATTTTGTTCCTAAATTCTTTCTGGATGCTGATTTTTGTGTCCTTAATTTGTTTCTCATTATCTTTGTTTACACCCCATAGTTTTACAGGTAATTTGTATGCGATATGTAAAACACATTCAAACATCCTAATCCACGAATGTAAAATAGAAATGCCGAAAGATAAATGATTTGTTTTTATGGGCCTCTCTAACATATTGTCTATATTATTGAAGTCTTTAGATGTTGCATCGCATAAATAGCATCTTAAAGTGGACTTTGTTTCAGATAACGCATTACAGATTTTGCCATCGACCATTGTTAAAATAAGCACATGTTTTATTACAAGCTTTTTGTTATTAATAATAAGTTCCGTTGGTACTAAATTATGGATTTGATTTTCTATATAGGTACTCTTTTTCGGCTTTCGTGAGCTCATTAGTTTCTTTTTTATATTGGAGTTTTATAGGCCTGCAAAACCTTGGAGATGATGGGCGTGGATTTTTCCACACAACGGATTTGTTATTATTGCGTTCGTCAATTAATTGTAAAGGTACCATAGATGATAAAAACATGTACTTGTCGTCACTGTTCTCCGAAGTAAACTTTTGCATATATTGCGTATGACTTGAGCTTCCATCGAATCCCCACTTGGAAATTAATGTTAAATTGATTAAGGGATCCAAAGCGGCAACCATTTCTTCTTGAGAGTGTAGCAAACGAGTTATTGTATGATCGACTAACGACTGTAGTGGTACTTCTGCCTCCGTTTCTGTTACTGATGTCCCTTCTGGATAGCACTTAGACTTTTCTTTTTTTACCTCTTTATAGTTTGGGAAAATTTCCTTGGCATAATTTCTAATAATATTGTACTGGTTTTTAGACAACTGAGCTTCCATAATCATAGACAGAGCTTGCACAGTAGACACTTTAGGGAAACTTCTTTCACTTGTATTTTGCTCACTTGAATTATTGGCTTCACTTACGAGTTTCACCATATTTGCTTCTACGGGCTTTCCGCTAGCTCTCAAATTCATTTGTGCAGCAAATACTAACTCATCTGCAGTATGTGAAGCACGTAATTCAGCTGTTTTCCTTCTCTTCGTTTGCTCACTACTCTGCAGAAAATCTGTTGTCGGACGTCCACCTCGTTTAGGTGTAGAATATAATATAAACTCACATTCCCCTTGTAACCAAATGTTTTCATCTTTCAAGAACCTTTCTCTGTGCCTATTGCAAGTATTCCATTTTAAAATAAATTGACTCTTAAAATTCCTTAATTTACGTCTAATATTGCTCAGCAAATTATCAGGGCAACATGTTTTTGCAATAACAAATTTCTCCACATCCAAAAACTTATCATCAATTTGTTGAAATTCGCTATCAAATAATATATTACATAGCACTATTCTTCGAAATTTTATATTGTTTTCCGTTGAGGATTCACCTGAAGAAGGACCAAAAGGAACAATATTATTCAATTGTTGTACATATTTTCACATGTTTTGCATAAAAGTAGAAAGTGATGGACATTTTAAACGTGACAGGTCAATTTTTTCAACTAAATCGCAAATTCGAATAGCGTTTTTTTAAAAACGCGCAATTGGCTTTTACTTTTCTCCTCGGATTTGTAACAAAGATCTATATGTTATTACCGTATAGTTAGAATTGCAAGCGGTTTGCGCAAATTAAAAAAAAACCGTTACTCTATGTATTAAATAAACCTGTCTACATAAAAATAATAAATGTAAACGTAATCTACATACCGTGATTAACAAATGACATAATAGTATTTTTCTTTAATCAACCAAATTCCACTATTAAAAATTGAAAAAAGCTAGCGCAAAATCTTAACTATCGTGTGCGTGTAGCAAAAACAAGTACAAAGTGCCAACTTTACCGTACCAAATCTCAGAGACTAGACCAAATGAGAAATTATTACTTACGTATGACAAGTGGAATACAGTTAACAATTATTTGGTATTATTTTTTTTTCGAAACTCGCAAAAATGAAAAACGCTATTTTGAGCATCACTTTGTATGAAGAGGTTCCAGTGTGCGGCGAGTAAAAAAAAAGGTAAAAATTTACGCTACTCTTCTTGGAGGCGATATTCTTGCACAGGAACAACAATACAATAAAACAAGAAAAAACTTACGGCATTAAATTAGCGTCGTCCCTCGTTGTCCTGCCGGCAGCACGCGGAGCGATGAATCCTATAGTGGGAATGTTGCAAATTTTGGCTTCTACCGCCTTTTTTCCACGTACTCACTCACCGAACGCTATATCCTAACACTATGAAATTTAAACTACTAAAATTCAAATTTAATAAAAAACAAGTAAAAGTGTTATCATCGGCCTGACCGATGCTTTGATACCCTCCACTGTATGTACTGTACAAGTAGAGTAAGTGCGGCAAATGTGGCCCAGGTGGGTAATATGGCCCACCATTATATCCTGAATCAAAAAGCGCAGGTAGATAAAAAGTAATACATTTCAAACAAGTTCAGACCGGTTTTGTCTCTGTCGATTATGGTAGGCGTAGCTCGACGGATCTGTAAAATATAGACCATAGTAGCTTTTTTTCGTTTTCGATGTAATTTTTTGGGAAGTTTTGTTAATTTTTTTCGCATTGAATTTTACTTAAATTCGATAATCTTTTTCTAAGAGTGAATAATGTTAAATCTTTTCTTATTTTGTGTGGCATCAGAAGTTAAAAAAAGTTTATCAGTTGTTATTAAAAATAAAAATGAGTTAAAAAATCACGGTGTGTTTAATATGGCCTACCCATGTGGCCCAGTAGGCCATATTTGACACCTGATATTAATTGAACTTTTGACAGATAAATTTAGTCGATTCGTTTGGACTCTATAAGTGATTTAAATAGATAGAGAGACACATGGATCTAAGAGTGGTTTTGTATGGGTGGTACCAGAACTACTTGACCGACATAGCCCATTTTCAATACCAACCTGACGACGGTAAAAATAAGTCCTCCCACAAAATTTCATGCACCTAGGTCAATTCGTTTGGACGCTATCGTGTTTTCAACAGACAGACAGACAGACGGACAGACAGACAGACGGACATGGCTAAATCGATTCAGAATGTGATCCTGATTCAGAATATATATACTTTATAGGGTCTCCGGTGAATCCTTCTTGGCGTTACAAATGTAATGACAAAGTGAATATACCTTCCTGTGAAGGGTATAAAAATCACTAAAACTACGCTAAATTCGAATTTATGATTCGATAATTCACTTTGGAGACTAATAGTCTTTAGTTCTGAAGTCGAGCGTCAATTCTGCATCGACAGATTCACTCGATAATTTCTTTGTTTGATGTATTGTCTTTTGCTTCTTAGCTGTTGGGATATATCAACCAGTCCGGGACACTACATGACCTAAGGATGACGGTGATCTTTGGCCTGGCGAAGTCTTCCTTTGTCCTTTATATGGGCGATGACAACAAGTGCGAAAAACCGGAGCAGATATCTGCTTATGAACCTTAGTACCCGTTGCTTGCGTCGGTGCTTCTATGGCAAATGCCGTAAGCAGTAAGTAGACTGCAACGCAAACGGTTTAGTGTACGGTGGTACCGGTTTTTTTTTTTTTTTGTACTTCGTTTGTCACCCGGACAAAGAAACCACTGCAGAGGTGAGGGTCGTCTTTCGACAATTTGCCCCAACCCAATACCTCTGCTATTCCTTTCTTTAGGTTTGATTTGGCTTTCCTTTGTATCTCCTGGCTCTAAATCAATATATATCTACCCTTTGTATTAATTTGAATTACTTCGTAATACGAACAAAGATTTTTTGTTCACAAAATGGAGGTTCCCGAATTCAAAAAAAGTTATTCACTCCTCAACCGAATAATTATTTAAATTGCTTGGATATAGCTGTCACTAGTGGCACTGATAGCTTCACCCTAGCTATGACCCTCAACCGTCTTTGTCCATAAAAATTCAAATTTCCCATCCAAGTGTGGGCTATATGGTAGAGTTGGGCAATTTAGTTCATTTGAGTGATCGATCAATTTAGTTCAAATCACGATACTGAACTAGTTCGCTCATTTTAGTTCAATTTAGTTCATGGGGTTGTTGGGATGAGCAGAGTATAAACTACCCAAAGAAGCCCTGTGGTAAGAGGTCGCCGACGCGATTCACATTCAAAAGACACCTCAAAAAATACAGAAAAAAAGTTGGGTCAAGCTGCTAATGAAACCGTATCGATTTCTTGGGCACTCCGTAAGTCAATAATCTTATGACGATACCGTTTCGACGATAGCCTTGCATCACGTAACATTGAAAATTGCTAATCGTATCGACGACATCGTTTCGACGATCCAAAATCTGCTTCTTGTAGCTCAATAATCGACAAAGCACTATCGTCCAGACGATAACATTTGCACGATAGCTAATTAAATTAGGTATCGTCTTGCCTTGATTTGTTTATTTTGCAGACAATTCTAAGCTTTTTACAGGAATTTTAAAGCGCGCAATTGAATTCAGATTTTTTTACGATTTAAATAACATAATAACTCATCCGACATTATAAATCATCAATTAGAAACAAAATAAATGAGCAAGATTTTGTGGGTGACTGTAATTTAAATATTCCGTAAGCACCAAATAGGCCACTGTAATTTGTCAAATGTCATTTATGACAATTACGATGACGTCTAGTCCTTATTTCAACTACAGTTTGTGAGCTCCTGAAAGGTACCGAAATTTCTCAAACTTTGTGCAAAATAAACGATGGACGACACGATGGTGGTAGAGTTACGTGAAGCAAATAAAAGACGATCTCCTGCACTATACTATCGCCTGGACGATTGTCGTCTTACATTTTACGGAATGAGTAGTTAAAATAGTCGCAAGTGCAATGTTTTGTTCCATTATCCGTACTCCAAAAACCAAGGAACATACATTTTAATTTGTCTGACAATGTCTGACAACGGGTAGACCAATTTTCCATATTTAAATATCTGTCAACCGTGTGAACACACAATTTTCAACCGGACAACGTTGTCAGAAAAGTCATTGTCAGATCATTGTCACACTTTTATCTGGGACAAAATTTTACAACCCTGTAAACGGGCAATTTTGTATTGTAAGATACTTGACTATTGTAAACTTATTGTCAGAGGATTGACAGATCTGAAAATATTGTGACAATCTGAGAATCGTGTGTGCTTAGCTTTAGTTTATTACGTTTGTATGAAAAGCATTGCGCGGTACTAATAATCATTTTTAGTTCCCGAGCTAAATTTTACGAAGTCAAGAAAATTTCCATATAAACCTATTGTGACCGACAAAATATAATTTAATATAATAATTTGAAGGTTAAAAATGATTATTGATAAGTCCATTGAAAATAATAACCGTGAACTAAATGAACTAGTGAACTAAGTGTGTGAACTTAGTTCAATAGTTCACTATAGTGAACTAGTTCGTTCGTGAACTACACAAGCCTACTATATGGCAGCATCGTTTTGTCTCTATTTCTTACTGGTGTAGACTTCTTTTCTTCTTTTTCATACTACTCTTTTACTCTATCCCTAGCAACATGTTGACCACTTCAACTTGACATATAAACATAAAAACGGCTACGGATAAATCTACCTTAACTACCAAATTAATTGCCTTAAACTAAATTGCACCTTCCTTAATTAATCTGATCTACGATCTTACCACAGTTTCTATACTTATTTAAAATAACTACCTAAATATTGCCTAGTTCCTATAATTGCAACTTCCCACACATAAACTCTACACACTTGGTATCACTTGGTTTTACCCACATTATCCGCGAAGTGCGAACAGGCAAACCAGTATACCGAATTGAAACAACTATTAAGTGCACCCGGCCACTGAAATGTCATTGCAGTTGCACATCGTGTTTTCATTTCATTTTCAGCGTTGTTTGGTTATTTGGATGCGTCGTCAGGTAAGTAAATTAATTTTGTTATTATTTTCCCTATATCCTATTAATTGAGTGTTTATCTTTCCTATATCGCACTTTAAAATTTCGTGGAGATGTTCCATCGTGCACGAGTACGATAACTACGGCGACAAAAATTTATAACGGTATTTGTAGAGCGGTTAAATACAAGCTATTTTTACTATGGGAGGGGGGGTCTATCTTGTTTCGTTTACGCAAGAGGGCAATTTAAAAAAAATAATACTTAAAATGAAAAAAAAAAACAAAATTGAGAAACAATGGCAAGGCTTACAATAAAGGACTTTAGGATTTTTGGAAGCCAGGAATATGTTCTTTGTTATTATTTTTAAATCAAGTTAAAGCTGCTAATAACTTTTGAAAAAAATACTTTCAAACTTGAAATTTAAGGAAAAAATTAAAAAAAAAAGTTTTATGCTGATTTTTTCAATATTGACCAAATAGATACTTATTTTGTTTGTAGTTTTTACTGCATAAATCAATTCTTAATCGAACACTCAAAACCAGATTGATTTATGTCTTCTAATTTTTGAGAAAATTGAAAATTAATTTTATATGTCGCTCCGCTTAGAGTACAAATTGCCACCCTTGCGCCTTGAAATGCATATGGGGGGCATGCTGCCCCCCTTCAACCCCCCTGCTTGGGGTCACTGTTGGATTTTGGGATAGGTGCAAGGCTGAGTATATGCAAACTTTCTTTTAATTATATTAGTTTACCCAATATCAACAACATTCTTCAGATACATTCTCTGGCCAGAAATTTCACATTGGTAGACAAAATTTTGCTGATTTGCATTTTAGACAATTTAGAACGGATTTCTGGCTTTGAAAAATACTATAGTTCTTTGTGGTAAGTGTTGCCATTGTTTTTTAATATTTTATTTTAATTTTATTTATAATTTTTTTTTAATTACCCCTCCCGCCTAACCGGAGCGAAATAGAACCCCCCTCCGATAGTAAAAAATGTTTGTATTTAACTCCTCTACATAAATCCGTCATTAGTTTTCATCGCCAAAATTATTTTACTCACCCCAATTTTTGTCCTAAAATTTCAAGTTTGAAATTGTTTTTTTCAAATTCAAATACTATTTAAGGGAATAACTTGATTTAAAAATAATATGAAAGAACGATTCTGGGCTTTCTAAAATGTGATAGTCTTTTATTATAAGTGTTGCCATTGTTTTTTAATGTATTTTTTTCCATTTAAAGTATCATTTTCTTTAAATTACCCCTCCCGCCTAAACGGAGTAAGATAGACCCCCCCCCTCCCATTGTAAACAGTGATTGTATTTAACCCCTCTACAAAATACCGTTATCAATTTTTGGCGCCGTAGTTATCGTACTCTCCCCTTCCATCGTTCTACCTGGGCTGAAAGTTGGACAAATTCCCACCCCATCGGCACATTGTGGATGGAGTATGAAGATCGTGATCAGATTCTCTGCAGCCAGCAGGAACTTAATCAACGACTACAGGGTAGGTTTTATTCATTTTGTGTTGTGTGTGTACTTTTATTTACCTTGAGATTACAAATTCAAAACAATTAAAAGGGATTGATTGTTTTGGACAGGTAATCTGGTTTTTCCCCATCTTTTGATTGTGGCGGGGATCGGTAGGGGTGTGAATAGTAGTGATTGTTTGGGTGTGTGTGTGATTATTGCGTAATCTTTTTATAGGTACTTTTGTTTCTTCTACTTATAGGGGATGTCATAATCTACAGGGGTCGTCGACTACAGAATGAGGTAGGTTCGTGGGATTACATCACCCGTGAGTGAGCTTATTTTTCTTGTTTTCAATATGTAATCACTCTTGTTTTCTTATTTAGGTATAGATAATTATGTTGCGAACTTCAGCATGCTCATCGCTGGACCATGGTTCGCTCTCAGGCCCCGTAACAAATGTCCAGTCTTTTGTCCTCTCCAGTGCCTCCTTTCCCTTAGTCTGATTGCCAATGTTTGCCGATGTCTAGAGGGAGAAGGTTAAGCAAGCATCCATAAAAGCTTGCTAACTAGTCTCAGACTAAAAATATTTCGCACTTTTAACGAACTCAAGTGGGATTTCAATGAGCTTGGGGGAAGTGACGAAAGGCAGCTTAACCTTCCTGGTGAATAAGATTAACTCCGTTTTCATCGAGTTGACGCTAATACCACAGCTGTTTTGGTCCAGGAGACTAGTTTACGTATAGAGCGAGTTGCACGATGTCGGAAAGAGTTTGAGGATAATTTCCCAAAGTGAGTAAGGCGAAGGAATTATGCATCGACATCAGAAGTTCATGGAGAACTATTATATTCCTTTACAATGGAGATTGCACTCTACCTTTGGGGTAGGTACACCCATTTTTTGTTTTTTAACAGTGCCTCTGCCAAGCCTTCACCTTTCACCTTTCACCTTCTTCCGATTGTAATTTAGCTCTGTTTTTGATGGGTGATCCTCGTACTTTATATAAAGCAAAAACGTCTTTTGTTAGATATTGTGGAACCTTCGTCTCGCTTTTGAGCGTTTAAAAAACAAATTCGGGAAGGTACATCTAGTTACAAATAAAGCACATCATCAAAGACTACATAATTTCTTTCGCTTTCCATAAAATTCAGATGCCGTAATTGCGCACAAGTTCACCTAATATGGCAATTACTTATTCTGTTGTAATTAAAATTAAATTAAGACCTTATTCCAGCCAACCGTTATCTCCTCGTAAATACAAAGTTCCCGCATTTGACCATCCATTCTATTGCCCGTTAAAAAACAAAATGTAAATATCCGTCAGATACATACTTACAAAGATACCTACTTACCCAATGAATGCAAGGACCTTTAATTAGCAGTCGTAGCTCTTTCCAAAGACCGCCATTCAGTTCGTAACGATTATAGACCCTTTAAAGTGCTTCCCGCTGCTAATAATGCGCTGATTTAGAAGCAGGGGGTTGGCATGCGTGCATGTACCTAATTATTAGATATTTAAATTTCAATTACTTTTCAGTAACTTCTTCAACTGGCATCAGCATTTTTTTCTTTATTCCTCATTCACTTTCTGTCGAGGAATTTGCATTAAACAAAGATAATTTCATTATCCTAATTATCCTAAAATGAAAGAACCATAAAAGTGTGCGCACACAAAGTGGCTGAAAAGTTCCTAAACCGGCGGAACTCTTTCTGCCGACCAGCAAACAAAGAAAACAGTACTCAGAGACAATGGGGACGAGTTTAGAGAGCTATTACTTAAGTCTCCGATAACAACGGGATCATTTTTGTTAGCACAATAAACAATAAGACATCAAACGGGCATCAAGGCGCCTACGAAACTTTTATACCACCAACGCGACGCGGCCGTCTCGTCGTATTGGGAAAACCCAGATGCCAGGCTGTACTCAAACGAATCCATTTGAACCATTGAATCCGAAATGCCATTATAATAATGTAAATTTACTTAGCGGGAGCTTAGGCGGAGAAACTTTTTTTTTTCCTTAATTAGCTGGAATTAGGCTAGCAACAGCAAAATCAGCTATGGGAATGAAACGAATGCTTACTGGTTGTGACTTGGAGAAAATTTCATCCCTATTGACTGTACTTATGTCATCTACATCAATCACTGAATTTTAATTTTTAGGTTAGGGCAGCTTTTCACAATTTTAAAGGACATCTGTAATGCGGTTGAATGGAATTTAAGTATGGAAGGAGAAGGATTGAGATTATTCTAAATTTAAAATTCTTTTAAAGAAACATGTTGGGCTTTTTATTTATTTTGAACGCATTTTTAGCAATAATTGTTGCTGACTACGAGATTGGATCCGCAGTGCTGCCGTTTGGAGTTTAATCCAGCGATGCCACTTCTAAACAAATTTCTGGAGTAGAATTTCCTAAAAAAGTGGAGTAGATTGGAAATTTCTATTTTCAAAAAGCAACTTTACCTATAACCTTTTTGAAGGTAGAAAGCCGAAATGTTTGCATTTTGCGAATATGGGGCATGGGCGCATGGCTCAGAACTAAGTCCCCAAACTATTCTATCCCATAACTAAAACCAATATTTCATAGACATGGTTAGGATAGGTTGAAGTGGCTGCCGAAAAAAGGCCGACACATTATAAAGGTCCCGTCTTGTGATACCACATGAATCTAGAAGTTTCGTCCTACTCGTTGAACCAAAAGCTTCTAATGAAGCATAGGAGACTACGAATAGGTTGGTTTGTTAGATCGTTTAGATCATTGTAATAGAAAGCTCCCAAATGGAGTTTCCGTTTTCGGAAGAGAGCAGGAAAAGTTCAGAGAAAGCGATGAATGGTATCCTCCTCCTCCTCTTCGTCCAAACAACTTCTATAAAAATCTTTTGAGAATACGTCAAGCCTTTTGTTGCATGCCTGACCATAAGGCAGTGTCCCGTAATGACACCTATTGAGGCGCTGATATACGTTCTGTCAAGAGAGATCTATATTTCATACATACTTTTAGCAGTCGTAGTTAGGAAATTTATTGATTTATTTTAGGGTGAAAAGTCCTCGTAAGGTTGGTTTAAGTCTTGTTTTAACATTTAGAGCCCAAAATATATATCTATTTTATATTGGATCTACCAATGTTTCGAGTTTCGTCTACGCTCCGAGTTATTTTTAATCTGATCATTATGATTTCTACCTACTAATTCGCCATATACATACATAGTTCTAAAAAGTTTCAGATAAATCCCAATAAATTAATCCATAAATTGGCTACATACTTACTTACTTACTTAATGGCCTAAAAAACCATTTTAGAAATTTTTGAAATATTTTTTATTAAACAAAATAAAGATATGGATTAGAAAATTTTAAATTGGAGTAGATAATGGGAAATTAGAAATAAGTGAAGTACGGAGTAGATTTCTGAAATTTGTGAAAAAGTGAAGTAGATCTACTCCAATTGGAGTAAAGTGTCATCGCTGGTTTAATCCTAAATAAAAACACAATATCCGCATACGTGGAAACAATATGGGATTTTTTATTTTATTCTCTAAATCAATTTAAACAAATTGGCGAAATTCCTCTTTTAAGGAACTTCGGCGGCTTGAACTTCTATTCTTCAACTGTCACAAAGAATTGAATTTCATGACGCTTATTCTGAGGTGTCAAAATGACACATTCGGTCGTAGGTTAGTTTGTTTTGATTTTTAGTAGGTATCTCTGATCAGTGCCGTAACTAGGCTTTTATGCGCCTGGTGTGAGCTTCTATATTTGCGCCCTCAAAAAATATACAGATTTTGCTTTTGGTTCGGATATCAATTTTTTTGTTGAGTTACGTGTTAGAATTAAAAATATATTAACTTCAGGCAAAGAATATATAATTACCAAGAAGTATTATCTGACTTTGAAATTGAAATCAAACACAGAAAGCTCTTTTTTAAATAATGAAAAGAGAGCCGACTGAAAAATAATTGAGAGTAAAGCTCTTTCTCATACAACCTCCTCGATCCACACCAAGGTATATAGAATATAATGGTATGATATTGACACTCGGTCATACCGCGTCTAGCGGATTTTGGCGGAACCTTAATCACAGGATAAGTCACTCCATTAACTGTCAAATCGTATGAAAATTTGTGTTTCGAAAAATAAAAAAATTTAATTTAATAAGTAGAGACTGTTATTTACCAATTTTAGTAGTGAATTTAAGAAAAGGAATATTAAAAATTACATCTATACCAAAAAACAGCTATAAAAACCAACTAATAAATAGATTTTGATTCTTTTAAATATGTTGCAGTCAAATAAATGTAATTGTACCTTTCCCTCGTTAAAACAAATTGTGAAAAATACGTGATAATTGAAATTTAATATGTTGAAGTTAATATTTTCTATGTTGAATAGATTTTGTGGTCAAGTGCAAGAATGATGGCAGAAGAAACTATACATTAAAAACTGGGGAACTCTGTGGAGTTAAATATTGCACATCGTACAGGAATCCAAATAATGTACATCTATGCACCAAATTCCCAAAAAAGTTCATAATGATCGGAACAATCCAAAGAATTTTCTTATTTGTAGCCGCCACTTGAAAAAGAACAAATTTTAACTCCTCTTTCACAAGGATATCTTCTTATATTATTTCCTTTTGGACTAAGCATTCTCAACTAAAAACCTGCCGCAATCTTGTATTGCGTGTGGAGAAAATTAAATCCAAATATGAGTTATATTAAATCCTAAAGGGCAACATATAACACGATAAAAAAATTTTTCTATAATTGGTAACTTCGAGTGCTTTGTTTACAATTTTTTAAGGCATGATTTTATTCACATCTCTTAGTTTTTCACAAATATTTTACTTGTTTTATATACTTTGACATTTTGTAGAGGCATTCTGATATCAAATTTGTTAATGTCTATACAATAAATTTAAAATAGAATGTTTTGCGCGAGTTATATATGTACAGACACAATAGCCCAAAACATGTTTGTACAATGATGCAAACATGGTCACAACGGCAAAGATCTATGTACAATGTACATACACTTTACTTTCGGTTGCCTGTCACTGTACATATATCTGTTGGCAACACCTCTGCTGCTACCTGATGTACACTATCGCTTGGCTTGGGTACAGCATCTTTAATGTACCTTGTTTTTGTGTGTCAGAGTTATCGGGTGTTTGACTGGTCTCTCCAAAAGTTATGTATATTGAATGTTATCTTCGTTCTCTGTTAAGTGTAGAGTTTTGTATTGCGGGAATTATATGCATTGGTAGGTATGAAAGATAAGCTTAGTCAGCTTGTAAAGAAGAGTAGCTTGTTTAGTATTAGCTTGACCACGAAAGGAAATATATCGAAAAATAAAATTGAATTATAAGTAAATTTGGACATTTTGGTTTGTTTTAATTTTCGCATTGTCATGCTCGTAACTGGCGCAGTCAAAAACGCTTGTTTCGCGAATAGTGTATTTAAGTGAAAGTGCATAAGTAGCTTAACACGATCGAATGAAAGCAAGTTCGCTCCAACCAAAGGATTACCTTAAATAAGTGTTAAATTGTTAAATTAAAAACTATAAGATATAAGTAAAAGCAAGTTTAAGTAAAAAAAAAAAAAAAAAAAAAAAAAAAAAAAACAAACAAACAATTAACGAGTTCGAGAAGTGCGAATCGACAAGTGCGGACGTTGCGGACGTTGCGGACGAAGGAAGATACATTATATACATCAACGATTAACGGGGTGAGTTCCACAGTTGCTAGATACATAATACATATATATTGTCGGTAAATCCACATCCCATGTCCCCAATTAATAGTAGAAACTTTCAAGCTAGGAAGAATAACGTACCGTCTAAGATAAAATATATACACAATATATCTATAAGCGATATACAACATCTTGTGTGTTTTTCGAGTGATAGCGATAGAATCGAGTTTGAATCAAAAAAAGACAGTAAAACAGGTTCGGTCATGAATAATTCAGAACTTGCAACAGATATTTTCAATTCACTCAGGATTCCCGATGCCGTTAAAGACATACCAACCTTCGACGGAAATCCTTGCCTACTGTATGACTTTATGAATAATGTTGAAGAGGTCTTAAAAGTAATACCTCAAGTGGTAGGGTCAAGCTACGAAGGGATTATATTCAGGGCTATCCGAAACAAAATAGTAGGTCCAGCTAACGAAGTTCTGAACATGTATGGGACGCTTGTCCGCTGGGTGGATATTAAGGAAAACCTTATTATCCATTATTCGGACAAACGAAATGAAACTAGTCTAATACGCGATCTCCATCAATTACGGCAGAATCGGGATACCGTGGAGAAGTTTTATTCCAGAATTATCGAAATTCTCTCGACATTGATGAATTATGTTAGGGTCCATGAGCAGGA
This sequence comes from Cheilosia scutellata, assembly GCA_955612985.1. Taxonomy (NCBI): domain Eukaryota; kingdom Metazoa; phylum Arthropoda; class Insecta; order Diptera; family Syrphidae; genus Cheilosia; species Cheilosia scutellata. The sequence continues at coordinate 48,244,410 of OY015312.1, forward strand.
TGCTAATGTTGTAGTAGCTAAACAGGATTTGTATAACGGAATGTGCCTGAACACATTTTTATCTGGTCTCCGAGAGCCACTGGGATCAACAGTTAGATCAATGAGACCGACGAAAATTACGGAAGCGTTAAACTTTTGCCTGGAGGAGCAGAACTCCCTTTATTTTAAAAACCCAAGTAATTTTCAGGAAAACACCTCCCATCTTCCACTTCCCTCCTCAAGAAATCAACCAAACAGTTTAGGCCAAACACCTCACCAATCATACAATCAATTTCAACAGCCTTATAGAACACCATACTTCCACCAAACAGTTAGACCACCAGCCCCATATCAGCAGTTTTCAGCCCAAACGTATTCACAACCTAGCAATTTTAGACAAAATCAGAATAACGGATTACCACCCCCCGAACCAATGGACGTTTCTAGTTCGAATACACGTCGAAGCAATGGTAACTTTTCTCGTAGAACCCAATTTAATCCGAGACCGGGGCAGACGTTCAATGTCGAATGTAGTTGCCACAATCCCTACAACGATGAACAAGATTTGCACACACCATCGCAAAACTATGATCATCAAGGTCCACAGAATTATTACCCCAATTTAGATGGCCCCCTTCCATCCGAACACGAAGTTGATGACAGAAATTTTCCAGTGAGAGCCTCGAATCAGCAATCGGATATATAAGCGTAAATTCTCACAACTCAAGTCTTTTGCCATATATAACAATTAATAGTATTATTAATAACCATAACCTCAAATTCCTGATTGACACAGGAAGCAACAAATCATTTTTGTGTCCTACTATAGCCGAAGGCCTAAAACCCGAGTCAATAGAACCAATACAAATAAAAACTATCTTCAATGCTCATTTTGTTGATAAAAGGGTAGTTTTAAATGGACTACCGGAACTTAAAACAAAAAATATTTTGTCATTTCTAGTGTACAAGTTCCATAATTACTTTGACGGCCTGATTGGTATGGATATATTAAGACAACTTAATACTAAAATCGATTTAGAAAAATCTATTATAGAAATCGAAAACGCTAGAATCCCTCTCTTGTTTAAACCTAATTTCATGTCAGCACCTTATACTGTTCAGGGTTGTAGTAAAGCGATTTGTCATTTGCCTGTTGATATCGAGAACGGTGATATCCTAGTCCGACCAACCACCATAATGAGTAATTTGTTAATACCTGAAGGGGTTTACAGAGCGATTAACTGGTACTGTTTTGTTGAGGTAATTAACACATCAGATTACCCACAAACTTTTGTAGCGGAACAGCCAATTAGAGCAACCATATTTGACAAAACGTCATACTCAGAAATTCACAATTTCACCATCAGACAAAACGAGACTCTTAAGGAAGCGTATGATCCTAAATTAAGAACAGATCATTTGAGTTACGAAGAGGAGAGGGCAATCAAAAGTCTTTGCAAAGAATACAAAAGCATTTTTTTTGAAGACGGGCAACATTTAACTTTTACAAATCTTATAAAACATCACATAAATACCAAAGACGATTTACCTATTTACTGTAAATCGTACCGCTACCCATACATACACAAGACTGAGATCCAAAAGCAAATTTCCGATATGTTGAATCAGGGTATTATACGCCCAAGCTTCTCCCCATGGTCCTCTCCAATTTGGATCGTACCAAAAAAAAAGGATGCAAGCGGGAAACAGAAGTGGCGACTAGTCGTAGACTATCGCAAACTTAACGAAAAAACAATCGCCGATAAATACCCGATCCCAAACATAACGGAAATATTGGATAAATTAGGCAAGTGTATGTACTTTAGCACAATAGATTTAGCTTCAGGGTTTCACCAAATAGAAATTCGTCCAGATGACATCCCAAAAACAGCCTTCTCTGTAGATAATGGGCATTACGAATTTGTTCGTATGCCCTTTGGTCTCAGAAATGCACCGTCGACTTTCCAGCGTGTAATGGACAACATCCTTAAAGATCTGGTAGGAAAAATTTGTCTGGTCTATTTGGATGACGTAATAGTGTTCTCCACGTCACTCCAAGAACACATGGAAAGCTTACGTAAAGTGTTCAATAGACTAAAAGAAGCCAATCTCAAAGTACAAATGGAAAAGGCCGAATTTTTACGGAAAGAAGTGTGCTTTCTAGGACACATCGTCACACCTATGGGCATAAGACCTAATCCAGACAAAATTAGCGCTATTACCAACTTCCCGATACCAAAGACTTCAAGACAGATAAAGAGCTTTTTAGGACTTCTCGGTTATTATCGGAAGTTTATTAAGGATTTCGCTAACCTTACGAAACCTATGACAGAATGCCTTCGAAAAGGGAATACTATTAAGATTGATTCGAAGTACGTTGGTTGCTTTGAAACTTGTAAAGCTCTTCTTTGCAATGCTCCGTTACTCCAGTACCCTGATTTTACACGATCCTTCAACCTTACTTGTGATGCAAGTAACGTTGCTATAGGAGCTGTCCTGTCGCAAGGCTCAATAGGATCCGATAAACCTGTTTGCTTTGCAAGTAGGACCTTATCAAAGTCAGAGCAAAACTATAGCGTTATAGAGAAGGAGCTTTTGGCAATAGTATGGGCAACTAAGTATTTTCGCCCCTACCTTTTCGGTAGACAGTTCCAAATAGTAACTGACCACAAGCCTTTGACGTGGTTATTTTCTTTGAAAGAGCCAAACTCTATGCTCGTACGCTGGAGACTAAAGTTAGAAGAATTCGACTATAGCGTGATTTACAAAAAAGGGAAGCAGAACATGAACGCCGATGCCTTATCCCGCGTAGAGATCAATATGAGCGAAACACCACCGAATGAACAAGAAGCCAGCAGTTTGGATTCTGCATCTATGGCTAACAATGTGGATCAATGCGAGGATATGTCCACTATTCACTCAGCTGAGGAAAATATGGACGATGGCATACCGATAACAGAGCGCTCCGTTAACGAATTTTCGAATCAAATTGTTCTGAGAAAAAATCCAAGTAGGAACAAGCTTTGTGTAAAGCTTCAGGTTTTGTTTAGAAGGAAAAAACGGTATACCATCGAACATAAAGATATCGCATCCGAAGATGTTATAATCTCAATATTCAAAGATTATTTAAATTCAAAAAGAGTTACTGCTATCTCCGCGGATGACGAAACTTTCAAGACTGTTCAGTTAGTCTTCTCAAAATATTTTAACAACAAGTGTATAAAACTGGTTAGATCAAACACTTTATTGACGGATATAATTGAACGAGATGAACAGGAAAACCTAATAAGGGATTATCACGCAAAATCGAATCATAGGGGAATAACGGAAAGCTTCGAGCATTTGAAAAGGTATTCTTACTTCCCTAATATGAAGAATTTAATAACGAAACTAATTAATAATTGCGAAATATGTAGCATAACCAAATATGGTAGAAATAGATTAAAATTGAAGTACGAACTTACAGAAACACCCTCGAAACCCCTAGAAATAGTTCATTTAGATATATACTCAGTCCATAAGGAGAATTTTTTGACAATAATCGATAAGTTCAGCAAATTCGCATCTATATATTTATTAAATGCTAGAAATAGTATAAATCTTTTGAAATCTTTAAAGCACTTTTTTGCCCACCATGGGATCCCTAAGAAAATAATAACAGACAATGGCAGTGAATTCCTATCAACGACATTTAAAGATTTTCTCAGTATATATAACATCCATCTTCATACCACCTGCGCAAAGAGCTCAACTGGCAACTCCCCTATAGAACGATTCCATTCTACTATAACCGAACTTATTCGTATTATTAAATATCAAAATAAAAACAAGCCCATTAGTGAGGTAGTGGATGAAGCCGTCCTTACCTATAACAACTCCATCCACTCGGCGACAAAGCTCACTCCTTTTGAATTGCTAAGTGGTCACATTAATACATCCAAACCATTTCCCGTTAATACAAAGTCAACAACTAAAGAAGACTATTTAAAACAGCACATAAAAGAATACGAAAACCTATCTAAACTAATATATGAAAGAAGTTTAAACAATAAACAAAACATTATTACGAAGCTTAACGAAAACCGTAAAGAACCACCTAATTTTACACCCTTTGAAGTAATTTATGAGCAAGACGATAGAAGAAATAAATTGGCAAATAGATATTCAAAACACACGATATTACACAATAATAAAATAACTGTAGATACAGAAAAACGAAAGGTACATAAGAAGAGAATAAAAAATAAACAGAAACGTACGTAGGACTTAGCAGTTAATGACCGGATTTACTTTACAAATAAATCTAGATATCTTTAAATCTCCAAAGACGAGATATACAATGAAATACTAGTTACCCTCGATTCTCCCGCTGTCTCACGAAACTATACACAATCAATATGTAGATCACATTATCTGTTAAAATCATTACCAAACAAAACCAAAAACAATAGCGTTGAAAGTTTCTCTAAACCTCCTCAATCCCGCCCCTCCTATACCGGCAATGTGTATGTGTATATGTCAAGTGGGCAAACCTCGTTGAAACAACAAATTGTGAAATCTGCCATCATCAACACCAATCCACAACCACTATGCTAAATGCTAAACCAGGGCGGCTTAATTAACTATATATTGGTTCAAATTTGTACTTGATAAAATTATATATTTCAAGAATATCCTAGAATAAAAATAAAAATAATAATAATATATAAAATAATATGTGAACAATACACGCAGAACTTAGTAATTAATAATCTAAATTCTTATACTTTTAAGTGAATTCCTATTTTGATTAATTATAAAAAAAATTTATTTCTTGTATTTCTTTTTCTTTAAATCAACTAACTTGAAATTATTATCTTTTACACGTATTACTACTTATTACAGACTTATATTGTATATTTGGTAAAAAAAAATGTATGTATTATTTCTTGTATTTCATTAAGCCACTTTTTAATTTTTTTCTATAGATATAACTACTTATTACGTACTTATATGTACATTTGCTCAAAATGCCATTAAAAAAATATAATGTAATTACATATCTTTCATACCTATAAGTAATTTGGACTATTCAGTTCCCATATATAGGACCAAGAAAACATTCAACTAAAAAAAAAAAAAAAAAAAAAAAAAATACATTCTCCCATCGCAGTATGGAAGGAGATACGAAACTAGAAAAAACAACCCAATATGTTAATATGACACAACAAACCTTATCGCAAATATAATACGCCACCTCACCGTCCTCATACCGCGGAGTACCCTTTTCAAGAATACTCCATACTAAGGCGGGAGGAGTTATATATGTACAGACACAATAGCCCAAAACATGTTTGTACAATGATGCAAACATGGTCACAACGGCAAAGATCTATGTACAATGTACATACACTTTACTTTCGGTTGCCTGTCACTGTACATATATCTGTTGGCAACACCTCTGCTGCTACCTGATGTACACTATCGCTTGGCTTGGGTACAGCATCTTTAATGTACCTTGTTTTTGTGTGTCAGAGTTATCGGGTGTTTGACTGGTCTCTCCAAAAGTTATGTATATTGAATGTTATCTTCGTTCTCTGTTAAGTGTAGAGTTTTGTATTGCGGGAATTATATGCATTGGTAGGTATGAAAGATAAGCTTAGTCAGCTTGTAAAGAAGAGTAGCTTGTTTAGTATTAGCTTGACCACGAAAGGAAATATATCGAAAAATAAAATTGAATTATAAGTAAATTTGGACATTTTGGTTTGTTTTAATTTTCGCATTGTCATGCTCGTAACTCGCGCGCTTCCAATTTATAATTTCAGTAGGAACTTCTGTGATGAAATCAACTGTCACAAATCTTATCCTGTGATTCGGGTACGTAAAAATCTTGGTAGGTGGCGTGGAAATCAATTTACCGAGTCACAATTGCGCATGTTATCTTTCTATCTCTTTCGCGCATTGCTACGTCATCTGTATCGTTTGGCGCGCTTTCCGTTTGACACTTTGGTAATAGTTGGTGCGAATATTTTTGTTTTCCGGTTAATTTCGTAAAAAAATAAATTAAATAAAGTGTAAAATGGTTATTTGTGCTATGTATGGCTGCAATAGCAGTAATGACAAAAGGCTTCGGCGTAATCAAATATCCGATGGACGTGAAATAGTGAAATTCTTTAGGTTTCCAAGCGATGATGTTAAAAGTGTGGGTGCATAAATGTGTCAGGAAAGATAATTTTAATGCAAAAAATGCATTCCTTTGCTCTAAGCATTTCACACCCGATCAATACAATCGTAATTTAATGCATCAATAACTAAACTATTCGCCAACAAATAGTAAAAAACTAAAATTAGATGCAATTCCCACCGAAAATTTGCCATTTTCTTCAAAGGATTTCCAAAGTAACCGTCAGGAAAGAAGCAATAAGAGAGAAGCAAAAGAAGTCGTGCCGCAAATTTTGTAAGAAATAGCTAAAGAAAGATTTTATATTAGACATAATTACGAAGTTTGATTTCTCTAGGAAAAGCATTCCCATTCCCAATGAAGAAGCCAATACGGATTCCAGTCTATCTCTGACGATTTCTACAACTGGAGAAATTTTTGTTTTTATCAACAGGTTAATAGCTGGTTTGACCTATTTAACTCACGAGTTCCTAGAATCGACGGCCATCCCAGAATGTCGGCTTATGGCTTACAAATGGAAGTACACGAAAGCATTTTAGGAAAAATCGAGCAAAAAGTCAGAGAAATGCGGGTTGGGAATCACAAGTCACTAATACCATTTCAAAAAGGTAGATATTCTTACAAACATTAGGGCGCTGAAAATGCTATTCCAGGATCTTCAACATCAACACAGAATCAAATACCTTCTAACATACCTCCTCAATCAGGATCCTCTTGAAATGTTCTTCGGTGTTATGCGAGCAAAAGGTGGGCTTTATGATCATCCCACCGCTTTGCAATTTAAATACCGCATTCGCATGTATTTACTGGGACGAAATGAAACCATTGTTTCACAAGCAGCAAATATTGAATCGGACAATGACGACCAAATTCAAATGGAAGTTAGTAGTTCACAATTCACAATTCTAAGGATGAAGTAGAAGGCCAAGAAGGACAAGGGCTTTCTGGTGACATTTCGAAATAAATATAGCATATATCCCAAAATATGATTCGTCTTCTTTCTATCAAGACATAAAGTAACAAATTCCATCAAAGGATGGCTACGATGCCAGTGGATTAACAAACGTCCAAGAAATCTTCAAATCAAGCGATTTATTTTTTGCTCTCCGAAATAGCCAGTCAGATGCGCAATAAAAGTATTGACTCTGTGAACGATTGATTTTTGGATTGTGTTGTTTCGTTCTTTCTTTACTGGCTAACCGAGATAAATGAACCAGTCAGAACAAAAGTATTGATTCCATGAACGATTGACTTGAGGTTATGTGATTGCAATCACCAATACTTTATTGTGATCGGGTCAAAAAGAACGAATCAATCACGATTGACACAGCTCTACAGTCTCTGGCTTGAGTTCAAGGCCCCTATTGTGAGTGTCGATAATTGATCGTTAAGCGACAACTGTCGATCGTCGATTGTACATTTTTTGTATATAGGTACAATATTTGTTTATATAAATATGTACATCAAAAGTGGTTTGTTCGCATATTATCAATTCGTTCGTTCATTCTTATGTGAATATTCCTTTACATCGTCAATTTTAATTGATATGAACAGTTTGAACAATTTAACATTCCCTAAAACTAAACTGTGATGTGAACGAAGTGTAACTGAAAGAGAAAAAGCCTAAACACAGTCCCACACTTGACATCCCACATTCAAGTATGCGTGCGTCAATGGCGCTCCTTTGATTTTGTACAGCACCAATACATAGAAAATCTTGGGCCCGCAGGCAGTTTGTAGGAAAAGTCCGTTATGTGGGAGGAGTCGACGGTCTATCCCATGTGGTTTGTGTTGATGACTATGAATGAATATGTACAGATTATTTTGTCTATAATGTGGTTTTCCATTGGGACAAAAAATCAATCTTTTTTTTATCTAGATCACTTTTCATAATTCATTGGGCAAAAAATTATTTTTTTTGATCCGGATCACTTTTTACAGATCTCGATATTTTTCGAGATTTACACATTTTCTCACTAATACCAATCTACTTTTCACAGCTGTTTCACGTCATTCAGAATTTGTTTCCAAAACAAATTTGCGAAAAGCCTTCTGAAAAGCAATGATTCAGAGCAAAAACGCAAATAATGGACATGGACTTAATTTTGGAGCAATTGCTATCATGTTCGTCATCTTATTCTTCTTCCTCGTCGTCTGTGGATTTCGATTCTTCGTCGATATGATTATCCATATGAAGTTCGTATGTTTCCATCGACAAACGAAAACAATTTGCACAGCTGATGTACTGTCAAATAACGTACTAATACACTCAGAGAAAAATCGCAAGCTTTTTTTTTCTTACGTGCTAAACCTTAATATGACATACCCATTGTTCTTGAAATAAGCCGAAACAATCTTAAAAGATTACACTGAAAAACAAATAAAGGATAAATCAATCTTATTTGAAGCTTGTTCATGATTGAAACAAGCGCAACAATACTTAAAGCATGCCCATTGCCCATAGTCATAGATGCATTTTGATTTATATTCGTTCCCAAAATTCACACTCACTAACTGAGTGAATTCTTATAAGGCATCTAGTTCCCACCTAGTGGGAAATAAAACCACTTTCGTGAAGTGGACTTAGTAAGGTGGGAAATAAATTCCGAAAACTTTGAGTGGTTTTATCTCCCTTCAATATACCCAATTTCGCACATATACTGCAAGTCTGACAGTAAACCCAAGCAGGGGGGTTGCATACGTATTTAACTGTTGAATGTGTAGTCAGTTCCCATAAGAAAGTGGGCTTAGTTCCCACCTCACATGGGAACTAAGTCCACTTCACGAAAGTGGTTTTATTTGGTCCCTCAGTGGACTTAGTTCCCGGGGACTTATTTCCCTGCACCTACCTAGGTATCTAAGATCGTTTAGATCTTGAATACTCAAAATAAATTTGTTTCAGGCATAATGTAAGAAACTAACAAGTGAAAGTGTTATCATCGGCCTGGCCGATGCTTTGATACCCTCCACTGCATAAAAGTAATGCAAAATGTTTGCCAGTCTAATGTTGGTTTTGTATGGGAGGTACCAGAACTACCTGACCGACATAGCCCATTTTCAATACCAACCTGAGGACCGTAAAAATAAGATCTTTCACAAAATTTCAGTCGCCTAAGTCGATTCGTTTGGACGCTATTGTGATTTCAACAGACGTAGATACACATGGGTCTAATAGTGGTTTTGTATGGGAGGTACCAGAACTACTTGACCGACATAGCCCATTTTCAATACCAACCTGACGACGGTAAAAATAAGTCCTCTCACAAAATTTCATTCCCCTAGGTCAATTCGTTTGGACGCTATCGTGCTTTCAACAGACGGACAGACAGACAGACAGACAGACGGACATGGCTAAATCGATTTAGAATGTGATCCTGATTCAGAATATATATACTTTATAGGGTCTCCGGTGAATCCTTCTTGGTGTTACAAATGTAATGACAAAGTGAATATACCTTCCTGTGGAGGGTATAAAAATCTCAAACGAAGATTTTCTGGTCTTGAAGAAACGAGCTCAAAATAAGATTTTTGTACTTGGAATAGAGTTTACCATACTTTCGTCAACGAATATGCTTGAACTGACACTGATATTTTTGATTTTAGCTTATTTTTTTTTGAGTGTAGGTACATTTAAAAAATCTGATCAATCTGCTTTCAAATTTCATTTGCTACAAAAAATCTAAGATCTGAAATAAAAATCTGATGTAGGTACCCAATGGAAAATCACATAAGAAATTGGATATTGAAAATTATGAAATATAAATAAGCAGTAAAATGCAATATGTAACATCAAAAATATTCTGATTTTTTACTTTTGCGGTATGCGTGTAATTGAAGTTGGGAAAAAAAGACAAACATTTAGGTACAATTTCTAATAGATATCATTGGGTATTGTGTGTCTGATTGTGATTGTGCGTACTTCCATAGATTTATGAGAGGTAGGAAAATACTTTTTTCTATGTAATTTCGGTTTCTCGACTGACGCTAAATGGATTGCATTTTAAATCAAAGTTCATATTCATGACACCTGCAACCTTTTTATAGGTAATATTTTTATTAGTAAACTTATCTTGTTTGGGTTTGTAATATTGCAAGACTTACGAATGTCACAGTTTAAAGATCTTTCAACCCGAATTACCTAAAAGTTGGTCCTGGTCATTTTTGTGCCCTCCTGGGCCTACTGTGCCTGGGCACCGCTGGCACCGCCCTATTTACGGCACTGTCTCTGATCGTTTAGATAGAAGTCCAAGCCGCCGATTTTTACAAAATTTATATTATGTTAATTTAACAATGGAACTTATCAACGATAAGACACTCAAGCCTGTTGTGCTTACTAACACTTATACTCGTTGTATTGAGTTGTTTCGTTTGTCTTATGATTGAAGGTTTGGTTAGGTTAGGTTATGTTTGGTTAGAAGCGAATGTGATTGCTCTTTCATTGTAGGCACAATGTTATAGAACATGCAACTAACAACCCCATTTTATCTGTTGGTAAATCTTCTTTAATCTGGCAGGGGTATCTTTGTTAGATCGTTCAAGCCATCAAAGAACGTGCTCAGCTCAGCCGCCGCCAAGGGTCACTCTTGGAGCTTGTTATATTTCCTCATAACTCCCAATTATACCTACTTATCTTCTTTGGCAGGGGTATTTAATGAGAGCAGTGGCGTAGTTACAATGGGGCTAAAGGTGGCAGTGCCCTAGGGCTTTTGGGGCTATTAGCCAATCCTAAAAACTAACAAAACTTCTTCCTTGAGAAATAATGGTTCATTCTTATTAATTGAAGGGACTCAATTTTTTTCTAGCCATCTGCTTAGGAGTTGCTGGGGCGATTCGATGACATCGAAATAATGAAATATCTAGAAGGCCACCGATTAATAAGCGACAGGCAATACGGATTTCGGAGCCGTCGTTCCACTGGAGACCTATTAAGTTACGTAGCGCACTTATGGACGCAAGCAATTGAACAACACGCCGAATCCAGAGCCGTAGCTTTGGACACATCAAAGCCATTTGACCGAATCTGGCATAGAGCCCTATTAGGCAAGTTAGCGTTAGATATCTACAGCTTTGCAGATGACAGCACTCTTATATACTCGGCCCCAAAACATTCAATTAACCTATACGGGACATCATACAGAGACGAGCAGTTCGACTTATTGGAGACCCTACACTCACATCGAATCTACAACCGTTGGTGCACAGAAGACAAGTCGCTGACCTATGCTTGTTCTATAGGTACTTCCATGGTAGATGTTCCGAGGAACTCAAAGACATTATCCCTCGGAATGCAACTTTTGGGCGCCCCACAAGACAGGCTGCTAATGCTCATAAGTCATGAGCATACAGTACACTTGACAACAGCGAGGACATCAACTTTCCAAAACTCCTTCTATTATATAGGACAAGCAAACTTTGGAACTCGCTTCCTGGGGATATATTTCCAGAAGAAATCCGCAAGCATATCGGGGCGCTGTTGAAGCGTTATAGGTTCGCCTTTCCCGGGAGAAGTATTTAAAAAAATGAGGTATTTATTGCGCGGTAAATAATTTCAGAATTGTGTGTAATAACGCCAGAGACCGCACTGATGAACATTTTAGCGTGTTGACGAATCCAGATTATATCTCAAAGAAAAATAAACGTTTCTCTCTTCGAGGCCGTGCGAGTCATATGGGCTTTAGACTTTCACTAAATAGGTACTGTTCCTTCAAACTTCTTTATCCATGCTTTAGTCAAATGATTACCCGGGCACTGGTAAATATTGTGCAATTTTTATTTTATTCGAACCTAACACTGCTTCTCTGTAGAGCGCTGGATGTTGATTAAAATTCTCAAAATCGCCGCTTCAATAGCAATTGCTGGTGCATCCCCCTAACGCTAACCAACCTCACTTTTCAAGTACACTCAGAAAAAAAAAACGAGATAATATCAAGAATATCAGTGTAATTTCAAGCTCGTTCGTTGAAAAAAGTATGGTAATCTCGGAAAATCGTATTCCAAGTACAAAAATCTTATTTTGAGCTCGTTTTTTCAAGACCAAAATTTATTTATTTTTTTATTTTTAATAAGCCTAAAAATCTTACTTCAATCCTGTTTCGGGATTGATTTAAGAATGTTCGTTCTTATTTTAAGAATACAAAGGCAACATTTTCGACCATTGTCAACTTAAATTAAGCACGAACATTTTTAAAACCAGACCAAAAAAATTTAGTAATCTTTCAAGAACAAAATAATCAACTCAAGATTTTGCCGAGCTCATTTGTGTGTCAATGTCATCTTTTAAGATTGTTTCGGCTTATTTCAAGAACATATTAAAATTTAGCACATAAGAATGAAAAAATCTAAAATCAAGCTTGAGCTTGAGATTTTTCTCTGAGTGTACGTACAATAATGTTGTCCTTAATGGCTCACCCTTTTGCATACCTTTAAAATTTAAAATAAAATTAAAATAGAAAATTATGCATGCGGCCGGGCGTAGGTAGGTATAATTTAATCTGTGTACCTAGGTATATGTAAGAATATATTATTAATATTAATTTTCTCTTTTTGTTTATTTTATGTGTTTTTTGTATGAAAATTTCTCACTCCGATTTCCCAAACCGATAGCTAGATATTAAAAATATTTCTCGGTAAAAAAAGATAAAAATGTATAAATAAATATTACCTATATCGCGTTTTGATAGACTGTAAATCTCCTTAAATTATCCATGTGGCGGAATAGAAACATTAAAAATTCACTCTGGGCGAGTAGTATTTTAGTCGATAGTGTGTACATTTTTGTATATAAAAACTCAGCTTTAATTGCATCTTTTTATACATACCGTATTTAAATAAATCTCAACTAAATGCATTATGAGATTACAAGGAAATCCACTCGCTATGACATCGCTTAATTGGCCTCGCTCTTAGGCATCCAATAATATCGACTATCAAAATATCTCTTTAATTACTTCGTCGATTTTCTAATTAAAAATAAATTTCTATAGGTTGACACTCATACAGACTTAGTTAAACATTTACCGGAAAATGTATACGCACCCTCGCTCGTCTTTTAATTAATCCACCCCAAAATGGATACATATTGCTGTCGCCACCCTATTCTACACGTCGAAAAATTCTTACCTAGGATTAAACCCAACATGATGCCATGTTTACATTGACAGCGTCTACGTATTTATTTACATTTTATCCATATTCAACAAAAAGTCATTGTTTGTTAATTTTAACGACGACACAACAACATGAAAACAAACTTCATCTCTTCAGCTCGCTATTGCCACCATGCGTCACCGACCCCTTCGCACTCCACTCATTCACGGTAACAAAACAAGCGTTGTCTGTACGTGTGGATTTCATGAGAACACGTTCATAATTTTTGGTAATGACAACATTTTCATTAATTCTAAGCACACATTAGGTGCGCACCCGCACCCGTACCAACTGAAGAAAACAATCTGTAAAGCACTCATCGCTCAGGATGTGTATCTTCAAACACAAATATCTTCTAATTGCATGCAACATTTCGCCCGAAATAAGGACCCGTAGTCGCATGTATACCTACCAGACAGTAGCAACTAGCAAGTCGAATGGAAAATTTCATCTGATATTAACGCTTCAACGGAAGTATAGGAAGTATAACCCTCCCTTGAACAGGGATATATGTGAACAATAACATTTGGTCCAAATGCGTTGTTCAGCCGGTAGAAGGGTTAGAATCAGCCATGATATTGGGAGTGTCTTCGATGTGCTTTGTTTTAAATTTTTCTGTTCCAAACTTGAAGCATTGCATCTGAAACGTTATGATATGTATATGGAATTATGGTTTTGGAGATCCTGGATGTGAATTGGTTGTGAATGAGATTTCTTAATATGTAGATGCTATCACTTTAAAACAAACTGGTGCAAAATCGTTAGTCCTGTATGATGCCAACCTCTTCTGAACTGATAAAATGAATCTGGGAAACTTGAGACTCTAATGAGCACCCACTTTTCAAGCAGCCTTATTGGAGCAGTATCACTCACTCAAAAAGGTCTGCACAAATAGCTAGCTACATCAGTGCAGTTCTAGAACTGTTGGAAGCGGACTCCGATTTAAGCAAAAAATCATCTTCAGCGACGAGGCCCACTTTTGGATAAGCGTGTACGTCAACAAGCTAAATTAAAGGTCCGTACTTGTTCAAATGAAACGATTGCGGCATTTTTTTTTTTTTAACGCTTCATCAGCGCCCCGAGATGTTTGCAGATGTATGTTAGTTCTGCACTTAAATTGCTGCAAATTGTAGTCTTCTGGAAATATATCCCCCGGAAGCGAGTTCCAAAGTTTACTTGTCCTGTAACAGAAAGAGTTTTGGAAAATTGATGTCCTCGCGGTTGTCATGAGCATTAGCTGCCTGTCTTGTGGGGCGCCCAAAAGTTGCATATCGAGGGATAATATCTTTGAGATCCTCGGAACATCTACAATGGAAGTACCTATAGAACAAGCAAAGGTCAGCGACTTGTCTTCTGTGCACCAACGGTTGTTGTAGATTCGATGTGAGTGTAGGGTCTCCAAAAAGTAGAACTTTTATACCATCATCATAAAGAGAGTTCGCTCCCTATCGATGATAACCAATTTATTTTGGCCCAAATTAAATAATATGCTATCTGCTACAAAGCTGATTCTATAATTAACATTCTGCACTGGCGATTTGAGGACACAGTTATCTCACGCAGATGCGACGTAAACTGACCACCGGCATCGTGCGATTTCATCACTTTAGACTTTTCTTGTGTTGTTTCCTTATGCCGCGGTAATCTCAAACTGAACATAACCAATGACATCGGATCAACCTGATCTACGCGACAGAGTCTTCGCATATTGGACCTCTCGAATGCGTGCCACCCAGCGAAGCCAAGGCAGCAAATATCACCATAATAGTGATACATATTTGGGTTCACGTTGAACCTCTATCCTATACCTACACCCAGAAAGTTATGCCTTCAAACTTTTATAACAGGGCGCAGTGGCTCAGTAGTTAGTGTGCTAGACTCGGTGCGAGAGGCCTCATGTTCGATCCACGGAAAAACACAAATTACATCTTAAGGGCTCTTTCCACTGCGCCACCTCTCGCGAACGTCTGACAAACATCTGAGAGTATAACTGTCTCGAAAAAGCTTCTTAATAATGCCGTTCGAACTCCGCATAAAATTGTAGGTCCCTTCCATTCATCCCTAAAATAAAAACTCACATCTTTATAGCTCAACATTTTATAATAAACAAAATTCTAAGCTACTTACTGGAGTGTATCCTCTTCCCAAACATTCTACAAAATCAAACCGTCTTTAAAATGTCTCCTTTCAAAATGAAAAAAAAAAAATACTTCACCATCTTTAAAATATTCGCTCAGAAAAAATGAGTCAAGAGAACTCCGTGTAGTTCAAGTGAACGCATGTGGCCATCCCATGCCCAACTCTAGACACGACACTTCAGACTTCACCGCCGTTGAAACCCATAAGTTACCGTACATCCCTACTCAAATTGACTACCCACCGGCATCAGACGGTTACAGGAAATTAAACACCTTTGCCTGGTGAAGCGCACATTCATGTAAATAGGACGAAAGGACTCACTTTGCCATCGCACTATACTACAAAGGTAAAAGTTGAAAATATACTAAATATATGTTGGCAAGAAAAAAAGAAAATATTCTTCGCTATCCTTTTTCCTTGAGTGCGAAGAAAATCCCGTTAACACTATCTTTGAGAAAATTACAAAATGCATCCAATGGGAAAGACTTTCCGCATTAAAATAAAATAGATGAACGAAACAGTGCAAAAGAAGAAAAAAAAGCGACAACCTGCTCCAACTAGATGATAATCCAAAGAGCTTAAGGGCTTCAGGATATTAGGTTCGAGGGAATATTTTTTCCATGTAATACTTTAAGTGATATAACGAAATGCACTTTGCCCAGCTTTATTAAATACTCCACGCCATCTCTTAGGAAAGTTCCTTGTTAGGGATTATTTTTATCAGGTTGGACACGTTCCTTCATATTGCCCGAATTTGATTTTCGAAAGGCAACATTTTTCCCGAGATATTCGACACTAAGACTTTGCTAAAATGCTAAAAAGCTTTTACGGTATTCCTCTTAAATGTTACACCTTTCGGGAGCGAGCTAAGTAACTATAAGACAAGAAGTTTGCCGAATAGTTTCGACTTATGTCGCATTTAAAAGTTAGAAGCGAAAAGTTGAAGATGCTATGTAACTACATATCTATCGAATGGTTGGCAAAGTTTATGAAATCGTGTTCATGGAAATGTGTACCTACTCGCGCATTATGAGAAATTAATTTAAGGACGTAGTGGTTTTGAAATTGTTTACCAGTTCATGACATGTTGTTTTAGAATACTTGGGGATGGAGATACCTAACCACGGAATCGTGCTAAATGTGGACAATCTATGGCAAGATGCGAAAATAAAAAATGTTGTAGAAACGTTCGCACATCTCTTAGCCCTTCGATGAATCATTTGTGATACCCTATTTAAGCTCTTTAACTGTAGGTGTATTTAGGACGTGGAAGGGTGAGTGGGTTCATAATTAAACGTAGATAATAGAAATCAGTTTCAATCATACTCAGAAATGTCTGCCAATATTTCAGCCGCATTTAAAGGCGTTTATTATTCGCTTATATAACTTATGGTATCAGATGTATATCTGATATACCATATACGGGTTGGTGATTATATCTCCTTTTCCGAAATCCCTTTTCCAAAATCCCCTTTCCAAAATCCCCTATTCCACAATCCCCTGTGCTGGAATCCCTTACTCCAAAAGATCCTGAGAGAAAGTTCCCACGGGACAAAATCTCCCATTTTTAAATTTGGCGTTATTCATTCTGTCGCGCGACAGAGTGAGATACGTATGGGGGGACATGCTGCCCCCCTGCAACCCCACTGCTTGGGTTTACTGTCAGATATGCGGTATATGTGCGAAATTGGGTATATGCAAAGTTTATAAATTATGTTGTTTGCTTAATTTTACTGCCAGATACTGCGGAACTACCGGATATTGGCATTTGTGGTATATGATATGAATGCAATCTGACTACTCCAGTGTGCTAAGGCCTCCAAGGTGGAATTTCTTCTTCAGGATGATTCGCGTCTTCTTCTCGAGCTCTAAATATAGCCGACTGGAGAGAGCTAGGTTACTATGCTGATGCTTAGTCTTGGAAACCTTGTGCCACTTATTAAAATCGATTAAGAGGTGAAGATTCGTGTATTTTCAGCTTACCGAAGATGGTTTCCCTATTTCTTCTAGCATTGAAGTCCCCGAGTATATCTGTGACAACTCCGAACAAGCTTCGCGGGGTTGAAAGTTGCTTGAATGGAGTATGTCTATAAAACGTATGTTCTGAGATCCAATTAGCTAGTCCTTAGTGTAGTATCGGCACTGTGCGATGCCAACACTTGACTTAAAATATATAAACACTGAGAATAAAATGACACTATATAAAATGTAAAATTACTAAAAATAAAGTCACTTGATAGTGAAAACTGTAGAGCAATCGGTTGTTTAATATTGAGTCTCTACACAACACATAGCTATTTTTTCCGTCCCATAAGTTGAGCTAGTAGTCTGAATGGACAAGGCCAGAACCCGATTGCTTCCACTAGGAGGTACTGATGTGTACCTAAAATAGTTGTACGTTTGTCGTATCCAAGGAACACCCAATAAAAGACATCGACCCGTAAGTTAAGAAGACTGTTTTATGGCAATGAAAAAGGAATTTTGTCCCTTAACACTATTTAAAATTGGTTTTTGTGAAATGTCATTTCCATGTTTAATATCCGCAGAGTCGCTTAGGTATAGTATATACACAGCCTTCATGATTTTATTTGAAGCTATAAACTCTCGAACAATATCCAACTTTATCTTCAAACAATTTTATACGTCCCTCATGCGAAACGGCCGCAAATATTGGATGGAGGCGTAAAAACTATACCGTCCCCGACATACGCTTTTTATGTATGTACAATCTGACAGTACCAGAAGAGTGGCAGTATCCGTATATAGCTGCAACAGCAAACATAGTTATAATGACTGTAAAATAAATAAGTTTCAAGTCAATTGAAAGAGAAAATTACTCCACACCCCCTGCATCCCCACAGCGAACACTTTGTGCTGGCAAAAGGATACAAACTACCAGCGCATGGAGCTGACAATGACGGAAACTCGTGCATACTCATGTATCATGTGACTGTGAGTGTGTTGTCCTTGTTTTCCTGACACATTTAATTAATTTTTAAATATCACAAATAACATGGCGATATCACAAACGACACAGAGTCCCACACTCGAATGAAGCTGGCTATGACACACACAGAGGAATGAAAAACGTGAGCGATGGCGATGGGAGACATCTGCCAAGTGAGGCGAAATGAAGGTCTATTGTTCCCGAGGACAGGAACAAGAGTATCTCCTCATCTAACTACCCGTGTAATTGATGTGAATGTGTGAAAAGAGTGCACCATTTATGCCACCCTGCCCAACACCCACCCCCGTTTCGGATATGACGTGTGTGTTGGCAGACTCAGCGACCGATAAGGTCCTTTGATGGTGACGACTAACATGGAGCCAGGCTAGCACAGAATTAGAATAATTACTTGTAAGCTAACCAAGCGCGAAGGGAAACTATTATCATGTTCGAGTGAGCTAACCCTGTAGCCATCAGACACGGGCTGGGGCACTGTCTATGCCTGTGTCCCAATTATTCTGCAACTGGCAATAATGACTTTGGGACGTCCACCAACTTGCCTGTTCGACACAATTTCCAGGGTGTGATCCTTGATTTTACTAAATCGTCCTTGCACTGACTTACTTCGTCGTTGGTCAAATGCGTTTCACTGAAATATTGGTCCCTAGCCTCATCGATAATGACAGTAGTTGAAGAGATTTGTGCCAAATTCGGGCTTCCTCCTTTAGAAGAAAGTGTACCGTCGCATTATAGGAATTCGAACGTCTCTTGATACGAACCGATTTATTATGTCTGACTCGAAGGATTCAGCAAGCGAATGATTATTTCATACGATTGTACAGTTGATTAACATGGGGCGGAGTGTAATTCACTGCACCTGATGGGACAGGAGGGAGCAAGGGAATCTATGTCACGTCAGCCATACGAATGAAATATTTATGGAAAACTTCCGGTTGGCAGGGGTTATACCACTGCAAAGAGGAACGCAATTTTCAAGTGGCATTTTAAATCAGCTCACCACACACAGGGGCCTTCTATATATGCGAACAGCTCGCAGCGTATATATATTGATTCAAGGCATTAAGTTCCACTTAAGTGCGGCAATTACTATGTACGGTAGTCAAATATTAAGTCAGGTCAGGTAGGAACATTACGGCTGGGTAAGCTCTGCAAATTTTATGTTGACTCAATGAGTAGGTTTATTTTTCAGTTGCAGTGCCTTTAGTGAAATGTGGCAAATGAAGGTAGCCGGCAGGATTTGTTCAGCTTACGGTTCTAGATTTGTAAATACCCAACCGCTTTTTAATGTGGACTTTGTGGGCACTTAGAATACGATTCTGGTGAAAAGTCGCTCAACTACCTTACATACAATGTGGAGATACACATATCCAATAGGTATATAGATTGGGGGTAATGGAACAATCATACCTTTTGGAAACATGTCAACTGGAATGTAAAATTTCCCACGAGCAATTCAGTCCATTCAGCTAGAAATAAGCCATTCGGGGCTGAAGAATAAGCCACGCTCCGCGCAAAAAAAAATCGAGCAATAACCAAAATAAGCCATTTCAGGGAGCATACACAAATTTAGATATATGTACATACATACATACAGGGTGTCCCAGTTAAGAAGTATTATCCTTTAAGGGAAGATTCCTGAAGTTCTGCCGAACAAAAAATTGTATGCAGGGGGGTATATTTTCATCGTATTTCCCGTTATAGACCATCAAAGTAGGTGACGTGTTACTACTTAAAACGCTAGATATAACTTCTAAACCCGAGTTTCCCAAAGTGTGCTCCGTGGAGCACTTGCTTTTCCGATGGAAAAGTTTATGTAAGGCGTCCTCCTCATAAAGACTTGGAGGAAAAAAAGTAATGGTCTGCGGTGCATTCTCTCGCTTCGGTGTTAGTCCATTGGTTGTATAAGGGTCTACCCTTGATCAACACGCTTATAAAAGCATATTAGAGAAACCTCTTTTTTCATACATGCCAAAAACAAATTATTTCTAACACCACAACGATCACTCCGCGGAGAGTGAAGAAATAGCTTACAGATAACAAAATTATTATTTTGGATTGACCCGTCCAAAGTCCCGTGCTGAACTCAAATCAAATCTTGTGGGTCCAAATCGAAAGACCAATAAAAGCCAAAAAATCAAGAAATGCTGAAGAGCTTTCCGAAAAGATTAAGGAGATCTGGAACTATATAATACATACAAGTCTAAGCACTTCGGCTACATCTGGGCTACAAAAGTTATGGCTTCTTAAACTCAAAATTTTACAATTTTTTTGTTACAATTTTTTACTTAAAATGCCTTTTTTCAAAATTGTTACTTAATAAATTTTCATTTTTTTTTTTTTTAAATTGTTATCCTTGAGAAATTTCCTAAAAATTATGTTAAGCAACTTTTTTACGTACGATCAACAGAAGTTGTGGGCGAAGAGCGCAGTGGTTAGTGTCACAAACCAGAGAGAATAGACCACCAGCTTCGGGCAAAAAAGAGTATTCCATAGAGCCAGTTTTGAAATGAGTAGCGCCGCCTCTTTTTCTATCTGTGAATACGTGTTGTACCACAGAAATAACTGTAAATGTTATTAGGTGCCAGTGTATGCGTGACCAATTCGCCCTCCATTTACTTTAGCATGGCACACATACTTAACCACCTAATAACTTTTTGAAACTGGCTCTATGGATCTCTCATTTTTGGGCGGAGCTGGTGGTCTATTCTCTCTGGTTTGTGGTTAGTGTGCTGGACTACTGTGTGTGGGATCCCAGGTTCGATCCCCGGAAAATCACAAATTACATCTTAAGGTTTTTTCTACTGCGCCACCTCTCGCGAACGTCTGACAAACATCCGAGAGTATGACTGTCCTGAAAAAGCTTCTCAATTCAGCCGTTCGGACTCGGCATAAAATTATAGATTATAGGTTAATTCCATTCGTCCCAAAAATAGAAACTCACACAAACGAATGTTTGTGAGAAGCTGGACCTAGGGGTCTACCGCCTGTTGCGCAACCTATTTATTTATAGTTGTAGTAAATGTCGTTTTTTGTCAGACAAAAATGGTCAAACAAAATTAAGTCAGAATAAGAAACTAACGTAATTATGAGCAATGGTTAACTGTTAATTGTCGAATAAAAGCTTAACATTGATAAGTTGATCTCCACAAAATGTATTCAAAACGTGATTACTCGGAAATAGTATTTGTAAACGGGTTCTGCCATGGAAACGCTTCGTTGGCAAGATAGGAGTCCAACGCCGATACCTAAATCATAGTACACCATGTAGCCGGGTACTGATGTCTTGTTGATACCGGGTGAGCTCTTCGAAATAAAAAAAACACCGTCCAGACGCAGTGGCGGCAGAAATTGAGGGTGGGATTTTGCGTGCTGTGGAAGTTAAGCCTTTAGTCAGGTTCGAGGACTAACTGTGCAATTGGAACTTCCCAGAACCGGGATTCACAGAACTCTACAGAACAATAGATTACACCCTTTCCATTTAGGAACGGTACAGGATTTACTACCAGGACATGCCCAAAGAAGAGTGGAATTTTGCTTGTGGCTACTGCGCAAACAGGCGGAAGACCGACACTTCCTCAAGAACATTCTGTGGACTGACGAAGCGCAATTCACAAACAAAGTTACAAAGCTACAAACCTCCACAATTTACACTATTGGTCAGACCCCAATACCCACTTAATACTCACAACATCCTTTCAAAGGTAAGAATTTAATTATTGTGAACAACTTCTTAAAAATGTGTGCTTATTTCAAAGGATGTTTAGTGTAAATGTTTGAAAACACTTTAGTAGGCCCGCACGTTCTTCCACAAACAGTTAATTCCCTTGAATTTCTTAGAGAACGATTGCCGAAGCTCCTTGAAGATGTTCTATTTTTTCAGAGAAGAGCGATGTTCTTTCAACATATGATGGAGCACCTTGTGACAGTAGAAGCGGGGTAAATCCAATCCTTAACCAGACTTTTAATGAACCGTGGACTGGTCGATTTGGCCCTAATCTTTGGTCACCCATATCTCCTTACATAACACCCACGGATTTTTTTTTCCTGTGACCCCTCTCTTTTTGACCATTTTTGTCTGACAAAAAATGGCTTTTATACCACAACTTCTGTACATTCGAGGTATTTTGTCGTATGGCTTTCTAAATTTACAAAGACTGTGCAGGTGTAGTAAACTCCCAAGCCTTACTTACTGGTTCAGCAAATATTGGGAAACAATTTCACCTAGATTCATGTGGCATCACAAGATACCTTTTAATAGGCTAAGTATATCGCCTTCTTTGCCGTCAGTCATTTCAACCTAACCTATAACCTAAGCTAGGCGTAACCCTAAACTCGAACCGCTGAATCATTCTGTAGCCTCAGATAAAAAACACTTCTAAATATTTTTGGCAAAAGCCCCTTACTTTTAGGGGCATCAGCTTCTACAAATAACTACCAGATTTACGAATAATATTTTGTCTCCAAATGTTATTAATTGATGACTTTATATGGCAGCGTATATAAAAAGAAATTGATATCCGAACAAAGATGTTGTTGGCGGGGCGGGTAGGAGGAATGACACTGAGAAATCTGCTCTAGTGTCAGTGAGGATTTTGAGGTTTTAGGTTTGCAGTTGGCAACGTTTAGACGGCGCTGCTGATATAATAGTTGTTCCTTTACTTTTGTAATAAATAATGGAAAAATATTGTCAAAACGGGAGTGGTGGGAATGAATTCTCTCTCGGGGAGTGGAAATTGCGAAAAAGTTAGGCAACACTTTTGTAAGAATTTATGAAAAATGGCAGATGCATTTTGATTTTCCATAAATTGCAGTTTGTGATATTACCTTTTTGTTTGGGCTGTGCTGGGGTTTAAAGGACATAAAGCCCACGAAAACCTAAAAATTCATAAATTACATTAGATAGTAAAAAAAATCTGTGTGATGTCAGATATTGCTAATTTACTAATTATTAGCTGATTCATTTAGAGGTGAAAGTGCTTCGGAATTAATCGAATTTCTTTTTGAATTGCACTCGAATACCAAATAATGCAACAAATTTCAAATCATCTGTCAACTGACTGACAGCTTTTTCAATTCTTACTACAAGAAATTTGTTGAATAAAAGTAGATATAGGTATGTAGTAAATTTCTCAGTTTCTTTAGCGAAGTTTTCGAGATAAGAAACGACTTGAGATAGAATTCGTACGAAATCGTAAGAACTAGTCGAAATTTTTAAAATTAAAAAGTAAATGACCGACCTAAAATTTGTTCTGTCAATACTGTCACTTATCGCCAGGCTAGTGTCAACGTGCCAGTTTCTTGCGTTTTCGCCAAATTTTAAGTGACACCACCAGCAAATGTCGTTTTGCTTACTTGTATACTGTGAAAATATGTTTCACTCTCTAACCAGAGCGTTAATTATTTTTCTTGCTTTTATACCTTCGGTTTCCCTTTGCAATCTGCCTGCTGCTACACTCAGAGAAAAATCGCAAGCTCAAATCAAGTATGCTCAAGCTTGATTTTAGATTTTTTCATTCTTACGTGCTAAATCTTAATATGACACCAATTGTTCTTGAAATAAGCCGAAACAATCTTATTTCAAGCTTGTTCATGATTAAAACAAGCGCAACAATACTTAAACTGCATGCGCATGTACTTTATTTTGATTTCTATTCGTTCCTAAAATTCACACTCACTTACTGAGTGAATTCTCATAAGGCAACATTGAAAATTTAATATTATTATCTACCTATGATATCTACTGATGTGAAAAGTGAAATGTGAATGAATGATGCGATGATATATTATAAGATGGTAGGTAATTAAGATCTTAGGTTTAGATCTTGAATACCCAAAATACATTTTTTTCAGGCATCGCATAATGTAAGAACCACATTCTTAAATCAATCCCGAAACAGGATTGAAGTAAGATTTTTTGGTCTTGTTTTAAGAATTTTCGAGCTTAAATCAATCCCGAAACAGGATTGAAGTAAGATTTTTTGGTCTTGATTTAAGAATTTTCGAGCTTAAATCAATCCCGAAACAGGATTGAAGTAAGATTTTTTGGTCTTGAAAAAACGAGCTCAAAATAAGATTTTCGTACTTGAAATAAGATTTTCCGAGATTACCATACTTTCGTCAACGAACGAGCTTGATCTGACACTGATATTCTTGATTTTAGCTCGTTTTTCCTCTGAGTGTATCTGCTATTTGCAGGTAGTTTGATGTTAAGCAATTTTTATTGGTCGCGATGCTATTCAATCTTGGTAGGGTAAAGGTGTCAACAGTGGATCAATTTTTACTTTTTGCGCCGTTGAGCTCTCATTTATAATAGTATAGCCATGACATTTTTTCCACAGCCTTTTCAATGTTTTATCTTCATTTTAAGCACAAAATCACAAAGCTTTATTAATGCTGAGATAGTGAAAAAATTATTTGAAATTACCCTTCCCATGTGATCCACTGTGTACTATGGGTGTACAGTACACAGTGAATGATACACAGTGAAACAGGGATTTAAAATCCATTTATTCAGTAAAAATATAAGTTTTTTTCATTATAGATTTATATTTATTAATCCATATATTATTTAGGGATAAACAAAATAATAAAAACGAAAATAATAAAATAGAATAAAATAAAATTCCTCATGCTTAATAAAATGCCTCATCACTTCTTGAAAAAGTTCCGAGTTCATCCATAAACTCGGTGTAGCCAATCCCAAAGTAACTGGAGGTGTGCCTAGGGGTAAATTAAAACAAATAGCTGTGTAAAAACAAAATTAGATATTTATGATATAAGAATCATTGATTCACTGTGTACCTACTGTGTTGTCATTTCAAAAAAACATGTTAATAATTTATAAAATAAATTCAACAAAGTAAACAAATTGACAAAAATTATTAAGTCTATATAAGCAAAAGTACAAATATTAAACTCAAATGAATTTACAATACACACTTTTTTAATAAGATCAAAAATAAAAGAGAAAAAAAAAATTACTTACCTATGCTGAAAACACAAATATACGAGGATAGCCCACTTCGACAACGCGATCGCGCAGACTTATGGTTTGTTGCGAGGGGAAGTTAAAATGTGTTCTTTTCTCATTTCCAGATTCATTTTAAAATAAAAAGAGCCATTATGAGAGCAAGTGATTCACTGTGTACACTGATTCACTGTTGACACATTTACCCTATCTATATCGGTGACTTTTATTTTGTGTGAAGTATGTACTAACTAGTTTAGTTTGTGTGAATCGTTGCTGATTGAGATACTGGAGGGTACGTTAGTTGGTAAACTATATTTATCCAACATGATTTCAGCATTCCCTCTCGTTCATTTATTTGTGAGCAATGTCGCACATCTCTTGTAACAAATGTGACGGTCGCTTGTCGTTTTAGACCCTGGAGTAATTTTGTCACTCGCTTTTGACCAGAATCAGGAAACGACTTTTCCATCTTTGAATATCCATAATTGATGGATTTAGGATAGGGTGTCCATATTCCTTAAACGAAAAAAGAGGATATAATTTACAATCAACAATAATTTAATTTGCGCCTCGTCGCTAAAGATGATTTTTTGGCCAAAATTGAGGTCCTCTTCCAAACGCTCCGAAGCCAAGTCAGCGAACAAAAAGCTTTGTCTATGTTCATTAAGTTTAAGCTCCTGGATTAGTTGGATCTTGTACGGGCGTAAGCCCAAGTCCCGATGCAAAATTCGCCAAGTTGGAATCTGCGAAAGGCTGATTTTTTATGCACGTGGATGAATTGACTGCCTCGGGTTCTCCTGTACATTCTCATGGACCACGACAATGCTCCCGACGAATCTGGCTGGCAAAGACCCGTGCTAATTGAAAAACCCTTATTTATTTTTGAGTGTCAGGCAAATATACGAGTGCCAGCCATGAACCAAGTCTTACTGGAAATGCGGGAAACACAAACGCGCTTAATCTTTGCCTATTGGATTGACCCAGGGCGTCGCGACGCACGTTAGGGAACCCTTGGTGTAGGTATATAGTATAGAAAAAAAAAGAATACATATTTTTATTACCTACAATAATTTCGATATCAATTGAAAATGATTCAAATCCGTTTTTGACTGTGTTTGTCTTTTTCGAGGTACTGGACTTAAGTTTATAAAAAACGTTGTTCAAGCCTGCTCTTTTTACACTTTTTACATTGTTTATATTGAAATTGAAGGTATTAAAAAAGAGAACAAAAAGAGGACACATTAAATAAAGAGGACAAAAAAAGATCCAAGCGAAAAAAGAAAGTGTAAAATAGATCGCGGACAAAAAAGAGGACATGTCCTCTTAAAAAGAGATGTTCTGGAAACCGTAATTTAGGATAACTTACTTGAGGGAGCACATATCTTTTCATTGTTGCAACTAGGTAAGGAGTGATATTTTCATTTTGACTCGTCATTTAAGAAGTATCTACATATGTAGATATAAAGTAATCCAAGTTCATCAATTTCTTAACAACTTTAGCGCCAATTTCTTGACCATAATTCTTTTTGCGCTGCACTGCTTGAACAAAGAGATGCAATCTGTTTTGTTTTAGAGACCGCCCCTCTTGTGTCATAAATTCATTGTGCAAAATAGAAACACAACAGTTAATTAATTTATTAATCTCCCATACCCTACAACAACAACCAGCCAAATGAGCTTGTGGGAAAAATAACACTTCTTCAATTGATGTCTAGTGCCTGTGGGTATTATATTTCCTGCGAAATCCTTACCGCTCTGAATCAATGCCAGATAATCAACATCAACACAACACCTACCGATAAAAACCCACCCCGTCCTAAATATTAATGGGATATTAATCAATTCCTATAAATTTTCGATTGAACAGCTAATTTCATTCCTTCGTGTAACTGTCTTCCTGTTCGCCAAACGCAAAGTCGTAAACATGTATTTCCGTTTCCCGTAATCCGCCCCTAATTGTCGTCCATGTCAACGCAGACGAAGATACATTTCTTGTACAAATGTTGACATTGACAGCGATGTCTTTAATATTAAATACCCAACAATTGCTCGGCAAATCCTCTTTCAAGGTCTTCTGGGAATCGCCCATCCGCCCAATCTGACATTTAAATGATAGAAATTTAATCAAATGGAATTTACATAAATGCGCGCACACATTTAAAATGGTTGTGTGATAAATACTCTGGTGGTAAAAAAAAATATGGAAAAAGAGCTCAAAGCCTGGCAACCTAATCCGTGTGACCCTGGAAATTACAGCCACAACCAGAACTAGAAATTAAATTAATTTTCATAAAATCGAGCGAACAAAATAAAATACACAAGGAGGACCGCATATACCTACCTAAGCAAAGCATACGCTCTGTAGAATGTTGTCTCCGCAGAGGACCTTCTTTTATGTTAGGGCTGTCGCGCGGCAACATGCCAGGGGTAAATAATCATCCGTAATACCATCATTCCGCTTCACAGTTATAAGACAATATTGGTCCTGGGCGATAGACTCCTCTTGGCATCTGGCAACATTAATAACAGGATTAACTTGAGATGGCAGTGGCTGTGGTAATGTGACGATGTGGCTGATGCTATGGTGGCGGTGTCAGTGGATTTGCTACGCACAATTCAATATGACATATACCGGCGGCGACCGGGAGTAGATGGTTTTCCCATGTAAGCCGTCATAACGGCTTAACAATACGTTCTTGTTTGGCTTGCTTATCCCAGTTTCAAGCAATAGAACGCACGATGTACCTATACATCAGAGCGAGTATATCCCTGAGCACGAACTATGTTTTTTTTGCAAATATCAGCGACAGCGGTTTTGATAAGTTACCGTACCCATACGTAAATTCTCGTGATTCGTGAGCAATGATTGTAATATATCATACGTTGTCATGAAGTCGCTTGAAAGGCGAGTGCCATCATTAGCAGAGGACTGTCTCCCAGTGAGCATTATTATTTTTATAAGCAACAGCAAAAGAGCTCATCCATTTCCCCGGCTGTGATAATTATTTTCGTCGTATAATTCGACAGGTAACAAAAGCAATTATACAAAGAATTGACACGTCCGATAGACAGTCTTTAATCAAGGCTGTTGCTAATCACCCATAGTTAGAGACAGGACCACGTAACTAAATATCAGATAGAGTGACGTAAGTGTCATTATTAGAGACCGGATTATATGCAACATAAAAAGCATAAAATATGCATGCAAATATGCATGAAAAATTATATGCATGATAAGATTCTTGTTATAATTAAGAATTATTTAACATCATATTGTTACTTTGGAAAACGTAAACAATCGCTCAGTGGTTTTAAGTTTAAGATAAAGTCACTTCAAATATTTTTATAAGTGGAAAAGGACAGTTCCACATCCACTGAGGTAACTGGGCACTGGGCAGTATTCGATTTGGGTGCAATTATGTTAGCAATTTTTGTTGTTGGGAAAAGTTCACCCGTCCCATTAATAAAACTATAATTTGACAATACCCCAATTGCCGGGGATGTTATTCAAACCTTTCTTTAAGTTTACATACGTGTGAATACTGCTGGCAATTTGGAGTTCATTTGAAGGATTTTATTTACCTACTAACGGAATAGATTCAGTCAATACTAAGCATTGAGTTTTGAGCTTTTGAATACTCGTTGGTATGAGAGAAAAATGCATAATTTTTTTGTAATGATGGAGTCGGCTCAAATTTTTTGGCGAAAATATGCATCATCACTAGATTTTAGTTAGAATAGGTATGCCATTAGCCTTTATACTGGGCAAAATATGCAAATGCATATGCATTATGCAACTGGCGTTAAATCAATACCTTTCACCGTGGGCGTTGGACTTCGCCAGGGGTGCATCTTGTCTCCGAATTGGGAGATCTGATGATAAGTCATTTGCTCTTCGCTGATGACTTGGTCATCCTTGGGTCCTCTCAGACTGAACTGCAGCGGGAACTCGATCGGTTTGTAGCCGTTTGTGTTGAAGCTGAGATGAAGGTAAACGTGAACAAATCTGAAGTAATGGTCGTCTCCAGAACGCCTGTTCAATGCACTCTGCATGTTAGTGGAGTCCCATTGAAACAGGTGGAGAAGTTTAAGTATCTCGGGGTCTTATTCACGAGTGATGGAAGGTGCCGTGAAATAAGGCCAAGCGAAATAATTTATTTCACTTTGCAACAGTGAAATAAAGCCATATTTCAACGTTTGGCTTTATTTCACTTTAGTAAAGTGAAATAAGGCCAATTCAGTTTGTGAAATAAGACCAAATATGGTTTAATTTCGCTTTACGAAAGTGAAATAAAGCCATATGGGGAAATATGGGAAAATATGGCCTTATTTCACTTTTCCAAAGCGAAATAAAGCCAAACATCGCGAGATGAAGTACGAAGCTGTAGTGGGGAGTCATAATGCCCATTCCATAAATTCCATTCCATGGACATTATTTCTGTCCCAAACGGACATAATCTCAAAGGACATTTTGTCTGTTTGTAAGCAAGACATAATGTCGATCAATGCTCGGTGGAATTCATTAGACAATAATATATCTAATAATTATAATTAAAGAAAAATTGTCGATCAATTTAAGACAATCTGCTTACAATAAGGACACAGACTGTTTTTCCGCCTACCCGCATTCTTTCCAAAATTGAAGAAAATAGTTTTCTTTATTTTTCATAGAGAGTACACAAACCGAGTTTGAAGTCAATCGGATGAAAAATAAAAATGGTCCCATACAAACTTCGACCCCCTTTTTACCCCTTTAAGAGTTGAATTTCCAAAATCGGAGAAATTAGTTTTCTTTATTTCTCATAGAGAGTACATAAACCGAGTTTGAAGACAATCGGATGAAAAATAATCGCGGGCGCGTGGCGCGTGGCGCGAGGAGCGGTTTGTGGCGCGGAGAACGGCCGCGTCTGCGCGCGAATTAAAACACTTGTTTCTTACTTTTAAAATTAAACAATATTTATTTGGAACTATGTCCTTTATTATTGAAATACTTTTTACTAATTCTAAAAGGAGCTTAAGGCTACTATGTAGTTACAATAAGACTATCGATAAATTCATCATACAGTCGTATTTATATATTTTTCTTATCTATCTACAAGGAGACCCAAGCGTACAATCGTCTTGCTTGATAATGAAGAAGAGATAATATTCCAACATTGTATACAAACGATATTATCTCTTGTACATATGTTATCATTGTAGCGTTGTGTGCAAGACTGTACTAGAGGCTAAAGATATCATTGAATACAAATAATGTTATCTTTTTTCTCAATATGTTTTGCTATGGATACTTAACTCCCCCCCTTGTTAAACGAAATCGTCCCGATTTTTCGACGCTATTTTTAACATTTCTCTTTCATAAGTTTTGTTATATGCGTCAATCTTTTTTTGTTTTTGACGATCTGTTATACATTGTATAGTTTTTATCATTACGTACGTAAATGCTAGAATAACAATCAGTGTTACAATTGTGTATATAGTTGATAATATCGGTTTTTCTTCAAAAGGAATAATTAGTTTTTTTAAAGTATCTATGTTATCGAATTTGTACATTGTATCTTCTTTAATTATTTGGTCGATGTAAGACTCTGAATTATGATTTCTTAATATAACTTCTTTAATTTGCTTATGCATGTTTTTGTATATTTTATCGTCTAGATTTATAGTATTTTCATAAGTAACTAAGTTTATACCATTAATTGTTTGATTATTTAACTTATGCTTACCGCTTAATAACATAACACCGGATTCAATTTCTAAGTCGTAATCGTATTCTTGTTTAATGTTGCATTTTGAAGTTATATTCTTTAAAAGTGGAATAAGACAATTTTCTTCTTCAAAGTTAATTTCACAAATGTTTTTACTTAGATGATTTTGACAATTTCTTGTTCTTAAATAAGTTTGGTTACATAAGGCAATTGTTTTATCTGTAATGATTTTTCCATGTTTTGAATTTAAAGGTGTTACTTTATACAATTTACATGATTTAATTAGAACTGGATATTTATATATTGTGATGAAGAATTCATCAGTTCTAGCTAAAAATATTTTAGAGTACTCAAGTATATTTATTATGGGTACTTGAATTATTTCATGTTGAATAATATTTTTAATGTCATCTAAGTCTAGGCTTTCTGATAAATATTCATTATTTTTTGCTGCATTAATTGTTCTGGTCAATAATAATAATTGTTCGTACACTTGTTCTATTACTAAATGTTCTTTAAGGCTCTGACCTTCGAATTGTTGCAAAATTTGTTCAAATCTAGAATTTATAGTTTTTTGTTTATTATTGTTTTCTATGAGATTATTTATACTCGTTTCTATGTTAACTAAGTCATAATGGTCAGGATTACCAAACACATATTTGAAAGCTGTTCCTAAAAAGTTAATTGATCTAGTATGCCTAGTATGTTCTTGTAATTGGTCTGCTAAATTCTTAATTTTACTTAACCAAATTTTTTCTTCCTGTGTAGGTTGATATTTACTAGTTACGATATTTACGTAAGGTTGAAATATCGAAGTCAGGTTGGTGGCATGTAACAAATAAGTTTGTTCTTTGAATAAATACACGTCATCTGTTTGCGTAAGTATAAACTTCTTGTTTAGTAACTCAGTTATTTGAACGTTTCCTTGCCCTTCTTGACTCTGTACAATTCCTAGTAATGTTAGGAATATTAATATTTTCGTCATCTGAAAAATGATAATTCTTTATGTTATCCTTGTGAATTTTTATTCCTTCTTTAGAGATTACCGTGTCTCCTTTATCTTCTTCTACTATTCTTGTTATGTATCTAGCGTTAGATTTCTTTCTAAGACCTGTGATTCTTACCATTATCTTATCTCCTTTTTTATACTCTCTGTGTCGAGTTCCTTTATTTAGACGTTCGATCACTTTTTTGGATGCTGAGTTTAGTTTATTTATTATAATTTCACTATTTCTATATTTATTTTGATTAAAGAAAATGTCTCTAGGTTTCAAACCGGTAACTGAGTGTATAGAATTATTTAATTCACGCACTGTTCTAAATATTTCTTCGATAAGTCTTGTTTTATTCTGAATTGTGAATATTCTAGACAGTTCAGTTATTGTACCGTTTACACGTTCTACCTGACCGTTAGCTGTCGATCTGTATACTGGAGTTTCTACTTTAGTTATGTTGTATTTCAAACACATTTGGTTCACCATTTCTGTTTTGAATCCCTTCTCGTTATCTGTCATGAGTCGTTCACATTTTGGGAAATAATTAGATAAGACCTCTTCCATAACGTCGTACAGTCTGTTTCGAGTTTCGATTTCCCGAAGGATTGTATATTTAGAATACTTATCTACTGTTACAAGGAAAGTATACTTGTCGTTGAAGTATATGTCCATATGAATGTGTGTTCCCACATGTGTTGGTATTTCTGAATTATTCAGAGGTTCTCTGATAGGTTTTCTTTCATATTTTCCAAATAGACATGCTATGCATTTTTTGTTGAAACTCTTTGCTTGTTTATTTAGATCGGGCCAGTAATATTTCTCTGAGATTTCTTGTATATTGTTACGTAACCCTCGGTGTGCTCTTTCATGAGTTACCCTTACAAGTTTTAGTTGTTCCTCCAAATTTGTCACGTCTTGAAGTTTTCTTGGTGTGAATATAAATCTTACTAGTGGGAATTCTTTTTTTATGTTTTCACCATATTTGTATATGTTTTCAAATTTCGTATGCAAAGCTACAATCTTTTGGGGTTGTATAACTTCTTTCATCTGCCTTAGTAAAGAGTCTTTGTCCTTAAACTTTATTATGAGTCTTATTTTGTTACCAAAATAGATTTGTGTTTCGATATTATTTGTTATATCTTCAATAAGTTCGAACTGTGCAGTGTATGCATTAAAAGGCTGATTCACAGTTTTTATTATATCATTAGAAGAACTTTCAGCTGAATGTGCTGTTTCTATGGTAGAAGTATTTATGCGTTGACGTGATAATGCGTCAGCTACAAGATTTAGGTTTCCTGGTTTATAAACTAATTTTGCTCCAAAGTCTTCAATGATTCCCTTCCAACGTTTCAGCTTTGTGTTGGGATTT
The DNA here is from genome assembly GCA_955612985.1 of Cheilosia scutellata. Taxonomy (NCBI): domain Eukaryota; kingdom Metazoa; phylum Arthropoda; class Insecta; order Diptera; family Syrphidae; genus Cheilosia; species Cheilosia scutellata. Next base: position 48,277,844 of record OY015312.1, read on the forward strand.
TTTTCTGATACAGAATATATAAGGCTCTGGTGATCGGTATATATGGTTAAGTCTGCTATACCATATATGTAGTTTCTGAGTTTTTGTAAGGACCATATGATCGCTAATAGCTCTTTCTCGTTTGTGCTATAGTTCTCTTCTGTCTTACTCAGTGTTCTTGACAAGAAGTGTATAGGTTGCTTATTCTGACTTAGTACGGCTCCAATAGCTATGTTGGATGCATCAGTAGTAAGCTCGAATGGTTTACTATAATCCGGTTGAAAAAGTTCGACTTGTTCTTTCAAATAATTTTTTAAAATTCTAATCGCTTCTAATGCTGAATCATTCAGATTTAACTTAATATTTTTACTTTGTTTTTTGTTTACTTTACCGTTATCTCCTCGTAAATATAATGTCAGGGGCTTGGCTATGCTTGCGTATCCCTTTATAAACTTACGATAGTAACCTGTAAGACCTAAAAATCCTCTCAAATCCTTTACCGTTTGTGGGACTGGAAAATTTTCTATAGCTGCTATTTTCTCAGGGTTCGTAGTGATTCTACCATGTCTGATTATGTGACCTAAGTATTCTACTTCTTCTTGAAAAAACTTACTTTTCTCATCAGATATTTTTAATGTGGCTTTATTGAGTACGTCGAATACTTGACTTATGTGCTGTATATGTTCTTCCTCAGATGAAGAATATATCAATACGTCATCAATGTAAACGTGTACGAATTTACCTACAAAGTCTCTCAAAATGTCGTCCACGCATCTCTGAAATATGCTTGGTGCATTTTTGAGCCCGAAAGGCATTCGTTTAAATTGATATTTTGCGCCATTTATAGCAAAAGCTGTTTTTTCTTTATCATCTGTTTTGATTTTAATTTGGTGGAAACCTGACTCCAAATCTAACGTTGTAAAGTACTTGGCTTTACCTAAATTTTGAATTGTCATGTTGACATCCGGAATGGGGTATCTGTCTGTTACAGTGTGAGCGTTAAGTTTTTGGAAATCAACAACCATGCGCCGTTTTGGTTTTCCTTTTTCGTCCAAACCTTTTTTAGGTACTGTCCATATGGGACTGTTATAAGGACTATGGCTTTTTTCTATTATATCGTCATGTAAGAGTTTCTGTATTTCTTTGTTTACGAATTCGTTATCTGCTATGGGATATGGATATTGTTTAACATAAACCGGATTATCATTGGTCGTCCTAATGCTTGCTTCTATAGTATCTGTAAAGGGTAACGGTCCTATGCTGTTATTAATCTTCATCAGTCTATCTATGTCTGCTTTATAAATATTATTTTCCCCAATTATGTAATTAATTTTCTGAATAGATTCGACACTGCTTATGGTAGTTAGAGTCATATTACTGAAATTTATTTCCGCGTTTAGAACTTTAAGTCCTTCATATCCTAATATCATATCAAAAGACTGAATATCCTCTAATTCAAAAAATGTTATATTTTTCTTTAATATCCTAACTACTTTCTTTGTATCTACCATAGAATAACCATGCATTGTTTTTATTTTTATAGGTTTAATTTTAATTTTTTCGCTAGAATCGCATTTTCTATTAATGTAATTATGGGTTGCACCAGTATCAATAAGAATTTTGTAAATTTTCTTATGAATAGTACTAGTTAAATTTAAGCAGGGCAACCCGTCTACTAGTTTAAATGATCTATTCTTATGTTATTATTTACCATACATTCCGTTTCATCTGCTTCTGCATATGTACTGCTGACATCGTCTCTGCGTTGTTGTCGGGAGTTATTTACTCTCTGCTGCTTGAAGTTCTGCTGATAAGATCGTTGCGGTCTGTTGTGTGTGTTGAAACTCCCGCTGTGTTCACGTTTCGCTGGTGGATTATATACATCGGGTTTGCATTGATTCCAATTTTGTCGCTGTGCATGTACAATTTGTCTCGAGTTTATCTCCATCGGCTGTGGTCCTTGATTGTGTTGCTGCATATTATCGTATTGCTTCTGGGGTTGATAATTCGTTGTTTGGCTCGAATAATTTGGTCTTCTTTCGTTTCTGCGTTCATGTGGCATATTTTTGTGGTGCTTATCTTGAGTGAGATGTAAATGCCTGTGCACATTATCATGTTCTATTCTGCGAGCAATTGCGAATGCGTGTTCTAGATCATTTATTGTAGCTGAATATAATGATCCTCTTGTAAAGTTGTCACTCATACCATCAATGAATATACGAACTGCGTCGTCGTTAGCATTTTTAATTAGTCTGTCGATTATATTCGGCGGATCACCTGACATAGTGATTTTTGATATTATTAAATTGAGATTTTTATTTATCTCGTCGTGGTATTCAGACAGTGTGCTTCTTTTTTGCGTGATGGCTTTCATCATGTCTTGTAGCACGTATAGAGGTTCTTGATTAGAGTACGTATAATCTAATCTGTTACGTATCGCCTCAAAATTAAAAATTGTGTTATAATTAGTTAACACATTCGCGGCTGCACCCTGTATTTTACTTTTCACTATAGTCAATGCTGCTGCGTACTTACTGTGTGTTTTGAAGTTTTTAATGCTGTCCATTAATCTGGATGCTTCTTCGCGCCACGACCGATAATTTGATTGATCGCCGTTGAAAATAGGTAGGCTTTTAAATGCGTCTAACTGTATTTCACTACCATCTGTATATGTGGTTCTTATTTCCTCTAGCACAGGTATGTTTGGTACTATGCCTAATCCAGATTTTACTTCATTTAGTTTTGTTTCTAAATTAGTGTTTATTTGATTTTGGTTAGTTATTATTGCTGCTAACCTTGCATTCTCTGTGCGTGTGTGCTCTAGGGTTTGTGTTACTGTGTTGCACCTGGTTTCTAAAGCTTCTAATCTTGCCATTAATACTGCGAGTTGTTCCATTTTGAACTCGTGTCTGTTGTCGTCGAATTTGTGTGTTTTTTTTCCTCCACATATACACTTTCACTGAATTGCTTTGCTGCTTCGTATGAAGAAGCTATATTTGTACCTGCTATGCTAGGTAATTCTTGTAACCGGTAACGCGAGTGTTCTGTTTATACTAGATTTCACTACTTGTTCCCGAGGTCCGCTCGATTGAAGTTAAAAAGTATATTTAACCTCCTGGCAGGATCGCCAATTAAAACACTTGTTTCTTACCTTTAAAATTAAACAATATTTATTTGGAACTATGTCCTTTATTATTGAAATACTTTTTACTAATTCTAAAAGGAGCTTAAGGCTACTATGTAGTTACAATAAGACTATCGATAAATTCATCATACAGTCGTATTTATATATTTTTCTTATCTATCTACAAGGAGACCCAAGCGTACAATCGTCTTGCTTGATAATGAAGAAGAGATAATATTCCAACATTGTATACAAACGATATTATCTCTTGTACATATGTTATCATTGTAGCGTTGTGTGCAAGACTGTACTAGAGGCTAAAGATATCATTGAATACAAATAATGTTATCTTTTTTCTCAATATGTTTTGCTATGGATACTTAACTCGCGCCGCTGCGACGTGTACCGCCTTTCGCGCGTCCGCGATTGCTATTATTGCTTTCAATAAGAAAATTGAAAATTCTTTCAGTGTACATTTACACACATTCAAGCATTTAGTTAACATGTTAAAAAAAATAATGGCAAAAAGATCGTTTTATTCAAAATTACATTGCGTTCAGGATAGCCACATTCGGCCTAGTTTCACTTTCTCAAAGCGAAATAAGGCCAAATGAGCTAAAAGCGTAATAAGGCCAACTTGGCCTTATTTCACTTTACTAAAGTGAAATAAAGCCAAACGTTGAAATATGGCTTTATTTCACTATTGCAAAGTTTTCAGATTTGGCCTTATTTCGCTTGGCCTTATTTCACGGCACCGTGATGGAAGGAGCAATGCTGAGTTTTCCTGTAGGATTGGTCAAGCTGGATCAATTTTGAGACAGCTCCGGTCATTCTGTTATCAGGAGGACTGAACTTGGTGTCAAAGCTAAGTTGTCAGTCTTTAATTCGGTGTTTGTTCCAACTCTTACCTATGGTCATGACGTTTGGGTAATGACCGAAAGAATAAGATCGCGGATACAAGCTGCCGAAATAAGATTTCTCCTTTGTATTGCTGGTGTGACCCGTAGAGATCGCATTAGAAATACCAGATTACGTGAGGTACTCAATGTCGAGCAGCTACTTCTCCGGACGGAGCGGTCCATGCATGTCCCCGACCAGGATCCCAGGACGTTCTATGGAATCCGTACCATCGGGCAGGTGTCCTCTAGGTAGACCCAGGATGAGATGGTTAGATCAAATTCATAATCTCTCCTCTACCCGTATGGGGATTGCCCTTGATGATTTGGAGTCGATGGCGGAGGATCGACGGCTATGGAGGGTCCACTTGAGCAACCTACACCCGCGACCCACTTAATGGATAAGCGGGCCATAAAAAATATATGTGTGTGTATGTATGTATGGTTGTTTTGCTTCGCTTGTAAATGTTTGCAAATATTGAAAGTTTCAGTGCGACCATTGTGGAATTAAACAAATTGCAAATGCATCACTAAGTTCATAATGCAACGCATTTCTTAGAGATGGTTAGCATAATTTCCTCCTTCCTGCGCGATTACCCAACGCCATTCAGCCATCTTTAAATCCCCAAAAACTTGTAAAGATTAAAAAATGAGACACCAGAAAGATCTTGTAAGTCGTGGAAGTAGCGACTTCCAAGTATTCTGTTCCTCATGGTACAGAGGCAGTGAGGTGTGTCCTCATGGACCTCTTCGTCTCTTCAGCTTCTACATATATCTTCATCTTTGAGATTTAGTTTCATTGTATGGTTTCTTAGAAAATTATGACCCGTTAGAGCTGCTACCAGCTTAGACGGCGATGATCTGTAAAACTGTAGAAGTTTGATGGTCCGGCCTCTGTCTCTCTGCCAAAGCTTCCGTTATACTTCGCAGGTCTTTAGTTATTTCCACCTGTTCTTAGTTTTCATACGAATCTTGTTCTCCACTCGTTCCCTTAGATTACAGATGGCTTGTAGTAGTGCTCTATGAGAATTCATTGCAGACCAATTTCTCGCCAGTTCGTCAGCCCTCTCATTGCGGGCTTTGTCACTGTGTCCAGAGACCTAGCAGACATTATTTTTTTATTTGCGCCTTAACAAAAACTTGGCCCCATTACTTCAATTAATTTCCTTCTTTATTGTCGTTTGGCTTCATTTGTGAAGGTGAAAATAGAGTTTTCAGTTTTTTTTTTAAGCCTTAATTTCCAATAATTTAGAAAAACGGCGAAAATGGCATTTAATCATTTTTACTCATCCAACATACAAAATTTCAAGTTAATATGGCTAACTCGTCAAATGAAGTTTTTTTTCGTTGTTTTCCTTCAAAATAAATAATATTTAATTAAATGATATGTATTAAATCGATTAAAATGTTTCAGCTAAAAGATATAGGTAAATGTACTCCTATATCATATCTCTGTACTGTAAATTGTGCGGTGGCTAGCCTTTGTAAATTTTTTGTAACGAAATAAATTCTATCTCTAATATGGCTAACGATTCGTGAGTTACGAAAAAGCCCGCTTCAAGGGACAAATTTCATCAGAACTGAACAAGCATGCAAAATTTCAATACAAATACTTATACATGTGAATTTGAATAAAAGCTTGTAAACAAGTTTAATAATATATGAATTTTGCAACAGTCTTTCCATCATGTACTTCTTAAGCAGTAGATACCTATGCCCTCATTGAATAGCATTGCATTTTCCTCCTTATACATTGTTAAGGCCTTGACTTGATCGCATCATATGTCAGCCAGTCCAGACCATGCGGCGTTGAATATATGGGATAGACATTTCGGTCTCGTATACACTGACAGACTATGATACCCATGTTTACACATCATTTATCTGATGATGGATAAATTAATAAACGAAAAGGATAATTTAAAGTTTATGAAGCAAAAACGTTTCCATGCAAGTTATAACGTTTAAGTTACCGCACCCAACGTTTAAGTTTTCCTTTTCCTTCGAGGCATTTAGAAGTTGCACTTTTGCCCCAACTCCTCAAACACATCAAGGTTAAGCAGAAACACAATTTTTGGAATTATCCCTTTTTGGCAGTAAATAAGATTCCAAGTAAAATACTTTGGGGCTACTGGCTACATGGAAAATATACGTATAGATACCATAAGCCTGTGGAAGGATGATGTTAGCGTATTTTTTTTATTAATTTCTGAAACAATATCCTTTTTGATTGAGTAGCCTTGGCAGGTGTAAGACATAATGTAAATCTTTATACGGGAGGATTCGCTTGGAATTTCGTGTAGTATTTCTTTTTCTTTGACGTCTCCCTTTTGTTGTGTTCTTGCAAATGTCCTGTGGGTATATCCCTCATATATCTCTATGAATTGGTAGGCGGAAGAATGGGACGGGCACGGGACTCGTTTTGGGAGCAATAAATTAGGATAAGCGCGTGAAATTTTAATTTATTTATTGCTTCATGGTATATCCGTTATTTTAAAAGTTAAGTAACATATTCATAGTCTTGAAAATATGATGAATGGGAATGAGGTGTCGAATTTCGTTGAGGGATTGTGTATCCAACGGGAAGAGACAAGATGAATGTTATGGGCTGAGAGACCCGAGAGCGTTTAACCGAAAAAGAATCATTGATCGAAGGCGTTGTTAAGAGTGTTACCTAATCCAAATTTATGGTTAAGGTCGTCTCTTACATGGCACCTTATAGGTAGACTCTAAATCAATGTTATACTAATAAGTATCCTTAAAACACTTTTACTTCCTAATTTCAGTTATCCAGATATGAATGCAGCCAAACTGGAGAATAGCCAATTAATTAATTGGAAGCTTAATGTTCAGAAAAGAGTCCGAAGCTCATAATGCTCTCTTCGTTTGCAATAAGACACCGGGAAAAGAGGGGATTGCAGGTAGTAGACAGTGCGCTTCGGCTTACTAACGCAGGGTTCATAAAAACTAAATTTCAATTTATGCGGATTTTTTTTATTTAAAAAGGGGATTCCAAATCCTGGAGCACTCAGATGAATCTCGGTCCATTGTACTACCAAGCAGAAACCCCTTTTTTGGTGTAGTAGTGGAGAAACTCTGATATTATTCGTTTCTCTTTATGGTCGATGGCAGAGTATTGCTGTCCCCCGCCGGGGCTCCAACCAACACCGCTCGGGTCACAGCCAAAGACTCTAACCACTACACCATGTGGCCATGGTTGAAGTTGCAAAACTAATGAGGGTAGAGGAACAGGTATATATTGTAGTGATATACGACCTACACGTGTCATTAAGACTTCCGACACATGCAGCGAGTTCCAGGCAGAGATTCTGACCGTGCTGAAAGCTGCGGATCAACTTGAAATGGGATATTAACATAAAAAAAGAATGTCACTATCTACATTGACACTCAGGCATCAGGCTGCGTTTAAGGCGCTAGAGTACTACATAATCAAATCTGAACTAGTTAGGAGCTGCCGCACAATGCTCAGGATATTATACGCACAGAACCAAGTCCGATTGTACTGGGTACCCAGACCCACCCAGACACTGGAATATTGAGGGTAAAGAAAGGGCCGATGTTGTGGCCAGAAACCTAACAGAGATTCCACAAAATGAAACGATTGAGAGTTTGAGGATTGAGACCACCAATAGTCGTGGTCAAGAGAATTATTCTTGAGAAAACTAAGAATAGGACAGACCTATGATGGTCACATGATGGACCTATGATCAGGCCACAAGGCCTTTGAGACCCTGTGACCTTCGATGGTGCAGGGAAATAAGTCCACTAAGGAACTTCGTTCCCACATAGTGGGAAATAAAACCACTTTCGTGAAGTGGACTTATTTCCCATGTATAAGGTGGAACTAATTCCACTTTCTTATGGGAACTTAGTACACATTCAAAAGTTTAATACGTATGGGGGGCATGCTGCCCCCCTGCAACCCCCCTCCTTTAGTTTACTGTCAGATTTCCAGTACATGTGTGCGAAATTTTGTATATTGAAAGGGAAATAAAAGGACTCAGAGTTTTCAGAATTTATTTCCCACCTTACATGGGAACTAAGTCCACTTCACGAAAGTGGTTTTATTTCCCACTAGGTGGGAACGAAGTTCCTCAGTGGACTTAGGTCCCGGGGACTTATTTCCCTGCACCATCGAAGGTCACAGGGTCTCAAAGGCCTTGTGGCCTGAGCTATATCTTTAGAATTGTCAAACCTCAGCAGATCAAGGTAACAAATAGTGATAGGGATGCTCTCTGGGCACTGCCTTCTTAGGAAGTACGCTAGAAGCTTAAGTTTAACAAATACGGACATGTGCAGGTATTGGGAGGACCAACATATTATTGCGGAGGATATTACTGGTCTTCTCTGTGAATAGAATGAAAACACTTCTTCGGCAATTTGGAGGAGGTTGGCCTCTCAAACTTTGAAACCTTTTTTAGCTTCTGTAAAGGAATAAATTGGTTTAGGTTTAAAAAAGGTTCCCCAGGGATAGCGACGCGGTCAGTATGGTGCCTAGTCTTCTGCGATGAACTCACACCCTATACAGAATAACCAATAACCCAAAGTCCCAAACTGGAGGCTGGGAAAGACACGTTAGATAGCATTCACAGACAGCGTCGCTGTCTCTTCGGCTTACTCTGATTCCGGTAAAGTGTAGAGCTCAGGGCAGACCAAAGGCTAGATGCATTGCAACGGTAGACTGAAAGCAATATAACAGGAAAGAGACACTTCTGGTAGATCAGAGGCCATTTTGGCCGACCAATAGATCAACCAACAAGAAAAAAACAAGAGCAGATTAAAGGTGAGTCAGGGCTCCGGACCCACACCATCCAGCGATGGTGTGGGTCCGGCAGATCCAGCAGATGCAACTAGAGATCCAGAAGATGCAACTTAGAGAATTCACCCACGTGTGTGGTGGGAAACCGACAGCAGCACCAGATATCGCCTTTATTGCTAATGTAGACAAACTAGAGATTAGGAATAACAAGGAGATGGATTCAAACTAAATGTTACAATCAGGGTTATGTAACTTTCATAAAAATCCTAAGACAAGGCGCGTACGCCAAAACGCCAAGACGCCAATCTGGTGCCACCTGTCTCGAACAAGTTTAACTTCCAAGTTGCAAACGGGTGACGGCGACGTGGATTTGTAGAGATATATTCCTTGTAGAGACTATAGGCATATCATAGAAAACCAAGAATTTTAACTAATAGGACGACATTTTTAAAAACTGATAAATCGGTAGTACCCACACCATTTATTTTCTTTGCCACTTCAGTGCGCGTCAAATTACTTTCATATCAGTTCGGCGGCATTCCATCACTACACCACTCCTGCCACTTGATCATCACTCCACTGCTACGTCACTTCCACACTACTTCGGTGCACGCCTTGTCTAAAAAGGCAGACTGGGCTAAGTTTACAGGGCAAATCTACCTCACAAAGCTCCTTTCGTACAGCGTTAAGTCTGACTGAGTCTGAAAGATCTCAGAGACCAGGTCATTTTGGTGGTATATTGAAAAATGAGCAAGCTGATGATCTGGCAAGAACGGGAGGGATATGTTTCTTTCTAGCTAGAAAGTATCGAGCATTATAAAGCTTGACAACCGAATATGGTTAAACATAAGGCCCTTGGAACTAGAAAAATGAATCGACGTAAAATACAAGCTCAAATCTACCCGAGACATTCTCTCTTAAGAAAACATGCTCAGAGGCTGGCGAAGACTCAGACCGGCGGCCATGTTTATATGCAAATTATTTTCTGACCCAAAAGCCGAAGAGGACGTAAAACTTTACTGTGCAAAAGTTGATAGAGCAAAATACTGCTTTGATCATTTGAAATCGGTTACATAAACTACTGTAAGAAAATAAAGTGTTTTTCGAAGCGAAGTTTTTAGGTTCCTCCTTTTAAATTTTTAATTTAACCTTTTACCGGCATCAGGCCTTTCATTTATTTCTCCAGCAATATAAACGCACAAGTCAAAAACAAACCCTAATTATGCTAGTTGATTTAAATCCATCCGCTTTGCTTTAACTAGAGGTTTTGAAAAAATAATATGCCCTTAGTAATCTTTGACATCATTTACCGTAGCATAATTGCTTCCAAATTCTTGTCTACCTTTCAAGGTGGATGCCAGATGCCAGAACCCGGTCACTCACTCCATAAACAGTAGATTATAACATACCTACTACCAATGCTACTACGCCATCCAACGTATTATCTAAGACACTCCTCATTTATAAACCGCACGTACCTCTTCAATCTGACCTTTTAGTTGCAGTGCAGTGCAAGTCTTTCGCCAACACTTTGTTTCCCCCATTTTGCTGATGGTCTTTCTAATCTTGCAATAGTACAACTTTTCCAACTGCCATAAAGCACAAGATAGCAATTTAAAGACTTCCCCAACACTTTACAGTGTATATATACAGCACCGCACTCAATTCAATTCCTTAAGTTGTACAAAGTTTTCCATCCTTTCTTGCAAGGAAATAAATTTCATCCATTTATTGTATCACCCCATCCATCTTGCCCCATTAAATCGCACGGGTAACAATAATTGTACTTAACGCATTCGCCAGATGGCGAGAAGTACCCGATTCCTCTTGAGTTTCTACTTGAGTCCTGACACTTAACATAACGCCACCCAAGTCGTACCACCCACCCGACAGAGCACCTCCACACCTCTGTAGCTGCTACTCGCATTCGCATTCGTTGATTTCCCTTCTGATCGCAATGATACCCACCAATGTTCTGCTGACTTTCAGTGTATAGTTGGGTGAAATGGTGATTCTCATCATCAGGGATAGGGGTAACACAAAATATCCCCAGCCTCACCATCCACAACTCATTTCGCAATGCACAGCCTTATTCGCATTACACACTTGAATAGTAAATCAGAAAACAAAATGCATAAATAAAACGACCACATGGCTACATGTGTGTGTCCTTGTTTTCACTAGAAAACTCCATAGATACACAGATTCTCTATCCTTGAATCAACAGCATGAGGAATAGCCTTTTAACGCGATTTATTTATTTTTTCGCCTTGCCGTTGCCACATTATATTCACGCTAAAACATTTACTTGCCCAAATGGAAAACGACATCCATATGTATAAGTATGCGATGGTATCTGATGGGAGTGTGTGCTTAAGGATTCTAATGATGAAATGGCAATGCACTTAGCAGATAAAAACCGAATACGAAACTCCAATGAATTCCTTTGGTGTTGGCACACTCAAATGATGGAAAAAAAATCTGGATTACAAAGACGGGCGCTCCAAATGTGTATGGTGAAAATAAAGAAAACTATATAAGCAATGAGCATTAATCCTTCGAGAAAGAGGGAAAAGTCACATTGAATAATAGGTTGCCACACCTCCACTCCTGTGAAGCGCACCATCGTCTCACCCCAATTGTACAGTGTACACATCAGAAGCGAAGCAGGAAACCATCGCCCTATCTCTGGACTACAACATTGTATACATATACGTGTGTATGACCCACTTATCAAATTAACTGTAAAAACCTCTTAAGCTGAATAAAATAAAAGGTTCCACACTTTTAACACCATATCGTCCTGTTACCATCACGTTTAGCTTCGCTTTGCGCTTCTTCCTTCATATGGGTGTGTGGGGTAGGAATTCGTATTCGTAGATGGCTATTGATGTAGGACCAGACCCAGATGAAAGTAGAATTTATTTCTCATGGACGACCGACGGTTAGAGAGTTGTATGTGTTGAAAGTTTAGAGGGCGGACAACATTATAGCAGCAGCACGAAGAAGCCCAAAAACATATTTGCGACCTCGCTAAGTGAAATTTTATCGTTAGTCCACCGCATCCGATGGCAACGAGGATTATGCTTCCGGCCATTTTCATCGGATATCGAATTTTGGGTTAAATTTGTTCAAGTGCTAGTGACCGCATTCTCAAATGTCAGGAAAAATTCCCTATCACGTATAGGACGTAGCATCGCATCAGTGTTCCGGATGGAATATTATAGCTCTGGCTTGAGTATTCGTATACACCTATAGCGAAACTGCTGAGATGCGAGGATACATTTTATTAGAAAATGTATCTTCAGTTACAGTGAGCGACGGGTTTCAATCAGGCAGAAGTTTTTTTTACTTTATTTTTGGTTTAAAAATAAATATGTATCAATACTGTTTCTATGGAGATCTTTGGATAAAAACAGTATCCGTATTATCTGCATAAACTATTCTATTCCCATTTTAGAAATTATTAACTCTCGTCTAAGCTTTAAATACCACCTAGCCGGAGGATGCAAAAAGTTCCCGAAAACGCTTAGTGCACTTTCAGGACATATGAATGAGTAACATCAGAGGCCCGAAACAGTATAGCAGACTACTTCTTACAGGAGCTATGTCAATATATATAATCATGTACGCAGTGGAAATAATGCTCAAGTTCCGTCTAAGTTCAGTCCTTCGTATACGCGGAATTAAATCCGTCTACCGCCTTAGGGCATTAAGATATGCCTGTGCATTTAGAGGTGTTCCGAACGATGCTGTGTCGTAAATAAAAACGATACGAGGGAGTCCGAAATGGCCGGGTAGACTAGGATAAAAGCGAGGATACGAAAGAAATGGCAGTATCGCAACCTGGCAACAACAATGGAACGAGTTTTCAAAGGGAAGATAGACACATCGTCTCATACCAGTGATTGATGGATGCATTAATCCAACTCATGCCTCATGATGAAACAAATTTGTAACTGACTCAGTTCTTGACGGATCATCCCAAACTGGCCACATTCCGAAACCATTTCGGAAAACGCGGAACGCGAGTTCATCCATTGGCCACGGTATGAAGCCGAGAGGATTGCCTAAACATCTTAAATTATACGTTACAGAAAGACGAAAATTGGATCATGGAAAACAACGGCAACTGTTCCGGCAGGGGACAATTAGCTAATTGATCTTTTCGGGTGGAAAATGGTTTTAGCTGATAAAAATCCGGCACTATAACAATGAACGTTGGATCACCCTTGCGAGATATTCATTATTCGTCTTCCATCGCAAAAAAAATATATATCTCGTTGACAACAATAACTACCGCTCTAGATCGAATATTATAGTTGGAGCCGAATTATACTCTTTGGGCTGTAGTGCTATTCGCTCTACATGAGTTAGCCACCTTAAACGACTAATGCGCAATTTTTTGACTATGGCGATGTTGCTCTAAAAATTTTAAGATGGATCATGGTCCTCTTTCCCAAAGTGACCGAGGATATCTTCATTCCCATTCCAAGCTTTAGCTCATTAAAATAGGACTGGGATGATCAGGGTTGTTGGGATAGGGTTCTAATTGAATTTCCTTCTAAACCCTATTGGAGAAAACAGGTCAAAAATTGTATGATCAATTTGTAAGTCAAGCGCTAGTATCTGAAAGTATGGCCTAAAACGGTTTCAAGTTGTTTTTGCAAAAGGCCCCCTTAAGAGAAGTCATCGCCAATAACTCGGGCTTCCAGCAAAAATGTCCAAAATCGCAGAAATTGATTTTCTTTATTTCTAAGTCGATCGGCTGTAAAAGAAAAATGTTTCCATTGACCCTTTTACCCCTTTAAGGATTGAATTTTGAACCGTATTCCTTGTATACATTATAAAGGGAACCTGGGCTTTGAAGAGTCAGTGAGTGAATGAATCCTTATTTCTATTTTTATTGGCGACTTAATATAGCTTTTTCGTACAAGTTGAAATTATATACGCAGTCTGTAACAAACTTATACCAAAACAGAGGTAGACAAAGTGAAATTGTAGGATCCAGCAAGTCATCTCATCCTGCCTTAAATAGCTCAGCAGGCAGGCTGTTTTGTCCAGCAGTCTTGTTGAAGTTCAGATGCCCATGGTCCGTTCTGCCTGACAGCGGAATTTCAGTCGTCTTCGCAGTTCAACAATCTGCCGAAGTGGTGTTTCCATATCCCCAAAACCTACTATAAATCTACTATAAAGTTTCCTTGTTCATCTTTACATGTCTGTTCGGGTTTTGTTGCATTGACACGTTCTTATTACCTATTGGTGGAACATCCGAACATTGCTCCTGAAGTAGTAGCTCTCTATTTCCTCGATCGGGCGCTTCTATTTTTCTTTTGCTCATAGAGCTTACGAGAGGCTCTTGGTCCATGTTCTTGCCCGCATCTTTCATGAAACCACAGTCTTCGTGAGGTTGGTCAGATGAAACCTATTACATTAATTTCCGTGTCTCTAATGGGACTTCGTAGCATTGATATACCACTAGTCTTTGGCACTTGATGCTGTTTGCATGGGGCTTCTTAATAGACTTTTAAATTCATTTTTATTACTTCTTAATAGGTTAGGGGACACGTGATCGGCATATGTTCTGGCGGTTTGTTGCAATTATTGTCATTCAATGTCAAGTCTCCTCATAGTAGTTCTTAGTTGTTGCAGAATCGTATCTGTGGATACAACAAAATAGTGGTCCGAGTCTACTTTGTTTGGTAAACAATCTAAAATACCGAAGGAATGCTTTACGGGGATCTGGTAGTTTTATGATGCCATAGGCTCAAAGGCTATGTTTCTTTATAAATACTTACATACTAAATACAGCTTTAGCAACGCTGCGCTTCGCTGCAATGCCAATTAGCCTAACTCCGTTCCTAGACTTAGTGTCATGTTAGTCTATGATTTCTTATCTTGGTACCACGATTCCTATTCTATCATTGAAATCGACGGCTCCTTTGGTAACATCATCATTTTTCTGTGAGGGGGCTTATGTATATTATGGACGTTCACTTAACAGTCGTATAGGCCTACTACATCCCGTACGAAGTATATTCCCACGCCCACTTTTTGTGGACATTTTGACCAACATTTCAAGTGCAATCAATACTCCTTAGAAAATCTATACATATAATAAAACTGTAGGACTTTTCTTTGTCAGCTAAAAACTCGTAAACTACTAGACAGATTTCGATGAAACTTTTTTTAAAATGTTCCTTAAGACTGTAAGACTGCTATAGGTTATGTCGTTTCTAGCCACGTCTTTAGGGACAGTTTTAAGCCAAAATGTATTTTTTTAAGTGAAAATATATACATATCTACACATATACCTTGCAACAAATGGATGTTTATGCTTCTGCGATCGTGCGACAGGACAAACAAAAACAAAACAACACTCGCATACGTATACCACGCATTCGAAAGGGGTTGATTTGTTTTCGCAGTGAGTGCTATGGTCAGTTGTATATATGTAGGTATGTCTATTATGGCATGGGGTATATTAATAATCTTCATAAGAGAAGAGACGTATAATACAAAACAGGTTTAATTTCAGAATTTCATTCTATATGGCGTATGGTAACAGTGTAGGGTTGGGGTAGGTAGTTGTTCGGATTCCATAGAAAGAAGGAAACAAAGGAAAGGAAATACAGCATTACAAACAAGTAGCATGATCAAGGAGAGGGAGGGCGATGCAGAGGGTGCACATTATAATATCCAATACATTACATCCATTATCGATATCGCCACGGCAAAATTGGACAAACGGGGGTGACGCCTCCCATACAAAAAACATCTTATATGATTTTCACGATTCTTTTTTTGTTTTTTTCGTATTGCTGTATATTTTAGGTTTAGGCAGAACGAAAATTCCAGAAAATAGATTTATTATCATTTTTCGCATTTTACGAAAGAACATTATTATCTAAGACCTATAAGCAATACAATTCCTGTGCACGGGCAAAGCTGGACGGGTACAGCTAGTTATAAATAAAATAAAAGTAAGTATGTTAACAAAATATGTACAACATAGGTACTTGCAGTTCCTATGAATTGTTGGTAATTTTTTTTTATTTTTGAAACCTATAGAGCTGTTGGACATGGACAAAAACATATTGAGTCAACTACCCGTACCCTTTTTGAGATTGGAATATGGTTATCAAAAAGTCAAAAGTCCGCAAATTGCTCCCTTTCGCACATATGGTCATTGGTCAACATGTTGGTTTGGTAAACTATTTCTGGCGACTGAGCTGAAAAAACGAAATTCAAAGCCAAATCTGTGTCTGTGTCCTCCACTGTATCGAGTTAATCTTACATATTGGTTAAGAAAATATTTGCCTCAGGTCCTTTTTCGAGGTATGCTACTCAAAATGCACCCATCAGCCTTATGCAACCGAAGACAAAAATCCCTATTACATAATAGAATCCCCATAGGTAGATAAAGGGACCCCATCAGTGAAATATTCGTCCTCGTCCTGTCAATATGTGCAGTGGCAGAGGGGATCTCCCATGGCTTTGAATATTTTTGTTGTGGCCAAAAGCCATAAACACGCACATACACCACGCCATCATGTGCTTCGTCTATACAGGTAGATGGTTTAAATGGGGTATCGGTTTTGTTGGACGGATTTTATGTTCCGTGCGCTGTTTGCTGGGGGGCGGGCGGTATGCTCTTAACTAAAGTGGACGGCAAGGTGACATTAACCGTACGGAGACTTATTTTATGATTGCATTTCATTAAATGGGCAAAAGGGACTGGGCCCCAGTGCCCTTGTGGGTGGAATTTTTATTACATGAATTTGTTATGTGGTACAGGGCGCGTAGATTTGAATAATTTATAAGGGCGGCTGTGTGGAGCGCTGAGAGAGCAAGGACGGTGTGGTTGCATGGTAATTGAAAACATTCTCACATACAACCTCCTTATGCTGATCGGATGTGCTCTCTGTATCTGTGACATAGCACATGTTGTAAATTGCTCGAATTAGATACAAGGATGCACAATAAATTAATGAGCAATAGATCATATAGCAATGTTAGAGGACTGTAGTTGTAACATATGTTGTGGGGTTGAAATGGCAACAAGGAAAGTTTAAATGGTAATTTTGGGCCATCGCAATGTGTGTGTTTAGATGTATGCGAGCATCCTTATGGAATTTGATTAAATGATACACCTTGCTCCCGATATCGCTTACAAGAAACATATAAATATGTATGGAGATGGTATTTGACTTGATGACAAATGACTGCCTTAGAAGGTTAGAAGTCCTATATTGAAACATCCATGACGTGAGTGAAAGCAGAAGAAGGATAAAATAAGTTTGGTCTACTACAGCGCAGTGGGTGCTACAAACAGCAAGGCTACTACTTAGATGGGGACTTCTGATTTAGGCAAGAAGTCTCGGGCTTTCGTAATATACATAAGCCATAATCCGTATCAAATTCAAATTTAAAAATTGTAAGCTAATTTGTGCCCACGACTTCATATTACAGAGGAGAATAGTGGCACAGGCAAGAAAGTGTTCTGGGATCTACTTTAGAAGACGTATGATAAGAACATGATAAGTAGTTAGAACAGCGATCTCAACCCACTTGATGCGCGCGTAACTGGAATATAAAAGCAGCTATCTAAAGGTAGGTCTTGGCCGTGATCATCCAAATTAAATTGAAGACAATCTTTGTCAATTGACTATGTGCGGGTGTACTCTGTATACATTTCGGATGATATAAGATGATTCTTTATGTTTCATTGCGGCAAATATCTTGCCTAGGATCTCCAATGCCAAAATTCAGTAGCTAAGAGCTTTAGTCAAAAATATATAGCTACAATAACGAAAACCACGAGGTCAACGCAACAGAGATGGAGCCAATCTTTTGAAGGAAATAAAAACCCACTAATTTGTATAGTGGATATAGGATATACCTAAAAATAAATGGGCCGACCTCGGCCAGGTTGTCTTGACTTCTTTTGAACGTGTACGAAAATAGATTTAGGCTTGAATGTCCAATCTGTTTAAATAGCACAAAAGCCAAAGAAGATGCACAACTTTTATATACCCATATTTGCATGTTTCCGTATTATTTGTATGTATAGCTCAGAGAAGGGGTTGCGGCTTGAGGTGAAACAGATTGCAGTAGTGATCCTAAAGGATCATTTTAAAGTTGACTCTGTCTGTACCTTACTTGTATTCTTGAAAGGCTGTATAGTGTTAACAGCCTCCAGCCGAATCATGAATTAGAATATGGGTCTCAAAATCGCGCTGTACAAACTGTGCACTACCCGAAAGCCTTCGTCAAGGTGTTAAGACCATTTAATGCCTTCTTCATTCTTCCAAAGTTCTGCAAGTTCTCTTATATAAAAACAAATTAAATGTGTAACTAGTCAGCCACGAAAAGTTATAAGACCTAAATGTACTCCAAGTTCTCAGCTTAAGAAGGTGCAATGTTAAAAAATTGGTAGGTTCACTGGGTAAGTTTTTAAATTACGAAATGAAATTATAAAAATTTAGCTCCTTGAAAAAATGAGCTAAATGCTATAAGTTTGGAATTTTTAGCTTAATTGGTTCCGAAGTTAGAGGGCGGTCGAAAACAACCTGAGTTTGTTTACGTAAAAAGGGTGTGTGTGAGAACTTGGCTGGGGCACTACCGTGCCTTTTGATTCCATTACTTTGCTAGTGGTAGGAAGATCTTTTCCTAAATCTATCATAGGAATGTCATCTGCGCTATGCTGGTGCCTTGTCTAAGTGCCTTGAGATTGCGATAGACTCAATTCTGGTTGAAAAGTGATATGTATAAGAATTTTGTTGATTGTAATATTCCATATTAGAGAAGACAGATTTCCCCTTATGGCGTCCCTCCATTAACTGTTTTTTTTAATCCAACTATCCTCGAGGGGCGAGATTGCTCTTAATGGGTCTGCTATACTAAGCATTGTTCTAACCGATCTCCTTGTGTGAGGAAGTTTTCACAGATTTGTCTTTGACATGTGCTGGGCACAAGAAACCTCGATTTTGCTGCTTTCTTTCAAGTACAGATTTTCAGAAGAATTGAAGTAATAGTACGTTTACACCGCACCTAAATTCATCATTTCGACTAAATGCAGCATTTCAGGCCAAATGTTCAGCATTTCGCCATATATTTTCCAGCATTTCGAAATGTTGAATTTCAACGAAATGTTGAATTTCATCGCTGCATTTGCAAGTATGTCAAATCGAACAAACCTTATTTTGATGACTCTTGGGCTCACTGACAAAAAAAAAACCGCTGTAAAAAAATCCGAGGAGGAATTTTTTGTTGTATTTATTATTTATTTAAGATTGTATTTAATATGTCTGAATTATTACTTATATTCATGTTTAGATTAATATAATTATAAAATTAATTCTTTAGGTACAAAACAAACCACTTCTGATTTCGAAACATAAAAAACATAAGTGAGAATCAATTCTGGTACTAGCTGTCATTTGAAATGTTGAAGTTTCAATGGGAACGCAAAATTGGATTTCGAAATGTTGTCTGCTGAAATGTTGAATTTAGGTGCGGTGTAAATGTACTATAAGACTTATTGGCATGTTACTCCTCTGCTGTGCGGAGTACCTGATTTTGCCAGCTTTATAATGATAACTCACTCTACTCGGAATGAATCCTAGTTTCAAATTGCCTATTAATACTGACTAAGGCCATTGGATTTACCGTCCGGTCCCGCTGGTTTGTAAGGTTGGAAGAATCTTCGAGCCCATGCTATTTTATCTCTTTATAATCCTTACAAGTTTGTAGTAGCTATGGATTAACTACTGATGCACCCTAAGAAATGGACTGTTTAGTATAGTTTATGGGCTGGGGGATCATCGGGCGGTACTTCGTCAAAATGAAAAAAAATCGAAATGTGTCTTTCCAATCCAAGGCTCACGTTACAGACTACAGAGCTTTTGTGTTTCTTGAAGTGCGTAAACATGGTGTGCACTGTGCAGGACATGTGGTTTCAACTATTTGAAAAGCCAGCATCGGTCGCCCCATTCGTGAGATACATCTTCAATTGGTAGAAAATAAAAGCTATACATTTCCTAAGTCGCTTCCATGTTTACCAAATGATCTGTCAAATGCTCAACTTGTATGTGTTTTATTTAAATTTGAAAGCCTACAACTCTTTAAAAAACAAACACCCGATACATTCAACTATTAACGATTCAATGTTATACAAAGGACACGTCGCAAGCTCGATTAAAGGCTAAAAGATATAGCACTTTATAAAAACGAGATCGTTAACTCTGTCGTAAAATTCGTAATTCGTAATTTTAAGCCAAAAATTGTATGTATTCGCCCACACTGAGGTACGGGGACTCATTAATTCTCAACGCACGTACCCGCGTACGGCACCACAACGTTTACATTATTAATCGGTCCGTGATAAGATAAAAGGTAAAAAACGCGGAGCCCGATGACAACCAATCAGCTATGTAGTAGCAACATCATTATGCTTAATTGCAATCGAATTGATTAATTTTGCTGACGGTGCGGCCTGCGTTTGTGGCTTTTGCATGCAACTGCCAACGGGGCTAGTAAGCCGCTTCCATTCACAATCACAACACTATACCTACAACAACACTGTTGACGACAAATAGAAGCACTTACCTTTTGTCAAACAATTAACCTGCTCGTAAAGTGGTTCGTGTATATCGTTTGTTCCGCAAGGGCATACGGCATAAGGATAATAAAGGCTGTTCCGTCATTTTATTTATTTATATGTGCCAGAGCCACAACTTTCGTGCCTGTTTCCTGCTGGCGGTATTGTGCTGGAGGTGCGGACTTATCGTGGGGATGCTATACGTGTGCGCCTATAAATGCTGCCAGAAGCTGGATTTGTTGTTCCCGGTTACATAGCAAGCTGAAGACACATAGGGGGACTAGCGACAAACCAATCGACAATATGGTCGCGCGGACCGTATCTGATGGATTAATTAAGTTGTTTTGAGGCTGGGTGTTGTTTTTAATTGCACGATTAAGGCCGTGGTGGGTGAAATTGTGCTGGCATTGGCCCACTTCCAAAGCGGAGCCAAGTCACGATGGAGTATCAGTAATTCAGTCAAAGGTGGTCAGATACGAATTCACATAAATGTTGCTTATGACACAGTAAGAACGTGGAACTTTTGAGAAAGTATTGGACTTCATTTCACCATCGAATCGGAGATTATTATCTGAGAGGGTTGGTGGCTTCAAATCAATTTCGACTACTTTCGGACATTGACTGGATAATTTTGCAGCTAGAACAGATAGTAAGCCGGCATTCGGGAGTATTTGAATATGGATTTGTGGCTATACGTACTAAACCACACCTCCGCATTCTTAGGTCATATCTCATGAGGCTGATTAGTAATATTGGCATCAACCATTTCGGCTGGTGAGCTTAATAGCTCCACAATTTTGCTCTATAAATACGTTTTAACAACCCGGGCTCTATATATTGGCGCTTTATCATGTTGTTAGATCAACGGCAGATGTCCAAAAAGGTTATGAAAATATGTTAAAGCTTTATCAGTAAGACAACGCATTCATTGTGGTTAAGAAGAATTTTAATTCTATCAAGCCGGTCCAAATGATGAGTTTCTTTGCGGAGGTTATGGAAATAGTAGCTGTAGCCATTGGGGCCTTCCAAATAACGGTGCCACTACGAAGTCCAGGCCACAAAAACGAAGGCGCAACACTTTTCGAACCGGGTTAAGAGGTGTCTTCTTCATGATTTTTAGTCTTTTTATATCCTTGGCATTCGAAATTATACGACGAATAGTTGTGAGCCTTGCTTTGATACCACATTTTTTCCTGGTTTTTGGAAAAGAGTTGTGAGAATTTGACGCTTTTCATAATATAAGTCGCCTTTCCGCAGTTGTTAGTACACTATGTATGCGGGCTTTCATGTTTTTATCCATAGTTACCTTCATTACTTAGAAATATGCATATAACTTGTTGGCTCCTTTCGATTTTCTTAGCTAAATTGGCAATAAATAGGCGAGCTTTGATTTTCCCTTTTTCCGCCTCGGTTAAGGCTTTTTCTCCACCCATTTTATTTCTCTTGTAAATTAAATAGTCGAAATTAGCAAAAAAAATTCGATCAAAGAAAAATATGAGTCCACGTGCCAAAGATAACGGTCAAACTAAATGCATGTTCTATTCAAGCTTTGGTTTTAAATCTTCCCTCTGGACAAATCACAACAATTGAATGAACTTTAATTTAAAAAAAAAAATTAACTCTCTAGCATGCTTGGTTTGGGACCCAGTGGGCGATAGAAAACCGACCTTAAGCGGGTGTGCTATTCATGTGGCGCCGAGTACTTTCCGGACTGTTATAGATTTCCACTCTATTGTAAGTTCGATTGAAAAATGCTTGCCCCCATTGACTAGGGGGCGCATTGAACAATGTTAAGCAAGGATCGATCATCCACGCTTTGGACAAGCTCAATATTGCCGAATCAACATGCCAAATCATCGGCCATCTTCTGACACACGGGATGGTTAAGGCAACCTTTGACAGTATAGTATACTGTCAAGAATCTCCTACACGAAGGTCCTGCTCTAGAAGGAGTGTAACATCTGTCCATCGCTACTGGTGGAAATTTTGAGTCATCAGAAAATAAACCTATATAATAAGAAAAAGCATTTCTGCCACACTTTTACAAATGATTTCACTGGTCGCACAACAAAAGCGTAGATCAAACAAAATTAATCCAGGTTCCACCTGAGGTAGCTCATCGTTGGGTATGGGATCTTGCCGATGGTCTGGGGTTACATACGTTTTTCCATACCTGCCTGAAATCTGCCAACGATCTAAAATAACAGCAACCTTAACCGTAACAAAAAAAAAAAATGGAATGTGGCAATGGCAAGGCTTCAGTTTGAACCAATACACCTAGGCCTACACCCAAATCTGAGACGAGATTTAAATGGCATATCTCTAGATAATATCTTGTGAAAGAAAATGTTCTTAGAGTTTGACTAAAGATTTGATTTTAAGGATCACGATCGACATACGAAATACCCACTGAACCCACATAGCTGATTTTGTCTTGTATTATTTAGTACGATATCCAAACCGTAGAACGATAGTTGCATTCTACTTCAGTACTGCACCAATTACCTTCCAATGTCAAACCGTACTTTTGTCATATAATTTTTGTAATTGTTGAGAAACAATAGAAAGGAATTCATTATGTTCAACTGCAAAACTGAAAATAAAGTCCTTTGGTGTCAAATTACCGAGCACTGACACTGAGTGAAAATTGAATTTAAAAACAAAATGTTTGCTTAAAATTGTGACTATAAAATAGACACGTATAGTTATGAGCTCGAGGGTTTCCCTTTCCCCTCAACAATTGCATAGACTTCATATCCTTATTTGCAGTTTGTTACATAAAGCTATCCTATAGGAAAGAGGTGCACCATTCTACTGAATCACCATTACCGAAACGAAAGTCGACCAACTTATATACGAAAAACTATGACAATGACATAAGGACGACAAAAAGCTAATGCAAAGTCCGCATAAGCCCTTGGGTCAGCAGCAGCTTCGATATGCATTCTGATGATGTGTGTAGTGATATACGGTGTCATTCGACAGCGATATAGTTGGATGATGACGATTATGTTGATGCTGGTGGTGGTAGTATAGTGAAGTGATGGCAGCTGTTTGTTGATGCAGATAATGCAAATCACCTTTGGTGTCAATTCTCTGTGTAAAGCACATCCTTTAGGGTTTCAGGAAAATGACAATCTGACTGCCACTAAAGTCAGCGAGAAGTGGGGGATAGAACATTATGATGTGCTAATGAAGATAATCATCGTCGTTGCTATGAATGCACAGCACCAGTTCTGTATGTATTTGCTGGACAATTTTGTTCTCTGTATGAGATATTTTCAGCTGTGTGTATTATAGAAAAGGATTGTCAGATATTTAAGTGGTAAAACTTTTTTTTTTAATTTCGTTTTATGATGGCAGTTATTATGCAAGTTCGTGTGTTTAACCATTATCCAAATGAGTGGTATTTGGACCGAATGGATTATACTTACTCAAAGAAAACGGGACCGAAAATCACTCGAAGAATTTTGCGTTCGAAACGACCAAGAAAATATTCATCCGTCTTTGTCTAACGTCCATGCTTCTGCGCCTTAGAACAGAACTGGAATGATGAATAATGAGGGTCCTAGACTCTCCTTAGTGTTTTTTGACAAAGCCTAACTACTCAGTTACTTTCTTAGGCCAAAGAAACAGCAATTGGTATAAGTGTAACTCTTCGTTTGATTTCTGCTGTGGTGGAATTGTCAGAGTTTATAGCGAAGCCGAGGCTCTCCCTGAGTACTGTCATAAAAGGTATACCTTACCTATATACCCATCTTCACAGATGTATCAAAGACGGAGAACGGAACGGGAGCAGGAATGTTCTCAGAAGAGCAGCGTTTTTCACTCAGAGATCTACGCGGTTAAGAAAGCGGATTAAACTGTATTAGCTAGGGAACTACCACCAATGGAAATGGAAACTAGCTTCTGTGTGGACTGCCAAGCAGCTATTAAAGCGTTTAAATTCTAGATCGGTAAGTCAGTGTCTCTCGACATTAAGAGCAATGAACCATCACACAGTACTGCTGTGCTGGGTCCCTGGGATATATAATGTGGAAGGCAACGAGGCAGCAGATGAACTGGCCGGATGAGGCTCCGAAATGGATACATTATTAGCTGACAGGCAAGTACTATACCAGGTTTCAAAGCAGATAAAAGAGTCATTGACATTGTCATATTAAACTTGGCTAAAGAACTATGAAACAACACTTCCATTTGTACCATAACTAGCAGCCTGTGGAACCCAAATAAATAGAAATTTAATAGAAACCAATTCCGAGTGCTCGTCGGATAATAATTGGACAACTACATCATTGGAAACATGTCCAAAAGACTCGATATCTTTACAAATGAGATGACAACTGCAGAAGTTGCGGTAGTAAAGAGAAAATAGAATCTGTAAAACATCTCCTGTGTCACTAACTAGCTGTCCAAGAAAGCCGCTACTCTTATATGAGAACACGATTCTTTGACACACTCTAAAAAATGCGTGTAAAATTACTATGAAAATGTATGTAATTTTTAATGTAAAAATAGGCAAGTTGCGTGTTTATACACACGACAATAGGTAAAAAAAAAATTTTAACACATAATGTTAGATATTACAAACATTTGTTGCAAATGTACTCCTTTTGTGTACTTTTCAACAACTTTTGTTCAATAATATTCTATTATTGTTTAAACTTTACTCTCAA
Source organism: Cheilosia scutellata (assembly GCA_955612985.1). Taxonomy (NCBI): domain Eukaryota; kingdom Metazoa; phylum Arthropoda; class Insecta; order Diptera; family Syrphidae; genus Cheilosia; species Cheilosia scutellata. The sequence goes on from OY015312.1 coordinate 48,302,901, forward strand.
AATGTTTATAAATAAACAAATTTTGTTTAAATATAAACACCTTATGAAATTTACACACACAGTGTTTAAAGACCAACACCCATTTACACCAATCTGATGAAAGTTACACATTTTATGTGTAATTTTGCAATTCGATTGTGAGTGACGGTGCATTTGCGAGCTCATACGTGATCAGACCTTTGAATGAAGCGGTTGAAGCTTTTGCGCTCCCAAGTTCCATGGCATCTTTTAGTAAAAGAAGTGTTTTTTACTTTCTTTACGGAAGTATTTTTTTTTTTTTGTTAAATCGAATAATTTTTAATAAATATCTTAAGCATTTTTGGATTGTTTTATTTCGTTTAGACAGGTTCACTGCAGTGGAGGATATCGAGGCCGATGATAACACTTTTACTTGTTTTTGAATTGTTTTCAATATACTTTCTGATGATGTACAATTTTGTTTAATTGTACACATTAAATATTGAATTTAAGCAAAATTACATAAAAAAGTTTAATTTTAAGCTTCTTCATACACAATTTTGTTGGATTTTACACATTGTATGTCGAATTTTGCTACAAATTTAAACATAAAAGGTTTAAATTTACACATTTTATGTTGATTTATAAACATTTCTTTCTGAAATTCTGTTGGATTTTAAACATTAATTATGTAAATGTAAATTTAATTTGAACACCTTAAGTGTAGAAATACGCATTTATATTTAAAATCTATGTGTGAATTTACACAACAAAGGTTTAAGATTTACGCATTAAATATTTAAAATTGATACGTGCGTAAAATTACTGCAATTATGGTAGGCAAGTAGATTCCTCGCTTAATGATAGTAAAATTACACGATTTTTTCTTAGAGTGCAGCTTGGAAGATCTAGCGATTTAAAAAGATTCATCAACAGATCCGAATGGTTTTGTTATTTCCATATCGTATACAATGTTCTATAAAAAGGGTAACCACCATCCTCTATAGCTCACTTATGGGTGCGTCAATCGGCCCCTCAGTGTAGAAACCAAGCCTTGCAGAAAATTAATGATGACTATGATATTCCTAGGTGAAGATTATAGTCTTTTTGGATAATATCGCCATCGGAAACCGTGGGAAGCCAACCCATTAAATAGACTTGCTCACAAACAACACAATCTCTGAAATCAAAGCTGCAGGCCCTGAAAACCGTCAAGGAGTCACCATAGCTAACAAGAATAATGCTACAAGCAGTGTAGATTGTAGAATACGGGAAAGACTCACATTTTTAAGATTAATTAAATCAGTGAAGCAGGATGGTCTGTTTATGTGAATAGAATTATCGAGTGATGATGAAATCCTTCGAATGCTTTCAATTTGGGTTTGTCCTAGGATAAATATTTACCGTCCATATTATAAATATGAATGGATTTTTTAGGGCATAGCGTAAATTCAGCTTGTAAAGGATTTCTAATTTCACCTTTGTGTGGGTCTATACGAAAAAAGGGACCTTGTAAAAAGCTTAAACTTAATTAATTTGAAGGCATTAGTCTTTCTTAAAATAACAGAGTTACGCGAAAAAAGGTTGCCTTTTATGTACAGTACACATCGTCCTTAAAAACCTGCTGGAAAAAAATATATATAGATTATGTTTACGTAGCTATATGTAAATTTATTAGCCCAAAAAATGATTAGACATGTCCGACGTCCGCCTTAAAACAAAGCCGCCAACATCAAGCACAAAAGCCAATCACGCAATAGATGGGTAGGTATAGGTAACGTTATATTATTATGTATACCATCGTCATCGTCACACAAAGCTAAAAGTTAATTTAATTTATGTCAGAAACAAAAAAAAAAACAACAAAGGATATTTACGTTTTAATGCTCGCCATAAGTATCAACTCGCTTCCATGTTGCCATTTTGACCCGATTTTACATTTGCCTCGCTGGGCAAAACCAATTTGCTTGTGTGAATTCCCAAGTCGGCCCTAAATTGGCTTTGTCCGAACAATAACCGTTAGATTTAAGAACACAAACTCAAAGTAAAATGGGGCAGGCGAAAAATAAAAAAAATAAAAATGTCCAAACCCCAAGGGACACGAAGAAGATGAATATCTTCGAATAAGATGACAAAATTGAAATTAAGGGACAACTCAGATTTAAAATTTAATGAGAATGTAAGAGGACGAGGATTTACAAAATGAAAATAACAAATTTAAATAAGCCAAAGACCCAACGACGACCAAACTAGCTGATGTGGTGTTGTTGGTGCAATATTGGAAATGCTTGTATTCGGGTTCACAAATCACAAGGACGATAAAATTCAAGGAAATTGAAATAAGCTAGCATTTAACGTTGACCATCCTTTCTGGTTGTTGGCTTGTTGAGGCTGGGTTGTTTTTTTTTTTCTTCCTGATATTGCCACGCATTGAAGATGCCGACGATATGGATGGGTATTTATATTATCCTTCCGGTTGCAAATAAAAAGCCGAATGGGATGATTTTTTTATTATTACGATAGCAGAGACAACGGATGTGCTGAAATGCATATATCCTTTTTATTAAGGCCCACGAAAAAAAAAACAATAACAAACAAACAGCACCAATATTCAGGCGGCAATGTTGGTATATGTGTGTTTTACTGCAGGTATATAGCCCAAGATATGTGAGGCCCCTTTTGTGTAAATTATTGTTCCTTTCCTACCTTTCTTCAATGAGAATATTGAATATTGAGATTTTACAAAATATTTTGACAAAGTGGCACGTGTGCATTTGTTGGCATACATTTTAGCACATTATTGTGACAGCATAAAGAAGATACGACATACGAAAGGAAAAAATCGGGAATCGAGAGATCGCTTGAAATAAAATATGCACGTTCTATTCAATTATAAGTGCTAATAGCTTTAGGCGCTTGGGCAATACAGGTAGGACTCACTTAACACGGGGGTAACGTTCCTGAAAAATATCGTGTTAAACAAAATCGTGCTAAACGAAACAAGAAACCAGTGCAAAAGAGGAGTTACGTTCCATAATCTGAAAAACCAGAAATATTTTTTTTTTACTTTTTAGATTATTTTTATTTAAAATGTTTTAGGGATGTTGAGGAACCATCAGCTACTGCTTTCCTTATTGCCAATTCATTTCTCTTAATGGTCCGTACTGAAGATTCATTTAAATTTAAACTTTTTGCAATTGCAGTGACATTTTCACCAAACGATCCAAAATTTGTAATCTTTGCTTCGAGAGAAATAACATTTCTCTTAAGCGGTTGTTTATCTGTCTTTGCCGACATATCAAAGTCTAGAAAACCACTTTGTAAACAAAGGCCTAAAAATGAACCATATTTTTAAAAACAAACCTTGATTTCAAATCACAATCACTTATGTCATTCAATCTCCTAAAAAATAATGCTGTAGGTACCTACCCTAACGTCCTAGTGCCTAGTCAACAGAAGACTGTAACTGAGCAATGTATCCTCATTGAGGATATCTATCATCGCGTTGGCACAGTTAATATGGGGAAGTTCCTATTTCAGTTCTTAGAAACACAGCAAGTATGATGTACATATTAACAAAACTTGTATGTTTTACGCAAATGCGTATGTGCATAATTGAAACAACTTATCGAGAAAAAAAATTGTTTCAGAAACCGTGTAAAACAAGGCTTTGAACCGTGTTAAACGAAAAAATGTTGCAAAAAGTGAACCGTGTTAAAACGAGGCCGTGCTATAAGAAGTACGTGTTAAGTGAGGCCCACCTGTAATTGACGTCAAGTGAGCGGGACAACTTCCTGGAAAGGGAAATACAGAAATGTATTCCCAAAGGAAATGCATACGGGGGAGTTTTAAGTCTGGTTCCACTCATGTGTGTACAATGCACATACAGATTTGGCCAAATGGCAAATTAAAACGGCAGATGCAAAGAAAAGCTTTAATAACTTGTGGAAAAGGCTTGCGGACAATTTAAATGTAGAAGGGCCACTAGGGCCACCAATACGCGATCCAGTTGTTTGGAAAAAAGTAAGTTTAATATTATTATAAGTTTTTATTTAGTATTCCAAATGTTGTCTTAATCTTTATATGTATAGGTATATATATAATTCTTCTGTCCGTGTTTGTTACCGTGTCCTCCTAAACGTCTGGACCGATTTCAATTAAATTTTGTGTGTGTCTTTGAATGGGTCTTGGGATGGTTTATATTAACAATTGGACCCGGTAGGTGGCGCTGCGATCCGCAAAAAAAAAATATCCACTGAAAAATAAAAAAAATAAAAACAATAAGCTCATGAATAGAATTTCAAATAACTAGTTTTAATTGTTTTGCCGATGTCAAAGTTCTGTTCACTGTTTTCAATTTATTAGAATTATGTGCATAATACCTACATTGGTAAATGTGTAAATGTGAGTCATCGAAAATAAGCAACATGTAAGTTTGTTTAACCAATTACAACATCCATATAAATCATATGTATTGTGTGTTTCTGCATACAACAGAAGAATGCCACGTCTTCGAAGAGGAAATATCTTACATCTCGAAAACCATTGAACCGATTAAGTTCAAATTTACAGACAATTTTAGGTACATATAAGCCCGGGATAGTTCCTGTGATCAAAATTGGACAAAGGGGGATGGCGCCTCCCATACAAAAAACATCTTCTATGGGGTGAAACGCAATGACGTTATAACTCGATTACCACTGGGCCGATTTTCATGATTCTTTTTTTTTTTTTTTTGTTTTGTTTTGTTCGTTCCTGTATGTTCGATTTTTTATGCAGAAAGAAAATTCCGGAACATTTTACGATATGTGACGTTGGGGGTGGCTAACTGTTGCAGGCAAAACGGATTTATGCCGGGTCCAGCTAGATTTTACATACTTACATTTTTTGTCTTTGCATATTTCTGATGCATGTATAGTATATGTACATATATATAATAATAATGTGTGGCATGATGCTCCAAAATGCGTTTCGCCCGGCTCATCAGTAGACGAACCACCACATCTGTTTTTTTCGTCGTGCTACCAATAGCTGTTGAATTGATTAATATCGTCAACCCATCTTCTTCTTCGTCGTCCTGTTGGTCTTCTTGTTTGTGGTGTCCATTTGATCAAAAGTTTTGTCCATCTATTGTCTTCAATTCTTGATATGTGTCCTGCCCAGCTCCATCTAAGTTGTTTCGTCCATTTTATTACATCGATGTCAGTCTGCCGTTCTTCGTTCTGCTCTCTTTGTATTAATCTTATATTAAGAAGTCTTCTCTGCATTTTTGGCTGACAAATCCTTAATTTGTCGATTAGATTTTATGTTAAGCCGAAAGTTTAAGTTAAAACTGGTAGAATTGTGGAGTTTATTATATATTGTCTTGTGTCTTTGTTAAGTTTAGCGTTGAGTATTTCCTTCATATTTCAGAATTGTCGCCATGAATTTGGCATTCGTATATCTATTTCCCTTTCTTCTTGATTTTTGAATGATTTCAATTATCCCAAGTAAATATAGTCTTCAACATAATTAATCACCTCGATTACCGTTGTCGTTTGTCGAAAACGACTTTTGTCGGTTCTTGAGTCGTGTCGGTTTTCAATCCTCATTAGGCGTTTTTCTTTTTTAGTTCAGAGCGAGCGTGAACTGTCAAAAAAAAAGATCGTGTTTCTTTTTTAGCTCAGAGGCATCAGAGCTCAGATTTTGTGTTTCTTTTTTCGCTCAGAGAATGTTCAGAGCACGTTCAGAGCGCGCTCTACGAGCTCAGAATAAATTGACTGAGCACACTGAGTAAAAAGGTGATTACGCACTTTACAGTCACATTTGACAGAAAAAAAAACAGAATAAGCAAAATAGTTGAAGTGGTGGACGAGAGTTGTTGTTCTGGCACAGAAGGTAAACCAAATGTAATAAATAAGAATTAATAAACAACCATATGACAGCTATGTGCTCAAGTGTGTTTCACAAAGAAATCAGAACACTCCGAGCACGCTCTGAGCACGCCCGGTTCAGAGCGCGCTCATAATGCTCGAGCTCTGTTCAGAGCTGAGCTCTGAACTAAAAAAGAAAAACGCCTATTACCTAACACAGACGACCCGCCGAATTTGTAGCAGATTTGACTAATGTAGTAAAATCTTTTCGAAGGATTGGTAGCACTTGTATGGAATCAAATAGTCTGTTTTTTTTTCCGAAAATAAATTATTGTGCAAATTAGTTTTTACTTCTCGAAAGATTTCAGTTTTCAAAAGATTTATAAGATGAATAGAATTGAAATGTTTTACAGTTCAGATCGTGACGAAGAAGAAAGCAGTGCAAGGGCAAAAAGAAAGGAATTAATTTTAACATGATCAAAAATAAGAGATCATTCATTTTGTGCAGGAATATGTCCAGTCTGATTGGACAAAGAAGTGGATGGTGTTGGCGAGTTTGTAATGAGATATATGGCTGACGTTTGAGGGAAATTATCCCATTGTGATGGGATTAGCGTGGAAACTGCCTGCGATGTCGACGGATAGTTCATATTACAATCACGCGATTGTGTCTGAACTATTGAAGTATCTATTTGAAGCCGCTATGGACACACCTTTCGGATTTAAGATTTTTTCGAACGAGAGCAAATTCGCAATAGCTTCATCTTGAGGCGAAAGTATTGCCTGTTTAAAGTTGCCTCCTCCGGTTGCTCGAGCGAGACTCCTTTTTGTAGTGCACTAGTTTTTGCATACAGAACCTTTCACTTTATATTTCAAATCTGCCCAAACCTAAACAAAACAAACTAAAATACACAATTCACTATCAAAATTAGTACCTTTTGCCAACCCTTGAGGGAGGAGGGCAATAACTATTTATCGTTGTAGCAATAAAATTCCAAGAACTATCAAAATCGATCTTATTTAACCTCTTGCTGAATCCTTTCGCCAAATGAGTATTCTTCACCGTTAATGAAGTAAGAACTTCTGATTTCTGATCTTCTGACATTTTTTTTCCATATTTTTTTTAAAGTTTTCAATTATCCATCGGACATACGCAATCAAACTAAATGTTTTGAAAATGAAAATAAACAGCAAATTTTCCACCAAAAACGAACGCCTGCATGTTTGTGTGCGTTCTTCTATACAAAAGAAATAAATTCTGTTAAAAAAAAAAACGAAAACAAACGCGAAAACACAGCCTAGTTAAACCATCCGACTACCTGTCGGGAGCGAAATTGCTAACGACAAAAAAGGTCGTTTTTTAGGTCATTAGTCGTGTCGCTTTTTCTTAGGTAATTAAAGTAAAGTCGTGCGACGACTACAAAACTAGTACAAACCAGTAAGACAATTATCTTCGACTATGCCGAAGCTCAAATACCCGGTACTATATTATTGTAAAATAAAAAAAATATTTTAGTATTCAAAAATTATATATTTGTATGGGAGGTATGGGTACTTTTTATTCGACCAAGCTCATTTTTTATCAAAAATTTTAAAATATTATTAAAACAATATGTGCAAAGTTTAAACTTGCTATCTTTACTGTAGCTATTTAAATTTAATTTTTAACATAAAAAGCTATATAAATCTGATATTTTTGTATGGGAGGTAGTAGTAGTTTTCATCCGATCTTGCTCATCTTTGAACTTAGCCTCAGTTTGGTGGATAAAAGCTTACGTACCAAATTTCAAGTCGATAGCTCTTAAATTACGGCCGTAATCGTGCGGACAGACAGACGGACAGACAGACGGACATCGCTAGATCGACTAAGAAAGTGATGCTGATCAATAATATATATATTTTGTCATACCTACAACGCCTCCTTATGGGCGTTACAAATGGAATGACAAAGTGAATATATACCCTCACCACAGTGTGGTACCGGGTATAAAAAGGCATTTGACATTTTCATCCGACCTTTGTCGTGTAAAAACGACAAGCGTAATACCGATTTGGAAGAGTCGTGTATTTTTGAGTCGGAAACGACAACGGTAATCGAGGTGAATGTTTATGCCTTCAAGTGTGATGTCATTTTGAACAGAGTTTGGTCAATATTTTCGTTTTAAATTGAATAATGAATACAGTATACCTGTGTACTCTATAGTTTTAACAAATTGAAGCTAGCTGATTTTTTATTGTCTGAATGTTGTCGGATTTTTGTAATATCAGCACGACATCGTCAGCAAATCTCGAATTATTTAATTGTTGTCCCCATATACTATTTATTTCAAAATAGCCCCCAGTTAAATTGTTTAAATATCTCTTCGAGTACTGCAGAAAATAATGGCGATAATACTCGATCGCCTTGACGTAGTCCTCTTCTTACTTTGAATTCTCGCCCTTTTTTCTCCTCTTTTTTATTTGTGCTGTGTTGTTTTTGTACACATTTCTTAGTGTTTTGGAAAGAACTAAGTTGGAAAAAAGTATTCGACAAACAATTGCAACAACAAATAGGTATATTAATTAATAAATTAATTTGTAGGTATGTGGAGATCATAGGACCTACATTAAATCGAAATAACGAAAAACGAAATAAGCATATCTGAAACGGATAACGGACCTTCGAAGTAGGTATATACTGCTCCTTTACGATTTCAAAGGAGTTAGTATGCGATATCTCTAAAGCTCAAGTTTTCCAAAATTTAAATTTGAAAATGAAAATTTGGCAAGAGCTTCTCAGGAAGTACAAGAATCGCATAAGAATTCAGTACATAATCTTAAAAATACAAAATATACCAGAATATCAAAGATATAAAGCTAACGATGGGCCTTCAAGCTCAACTCATATTCCTTCTGCTTATCGAAATAGAGAAAATCTTCTGCAAAATCAAGTGGACAATCAAAAAGAATACCTATCTACCAGATAAAATCATACCGGGTGTTCCAAGACGTGTACATAAAATCAAAAACAATAGCAAAATAAAAATATGTGCACGACTGGGTCGCACGAAACTTTCTCGTATATTACGAATCTCTCAGAATCTATAAATCATTTCAGCAAATTTTAAGTTTAAAATCATACCCACCTAAGATGTACTCAGGTTTAGTAACTGAAGCCTTGTTAATTAAAAACTTAATACATACAGCTGTGTTCATGAAAATAGTAGTGCATCTCTCTAAAATAGTCAAAAGTAAATAAATTTTGACCGAAAGTAACCGAATTTTGAAATTTGTATTTCCTTCTTTGCATTCTAAACAAAAAGTTTGCATCCTTATATTTTTCAACGGACAAAGTACCGTTTCATTTGGTTCAAGTTTTGTGTAGAGCAGCACTACTATTTTCATGAACGCAACTGTATGTACAATACATAAACATACGTATTAACTACAACACTTTATTACTTACTTTCAGATTTCACCGCGAACTGACACTTGAAGGAGACAAGTAGGCGATGAATTTCGAATTATATTGCCCGAGATACATATTGCCACTATATGCCGGGTGTGAATACAGATCGGGATTTGGGTGTTCATTTTTAAGAAAAGGGCTATATTCAAGTTTTATGAGAAAAAATAAGTACCTACGTGTTCATGTTTAGCATGCTTATGTTGTCTTAAATTTATGTATTTTGATCAAAATCGTTGGAGCGGTTTTTTGTAAAATTATGCAGACAAATGTTACAACTTTGGATTCGAAAAGCACTGTTATTAAACTGTTTAGCTGAAAACTGAGTACGATGTATTCTTCAGGATATAAACATTACCTAGCAGTTACATTTTCATCCAAATTGAAAATGGCGTTTTCGATATATGAGCAGTTTTTAATTTTTAATTTTTTTAGTGATTGGGGTGGAAATCGAAGGATGCATTCATGGTTCAAAAAACACTGTTTTGCAAAAGTTTTGCTCAAAACTGAGCAAATGGTATTACTATGGATTTAAGCATTACATGCCAGTTACATTTGTATCATAATCGAAAATGGTGTTTTTGAGATATGAGCAGTATTTAAAGTACCTACCTACTATTATTAGGGATTTGGGTGGATATCAAAGGTTGTAATCTTTTTAGAGAAAAACTGAGTTTGCTGAACTAACTGAAAGTTAAGAATGACGATAGTATCTGAAAAATAAGTTTTTGTTAAAATCGTTGGTACTTTTTCGAGAAGAAGTCAAGATGCCTACATTAACTCAACTAAAAATGTTGGTTCAAATCGTTAGAGCAGTTTTCAAAAAAATCTAAATTGTTTAATAATATTAGGGCATAAACAAAAAAACGCCTCCTAGCGGGAAGCCCAAAAACTCTAAATACGAAGTTTGAAACAAATCCCTCCAAGCGTTTGGATTTCCCAGGTATGGGTCAGACAGACATACGGACGGACAGAATCCTTTCCAGTAGGTGCAATGTGGTTTTCCGCACACCAGACCAGATATGAGAATCATATTCAAGTTTGGAGCGAATGAACGCCTTGCATACATTATTGTAGTCAGATCGGAAGGGTTAAAATATTTTTTGCACCGTTTCTGGAAACCTAAACCTAGACATTTCGCAGCGTTCTGGGAGACTTTGTGTATATGTTCGTTCCAGCGAAGATTAACACGGACGCACATACCGAAAATGGAAAGTCTTTCGGTTTCCGAGATGCAAGTGCCATTCATTGTTAATGGCTGAAGGTTTGGGTTTTGCTTTAGGGACAGGGACAGCAGACAGGATTGCGTTTTGGAAGCATTAAATTCAACTCTATTGGCTAAACCCCATTTTATAGTGCTGTGGTTGTCAAGGTCAGAATTGAATGAGCGAAACATACATTGCTATTCCCCTTCTACGGCCGAAGAGCAGACACGTGCGTCCTGGTGTGAATATGAGTAGGTATTACATAGTAGGTGCTGACGTCAGCGAAGGAAAGAATTCGATTATAAGTTGTAGAACTGCATAGAGTCTCGAAAGTGTCAAGCAGGAAGTAGTCGTTATCATTGCATGCTGAAAATGCTATTTTAATTTACTTTGCTGAGACAGATGTTCAATAAAACACGTCTAGTGTTACAATGTACCAATTCAAAAGCGGAACAAAAAGCTATTTCGAATGGGAGTCCCTTTGGAAAGAAATACCAGAGTAGTGCCCCAGACTTTGGGCTAGAAATAAACGATGTAAAAGATCAAATATATGCTATTGGTGCCTAAGGATTTCATCTTCATCGGATTGAACACCCTTTAGTATGGGAAACTACTGCTACCTACTTCAAAACTCTTGAATCGAAGGTAGGTACTCTACTCGTATTTCGTATATTCCATCAGTTCTGCTTTCTGGCGCCCACTGGTGGACGATGAGCAAGAAAACTCAATTTGTAGGTATTTCAAATAAAATATTTTTTTTTACGAATATTGGTCCAGTGGATGTGAGGAGGTAAATCGTATGTTACAGTTGTGCGTGAATAATTTTACCATTATGCCTCATTGAACCAATCACAAAGTCATTGTGTACCATATACGAACGCTTAGTGCGCTAACGTAAAATCAATTGTCATTTAGTAAAAACGAAGCGAGTTCATTAAAACCAACATTTTAAAGTCGAGTATCCTTATAAAAATATCGTGGTAACAAATGTTCAACTAACAGCGAGACAGGAAACTAATTTACTAAAAGTAAATTAACACACATTCTATAAGTATTCTGATACTGTAAGAAATGTGGAGCATCTCCTCCTGTGTAAAACCTAACAGTAAACTACCCGTATATGTATATGCTTGCATTAATGTGCAACTAGGCAAATTAACTCAACTACAATACCGCTCTGTATTGTAGCACTATCATGAGTTCAACCAGTTATCGCATGGAACGCGCATTTGCAACTCGAAATAACTTTCTTTATACAATTTTCGGTGCATATAGAAATTAGAATTTACTAGGAAAAACACTGCAGTTGCAGAGAGACCGTACACCATAATCATAAACACTCTCCGGAATTGTGCACCACAAAACCATATCCAACCGCAGAACCGCCCACTCTCCCACCCACATCTAATTAAGTTTCTTCTCTAGAAATATACTAAAATCTTCCTAAAAAGCATTTGCAACTATATAATTTGTTTAGCATCAATGGAGTTTCATATAGCAAGCCCCTTAGTTTTATGCAACTTTCTCAATGAATTGGGAAAATGTGTTACTTTTTGTTGCATTCGATGGGGTTTAGGGTGGGGGCGACCCTCTGCATTTAGACTACATATTTTCCATAGAGAAACTTTTTGCTCATAATTACATTTTTAGATGAAATGAAACTTCTTGCAATGACGGCCACCTGTCATGTTTGAGGGATGGATATGCATGGCACGCCACCAGTGAATCGGAGTAGAATATAGAAATGCATGCAAACTGGTGCGGGGATGGTTTTTAATTCGATCAAAGGGGATATTAAAAGGACCGTAATTACACTCTTCAATAGAGTCGCTTATTGAAGTTAATGTAGACCGTTGCAGATACACGATGATATACATCACTCACTCACCCGCTGTGGAAGGTGAAAGTAGGTACCTAAAAATAAAGTAGGAAAAGCATCATATTATTCCAATGAAAATTAAAAAGCAAATTCACTTTGCCCTACGTGGTATATTTAGTGCGAACCTCATTGTCCTTATTTCATTTTGCAAGCCGCAAGGATTTCAACAGTAAATTCAATGTTCTAATTCTGTTTTTATAGTGGTAGAGAAAGTACTCCAACCTGGGGGTACGAACCAGTTACATTTTATACTCCTATACAGCCACCATACGAGTAAGCCTTTTTTTTCATCCTACATTCATTTTCTACGACCCGCTTATTCATAGCTATCGATTCTCCGCCATCGACTCTAAATCATCAAGGGCTCAACGGATCACCAGAAAAAAAACGGAGGAATCTCCGGAAGAAGGGATCGCATATGCAGATGATGTTGCTATTATATAGCTGTCTTCGGAAAGCATACCTAAATACTCTAAAAGAGCTCCTTTAAATGCTTTAAACAAGCTAGCTAGCGGGGCGAGTCGGTGTGGTTTAGGTGTGAAGTGAATACCCACAAAACTGATCTGGTGCTCATCACCAGGAAATATAGAATTCCGATAGTCGACCCTCCCGCACTCAATGGTATAAGTCTAACTTTCTCCGACAAAGCAAAATATTTGGGTCTTATCCAAGAAAGAGTCAAGAAGGCTACAGTAGCACTTTTCTTTTGCAAAAAAGTCTGCAATAAGCTATAAATCGCGATTTTCTAAGCTAGATCCGGCGCACTGCTTGTATGTGCATAAGCGGTGCACTATGCACAACTCGCGTACAGACTTCACCAACCCATCCCTAAATATTGACAAGTACTTTCTAGTCACCATCCCCTCCAGAACAATCTGGCTTTTGCAGAAACTATCACCTCACCTTCTTTGTTCCTGCTCAGCTCTCCCGCAGTAGAAGGAAGTTTTACTTGGGAGCCTTCCGTTACAACGACTTGGGTGATCTGACAAACACAGACATCAAATGCGTCTTACACTTTATAAAGAGCTCAAAATGGTTCAACTAGTAGGGAGATCTTATATGACCCTTTTTTTGTGCGGTATCATAACTGGCAACCACCTTTAACCAACCAATATAACGGAGGAATCTCATTTCGGCAGCTTGTATCCGCGATCTTATTCTTTCGGTCATTACCCAAACCTTATGACCATAGGTAAGCTTTGGAACAAACACCGAATTAAAAACTGACAGCTTAGCTTTGACACCAAGTTCAGTCGTCCTAATAACAGAGAAAGCCTATAAAGGACCATTCACATGAGAACGACCAACTACCTACGAACGAACGAATATTCGCAAGTTTTGACAGTCCGTTCACATGAACACTTTTCTATGTCGCGGCAGTTCGCGAATTTCAGCCATCAGTTTCTACCCGCATTGTCTAGCAGAGGTAAGAGAGACTGAGATTCCCATCTTCGACCTATTTACAGTAATTTGCCTACAAGCTAAATTTTACGCTCCCAAAAAGTTTAGGTGCGCTAGTATTGTTGCATTGAAATTCGTATTGACAAACGTCAAAAATCCTCTCCACCAACACATTCGCACCTAATCTTTTTACACGGATAGGAACTGATGTACACAGATAGGAAAACAAAATGGCGGATTCCTGGCAAAAATTGAGGGGCCCAGCGGCAAGAGGATTCGGAGATGGGTATCTCAGTCTACCTTACCTCTGTTGTCTAGATTGAGGTTAAGTTCGAACGAATGTTTTATTCGCTAGTTTGTGGAACGCGAATGAAATGATGTGGATTAGGAATATACTTTGACAATTCGCGCCAAGGCAAAAAGTTTGGAATTCGAAATTTCGTTATTTAAACTGTTTATAAACTTGTTTTTTTTAACACATTTTGATGGGATATTTAATTATCCTCTTCTTGGAATAATAAAATGTGCAATTTTCTGTTCATAAATGCTCAAAAAGTGGTTTGTTCGCATTTCATCAATTCGTTCGTTCGCTCTCATGTGAATGGTCCTTAACAGAATAAATACCAAATATGTTGCTAAGAATGAGAAAACTGCGAATGGGTTCATTATTGGGTTCATTGCCGAATATAAAAAAAATGTGCTCAAGCGCTCCTTTAGAAGCCCTGATTTCGGAAACTTCGCGGGAGCATGTAGAAGTTCCAACAACCGCGTGAAATACCGTATATACCTTGTGCGTTGTGCTATCAGTTTCGCACAGTTATTTCAAGCGGTGTGCCTTGTACATAAAATAAATCCTTCTCGGAGGCTTTTCAAGTTTCCATTGAATCTAAAAAGAAGAAAAAAAAAACATCCATTCCCTAAGGTCATTCAAAATTTAAATACCCCGAGTCAAGTATTTATCGTTAATTTCAACTTTGGGACTTCTTCCTTCAAGTCGGCGAAGGTATACCACTACCACCTCACTTGGAGTCTGCAATTTTTACTGTATAGATAATTTCGAGTAATTTATTTATCCCCGGTAGGCATTACCTTTTTTAATTGTTAATTAAACATTTACGCCTCTGGTGGCTTTCAATTTCCATTTTAAATAAAGTACCTATGAATAGTTGAAGGTAGATACTTTTAATATTGTTTGGTCAACTCATGGCGAAAGTGGTTCTCGATATCATCTCTACAAATTCCAACTGATGAACGAAACAAATTAATATTTTAATCAAATATTCAAGGACTTCCAAATTTTCAATTTATCATCAATGAACGGTGGAGAACAGAGTGGAACTGCAATTTTCATACATACCCTCATAAATTGAATAATATATGCAAGTTCCAATTAAATGCTTCAATATGTTGATTGGTTTTGGCTGTCGTAATTTTAATTTTATAATAAATATAATTGCATATATCGAAGTAGGCAATTAATGATACGCGTATCTATTGGATTTATCGTTTTATTCATTCGTTTGCAAATTGATATTCAGTTGTGTATTGGGGTCTAATTACAGAAATCTGTTGAAAACATTATACCTATAATAGTAAAACTACTAAAATATCCTGTGGATTAACACCCAATGGAGAATTAATAACTCATCCAAAGAGTACCTATCTATAATTTTAGACAGATACTCAATTTCTCTCGTGGGCGCAGTAGCGCAGTGGTTAGTGTGCTGGACTACTGTGCGAGGGATCCCAGGTTCGATCCCCGGAAAAACACAAATTACATCTTAAAGTTTTTTCTACTGCGCCACCTCTCGCGAACGTCTGAAAAACATCCGAGAGTATGACTGTCCTGAAAAAGCTTCTCAATTCAGCCGTTCGAACTCGGCATAAAATTGTAGGTCCCTTCCATTCGTTCCAAAAATAGAAACTCACACAAAACGAATGGTTGCGAGAAGCTAGGCCTTGGGTGTCTACCGCCTGTTGCGCCACCTATTTTTTTTTTTTTTTTTACTCAATTTCTCTAGCGACTTACAGGGTATAAAACCCAACGAAGGGCAATACCTACGATCAACATATACATTTGCATGTATTCCTACACTCTGTAAGCAGTATATAAATACGGCTGGAATTTCGAAATATCTACAGTTCATTCAGTTTTAGTTAACGAACCTTTGCAGTAGATATATACAATTTAAGAACGATTTCCAGTTTCTACAATGAGTATACATTTTTTGAACAAACCCTTTTCCAAATACTGTCATGAAGCAAAGAAAACATGGAGTTAAAAAGTTTGACAAAGAGAAGAAACATTGACTTTCTTACACTTTTATAATGCAATGAATGACAAATCTTCGGCAATACTGTCCATGAAGTTATTTACTTTGGCGTGGTTTTCTTCGAAAGGAGAATCATTTCCATTTGAGCTTTGTGCACCCAAGAAATAATCACTGAACTCATCATCTTCATCGCTTGATAATATCACTAATTGCAAAAAGACCTGCATTTAAACAGATTATTTAATTGCGGGTTTTATTTCGAATAAAAATTTACTGACAATTGGTTTCTTTTTATAGGTTAATTAGTGTAGAGTTATTGACAAGTGTCAAATCTATGGTTATGGCGTTATTACATTTTTCAGTTTTGTACATCTCAACTTTACTTTACTTTAGTAAATATTAAATTTTATGATGATATCCGGAACACTTACAATTCATTTTATGGTTTCGTATCGTACCTCTTTTATTTCATTATCCATTTTAGTTTAATTCGTTTACCCTTACCTTATTCAAAAAATTTTTCTTCTTGAAAGATTTAAATTATTTTGACATCTAATATGTCAAATTGCAAGCACGCGTACAAACTTCCAAATAATAATAAAGTGAGTTCGGGATGTGTTTTTGAGACTTGAAAAGTGAGTAAAGGAACATTTTAAAAAATAGCCTATTGTAAAGTGAATTTGTTGACACGTATTGTGGATGCGGTTTTTGACGCGTTATTAAAAGTGTTTTGTATTAAAGGATTTACATTTTAAGGGTACATTTTAATAAGCTATATACTTTTGATGCATTTTATTTACCAATTTTCGGACGACTTTTTCGGCGCTTTTTTTTTCAGCTATTTTTTTTTTTAATATGATGGGTTTTTGTCTGTATTTTGAAAGGTTTTTTTTTTATGGATTTGCACTCATATTGCTGGTTTTTTGCGCTATGCCAGACAATTTTCTTATAATTTGTTGACGCATTGTTGGGAGAATTTTTTGACACTTTTTCATCACGTTGTTGAATGAGTTTTTCAACCCATTTTTGGTGCGTTTTTAATACATTTTACTATCTGTTTTTTTAACGTTTCTGTCGCGTTCGCAGAAACTCTGGCAGCTATAATAAAGTCCCTCATAAACCAGCTCAATAAAATCCAATGCAGTGTAAGACTGCGTCATAAATCTTAAAAATAAAGCAGTTTACCATTGTTGGATTCCAGGTCATCGCAATGTCGCAGAAAATTGCGAAGCTCACGAATTCGCGAGACGAGCTGTTCATTCGTGGAAGACTAGTAAGCTATAATGAGGTCAAAACTAGACTAAGAAAAAAGGTCCACTGCACATTTAAAACGCCAAATGAGATAACTCCTACTATTGCAGGCGGTAATTTTGCACTTCCTTTAAATTTGTCCTACAACAGTATGACCATCATCAATATCCGGGTGTTCTTCGTCCATTGATGACGAACATTTGCAACTTAAGAAAGAGCTATCGCTTTCGGTAGCGCAGGGCATGACCACCTAATCTTGACCTATCCAGTGACAACGCCTTATGGGCCTAGTTCAGTCTACCTAACTTCTGAAATAGATCCTGTCTGTCATACTGTGTGGACGCTTGAAAGCACTTTGCATCAAACATATTTTCCCCTACCAGGGCGGTTTTAGGTTTGATAAGTCCACAATCGACAAAAAAATATTCACACTACCGCAGATCATGGGTACAACCGAAGAAGTTAAGATTGATACCCACCATCTGTTTATTAGTTTTAAGGCCACATAAGACCACATTTATAGGGACGAGTTATGTAGGGCCATGTTTTGAGTGTCCCTATGTGTCAAGCTGTGAAGAATACCATGGAGAACACTAAAATAAGGTCGGAAACAATCTCACCGATACCTTTGATGTCAAAAAAGCATGCGCTTTTTTATACCCTCCACAGGAAGGTATATTCACTTTGTCATAACATTTGTAACGCCAAGAAGGATTCACCGGAGACCCTATAAAGTATATATATTCTGAATCAGGATCACATTCTGAATCGATCTAGCCATGTCCTTGTCCGTCTGTCTGTCTGTCTTTTGAAAACACGATAGCGAATCGAATCGACCTAGGCGAATGAAATTTTGTAAGCAGACTTATTTTTACCGTCCTCAGGTTGGTATTGAAAATGGGCTATGGCGGTCATGTAGTTCTGGTACCTCCCATACAAAACCACAATTAGACCCATGTGTCTCTCTGTCTGTTGAAATCACGATAGCGTCCAAACGAATCGACTTAGGAGAATGAAATTTTGGGAGAAGTATTAAATTTACGGTCGTCAGGTTGTGCGAAAATCATAAGCCAACACCAGAGACACTAAACTAGGGTCTTTTGGAGTAAGGGATTTCAGCATAGGGGATTTTGGAAAGGGAATTTTGGAAAAGGAGATTTCATCACCAACCCCGAATGACATTGACAGAACTCAGCGAGCTGTAAATGCCGCGATTACAAATATTTGGACAGAAACTGCAAAAATGTTTTAAGGCGTCAACCAAGTAGTATACTGTCAGCAACAATTGAAACACAGCATCATCGAATCGGACGGAACATCAAAACAAAAGCTATACTATAACTTTGAGGTATAGTTATGGAATTTATTTACCTCTGCTCCGATATAAGCTCTGAAAATGACATCACATCCAAAATTAAGCAGAGAATTACATAAATACCAATCGCTGTTTCTTTGGCCTTAGAAGGCAATCGAGTAGTAGATAGGTACCTATAAGACCCTCATCATCGCAGTCATTAAAGTGGGCTTTATTACATGGTTGCCACTCGACTGGAAAGTCAGGGAATGTCAGGGAAAGTCAGGGAACGCAATTTGGTCAGGGAATGTCAGGGAAAGTCAGGGAAATTTAGGAAGCAGTCAGGGAAAATTTGTTTCATTTATTTTTAATTTTACCAAAATGTTGTTTAAAAAAAATACCAGTTAAAAAAAGTAATTTAAAATGTTGGTAAATTTTGTGTCTGTGTACCTACAAATAAAAGTGTTTTTCGGAACATTCGATGGCTAGTATTAGAACGAAAGGCCGAAAGTGAGAAATTAGATTTTGTCTTTTATTTATTTCGAAAGTGATACATGTTCAAGTTCTATCCGAAAAGTGATTTCAAAATATTTGAATTTTAGAACGTAACTCTGAGGAAGGCCCCTAAACTCTGGAAACACTTTTTTGATTTCAGGTGGTTCGTTAAACCAGTCGATTCGATCGGAAAAATTAATTTAAAAAAAAAAAATTCTGCGCACAGATTTGTTTCTTTTTTTAACTTTCAAGAATTGAATTCTCTTCATAATTATTATGATATGTCACAAAAGAAAAACGTTCTTATAAATTTAATATCACAAGGCGTTATTCAAACTGGAATTCTACAAATTAGTTTAGACATATTTGAAGTTGCAATCATGTGGCTTGAAACATTTCAACTAAATGTCAGCCGTGTACTTAGGGATTATTCCTTGACTAGAATTTATTGTCGTTGACCCCTTTGTCTGCGTCAAAGCCAATAAAAACCCAGATCAACGACTTCGACCTAATGTGGGGCGCTGTGTTTCATTAGTTAGTGAGCTGAACTATTGAGCAAGGGTCTTAGGTTCAACCCTCCGCAAAACACAATTTAAATAAACAAATACACAGATAGTTGGTGCAACACGTCCATCGTCCATAGGCACCCTAGGCCTAGCTTCTCACAAACGTTCGTTTGTGTGAGTTTTTATTTTTCGGGACTGTGAAAGAGATGGGCTTCAATATAAGCGCTATGAAATTCCACCTTTTAATGAACAGTGGACTGGTCGATTTGGCCCCAACACTTGGCCAACCAGATCTTCTGACCTAACACTAACACCTATGGATTTTCTCTTCTGGGGTGCTATGAAAGAAAAAGTTTAGATTAGAGAAATATCGACTCTCTTTTTGTCCAGTTTTGTCTGACAAAAAATTGCTTCTACTACAACTTCTGTTGATCGTACGGAAAAAAGTTGCTTCATATAGTTTTTAGGAAATTTCTGAAGGATACAAATTTCATAAAAGAATAAAAATTTATGAAGTACAAATTTTGAGAAAAAAACATTTAAAATAAAAAAATTAAACAACAAATTTTCATAACTTTGAGTTTAAGAAGCCATAACTTTTTTGTAGCTACACAGATACCCGAAGTGCTTCTTGTATTGTCTTTTCAAAATGTACAAAATGTTTGTACCTATAATAGTTTAGAAGTTATAGCGTTTTAAGTGGTAACACCTCCAAATTAGAGGTCACCTGCTTTGATGGACTATAACGGGAAATGGGGTGAGATACAATTTTTTGTTCGGCGAAACTTCAGGAAACTCCCCTTAAAGGATTATACCGCATAACTGAAACACTCTGTATAGATTCTAATATCCTTTATCTTATAAAAAATATATTACATAACTGACAAATTTTTTTTTTTCATAAATGTATAAATTTTAGTCAGGGAAAACTTGAAAATTGGTCAGGGAAAATCAGGGAAAGTCAGGGAAATTTATTTTGAAAAATAGTGGCAACCCTGTATTAGTATTGTATGTGTAGATTGGAGAAATATAATCTCAAATCAAACAAGTTAATTAAATTATTTTGGTAAGGTATATTATAACAAATTGCTTCGTTTATGATTTATTAATAAAACACTCGAGCGAATCCAGGAGGGTCCGCTTGTAATACATACGTCTATGTATATATTGGTCGCATTTCCAACACTGATTTGACTTAGTTTGGCCTCCCTTTATTGTAGCATACACAATCTTAAACTGACACTCTGCCAATGGCACACCATCGATATCAAATGGCAGCACGTTCCCACAATATCCATTAAACAACACAGCTCCTCGATTCGAATGCGGGTGCTTACAGAATCAACACCTCGAGCAAATTAACTGTGAATGTTCAGTTATTAACATTATTTCTATTGTTACAGCAGCATACGCATTGGCAAACACACATGCTGCCGTATAGCCACTTTCGGTTTTCTGAATCCTGATGGTACCAAACACATTGTCCCGTCAATATAGGCAAGTCAGTAGCCGAATAACGAACCGTATAGTTAATATTCGCCTTCAGCCACTTGTCGTCGGGCACGTTAGAGGGTGGGGCAGTGTGGGTCGATTCAATTTACTAATTGCATTCATCTCCGATGGGCAAATATGAACAAATAAGAGTCCGATTGTGGAATCGAATAACAGGGGACAGATATTTGTGGATCTATGGCCGAAATTCTCTGCTGCCCATATTTGAATAGGTCAGTGTGTAGTTTGGGAGTTCCTATCCTACCTAGAGTCCATTGCATTGGACCGATACTAACCGACAAAATCCACATTAATCGCAAAGTAATATTATATAACAGAAGGACACTTCTACTTCCAGTTCGATTGCAATTCCATTGTCGGATTTATTATCCAATTATTGTGATGGTGTTGGTGGGGTGGGGGAGGGAATAAGTGGGAGGGCATCCTTCCTGATCTTAGCAAACGATTCAATTGCCGCTGGCAATGATGGTCAAAGTAAAACTGAAATTTCAACCAGTAAAGTCGAAACGAAAGAAGCTATTGCCGACGGATTGTAAGGAAGGCAATTAGGAGAAATGTCGTTTGCATAATTGAGGGTTGACTAAAGAAGGAAACACTGTGCACTGAGGTTGCATTAAGTGGAAGTAGTAAAAGCGGGGTAAGTATGCACTTTCAGTGTTACTGGCGGATATTAAGTTTTTAAGAGCTTGTTTAAGACTATCTGGAAGTCTACCTCTATACCAGGCGAACGTGTTTTATTATATGATTTGAAATAATGTCACAGCCAGGGCGAAGCAATAAAAATAAGATGGTGCATGGAGATTTTCCAATCAACTTTTTTACGCTAAAATTAAAATCTATTAAAAATTACGTGTCCACTTATATTATCTGCTGTATAAAAGTGCACATCTTTATAGCAAGCGGCTAGCAAATAAAATCATGTACCTACCTACTTTAAAATATATGGCCCAAGGAGGGATCATTTTGTAAAAGTGTAAAATTTTTTCGTCTACAAATAAATAGTATTTGTCAGAAAAAAATTGGAAACGTCGGCAAAAATCTAAATAAAAGTCTGAAATTTAATAGAAATCGTCTTAAAATAAATAGAAATCATCAGAAAATCAGATATTGGAAACGTCTGAAACAATTTTTAAAACGTCTGAAAACAAATAGTAATCGTCTGTTCCTTCTACCAACAATGGAGTAGAAAGAAAGAATAAGTCCATAAAACAAAAAAAAAACATAGATGAATTTTAATTCTTTAAAATAAATGTTTTCAGACGATTTTTATATTTTTCAGACGATTACTATTTGGTTTCAGACGAAAATGTTTTAACCTTTTGTAAAATGGTGAAACACCTGCCTAATAAATTTACCTCTCTTCCAATAGGTATGAAAATTTCCAAATCAGTTTAAAAAAAATAAACTGAAAATGGTAGGGATCATCTTGCAGTATGGTCGAATTTTGAAAAATATTGAGATACTTGATACTGATACTTCATTAGCACGCCCAAAACCATTTGTCAATGAACTGATTGGTCCCTATCAGTGCGACTTTAGGCCCGATAAATCCACAACCGACCAACTATTCGCACTACGGCAGATACTGGAGAAAACCCAAGAAGAGCAAATCTATACTCACCATCTATTTATCGATTTTAAGGCTGCATATGACAGCATTTATAGAGACGAGCTATACAGAGCCACGTCTAGTCAAACTCGTCAGATTGTGCAAAATGACGATGGAGAACGCTCGCTCCTCCGTAAAGGTCGGAAACAATCTCACCAAGACATTTGATGTCAAAAAATGATTAAGTCAAGGTGATGGGATGGCATGTGGCTTTTTCAACATTGTTCTGGACACACAACATCGACGAATCGGTGAAAATGTCCTCCTCGCCAAAGCCCGTCAACGCAAACGGGAACAAAAGTCAATCGAAGAATTTTCCGTGGTCAGAAAATTACGTATCAGTCGACTAAGATGGCTGATACGTAATGGGCATGTAGAGTGAATGGACACCAACGCTCCAGCCAGAAGAGTCTTCGATTCCGAATGAAAAGTGCAAGGACCCAAAACAAAGTTTTGCAAGGAACAAAACACTTGGAAATGTCTCAATTTGTCATCTTTCCAAGTTTTTGGAGATATCAGGATGGCTGGACAGCGTCGGGTAATCACATAAAAGGAACATGAAGCTAACCATCTCTAATACTAGCGGTTAACCCGCATAAAAAGGCATCATAATGGGTGCACAAGGACTAGCAGTAGGATTCATCCCGCTTTGCCAACCCGTAGACCTAATCTAACCTAGCCTTATGTAGGTACATATATATAGTTATTGAAATAAAGTATAGGTAGTTCTATATCCCCAGCTATATCCAAGCCTTTGCCTCCAAAGCACTTCATAAATTTCACAATTATTATATGCAAGTCCCAACTTTATCGAAAGTATCGTTGGCTGCTTTGAACATAAAAAGCTTTCTGTGATATGCGGCATAATATTTAAACATCGACATCTAAAACGTATCTATGGCATCGTCCGAAATGGTAATGATTTGCAGATCCAATTGTCCGGGGATTTCGATTCAAACCAAGACGGACAAGGCCATTTCTAGCAGTTTGCTATAGATCAGACTAAATGCAGAGACTTATCGATTTAGGCCGTCCTTCACCCCACTTCAAATAAATTAAAGTAAATAAATAAACGACAAAGGCAGTACATTTTCTACAAATAATCTTTACGACTAAGTTATAGGCACACAAAGATAACAGCATTGTATTAATGGACTTAACTGATAATACTGTCGAGAAATGCATATAAGCCGCGCTGCAGATAACGTGCAAAATAGCATCCCCGCAGATGTTGAGTGCAATCTTCAACTTTGAACAGTAAACATAATCGCATTTGAATATCTTCGACGCAGTTCGCTAAAATGGCTCATGAGTTTCATATAGAGCCATCAGGACAGTATGGCGACAAAATAAAGTATATAAAAGTGTACGCGAAAAGCAGTGCGGATCTTCCACTGCCCATATTGACTGCAGAACTAGATACGCAATTCTCCACACTTCAGGAGAACGCTTTCTCGAACGTATCCAGAATTTCCAAGTGCGAAAAGATGACGTCTGGGTCATTACACTGCCAAAATGTGGAACAACATGGATGTTGGAACTCGTTTGGTTGCTGATAAACGATTTTGACTACACGACTGCAATGCAAGTGGAACAGGAAAAGCGCAGCCCATTTTTAGAGTGAGTTTACTGAACACTGAACACAATTCGAACACTCCTCATATTGAGTTTTTAAAGCTATTGCACAATATTTCCCTCGGAAACATCTCAGTCAATAGATGCCGCTGAAAATTTGAAGACGCCACGACTGATCAAGTCTCATTTGCCAATGCATATGCTTCCGAAACAACTGTGGACAGTCAAACCGAAGGTAATTTCAAAACACTGACTGTGAGCCATATGTACCTACATGAAATTATTTTATTTTAGATAATCTATGTCGCAAGGGACCCTAAGGATGCAGCAATATCCCATTTCCACTTTTTGTCCGGCTTAGGTAAGAATAAATCCAGCAAAGAAGAATTCCTCAAGCGGTTTTTGAGAGGCGATATGCTCTACCATCCATATTGGTCACACTGTGTTGAGTTTTGGAAACTTCGAAACCAGCCTCATATCTACTTTACCAGTTTTGAACGTATGAAAAACGATTTGCGTTCTTCAGTCGTGAATATAAGCGATTTTTTACGAAAACCACTTAACGACCAACAAATGGACAAGCTACTGGACCATCTGTCATTCGAAAAAATGAAAAGTAAGATGAATTTATAAAAAGTTTAGCAAATTGAGTTGCCTTAAATCAATCTCCAGGTAATCCGATGTGCAACCATTTGGCGGAGAGTAAGGAAGCGCAAGTGTTATTCGGAGCTGAAGCGAATTCATTTAGGTAGGTATAACTTATTGTTGCACTGGTATATTTTTTCAATAATTTCTTTCTAGTTTTATAAGGAAAGGCGTAGTCGGATCTCATAAGGAAGAATTTACCGAAGACATGATAGAGAGGTTTGACAAATGGACTAACAATGCTTTGGAACCACATGGAGTTACTTTACGAGAAATTCTTTACAATTAGTTTAGAAGATAGTATGCGCTGCGCACATATTCTATCAAGGATATGAAGCTGACTAGCTGACTGCTAGTTAAAGATATTTAAATCCAAATAGACATAAGCAAAGCCAGTCTTTATCAGTTTGGAAGCCTAACATTCATTCATTCATTTTTTTCAGTCGGCATTTGTGTCTTTTTCAGTTTTATTTTTTGTGCTTTTAATAATTTTGTTCAAAATAAAAAAATATACGAATTTTGACAAAAACGTAGCTATACTGATTACTTTTATTTCTTCCATGTGTGCCTCTTATTCAGGCACGTAGCCAGCCCCCTCAAGAATCTAAACAAAAAAGTGATTAGTAAGCCTCATTGTATGCGAAAAACTAATCAGTTTAATGCTGCACTTATAAGTTTTCCTACGGAATAAATCCTTAGATTTCGTTTCTGCAATTGACCGCAGAAAAGAAGTTCTGAATTCTCTTAGAACATTAGAGAAAATGCCGAAGATTTTTTAAGAGCGGTTTTTCAATCCGCATCCCAACTTGCCGAGGACTTATTTGAAGTTGAATTAAGAGCTCCAATAACTTCATTGAAACAAACAATGAATATACAAACTTCCCGAATCGTATTATTATCAATAATTTTTGATTTCTCATTTTTTGTTTTACTGGAATTTATGAATATGTATCTTCTTCATATAATTCTTCTGTACATGCCTGTAACCGAACTCCTCCTAAACGATTAGATCGATTTTAATGAAATTTTGTGTATATGTGTTTGAATGTGTCTAAGGATGGTTTAGATTCACAATTGGACCCGGTAGGTAGCGCTGCGATCCGATTCCACAAAAGTTCAAACAATAACCACTCAAAATACGAAGTTTGAAACAAATCCGTCCAAGCGTTTAGATTCCCCAGGGTGGGACAGACAGACATACGGACGGACAGAATTGCGAGACCACTTTTTTTGAGTTGCCCTATCATCGTAATTTCAGAATTGAACAAAATCTAGAGTTCGAAATTTTGTACGAAAACATAATCTTTCTCTTACTATCTACGTACCTACTACCTAGGTATACAAGAAAGTTAAAAATTAAAAAGCAAAAAACTCATGAATAAAATTTCAAATAATAAACACTCAAATTTATAGACAATGTTAGGTACCTATTGGCCCGGGAATGTTTCTGTGAATATAGGAAACCTATGGCACCTCCCATAGAAAAAAAAAACATTGTAAACGTTATTCTTCGACAGTCATTGGAGCCAATGTTTGTAAAACTTGTAACATTGTTATATAATGTCCTGATAGAAAAGAATATTATCTAGGCCTAGGCAATACGATTCCTGGAAAAACCAAAAATGTTTTGTATCACAGAACATTACAATAGAAACTGTTTATCACTGATTTTCAGCTAAATGAAATAAATTTTTGTATTTTTCTATTATGCACTACGAAGTGTGCAGGGGGTGCGCTAGTACCTTCTGAAATCCCAGAACTATAATTTTGTAAAAATTAACATCAAATTTATTTTGTTAATTAAATTGCTGTGTCATTCCACACTAACTTTTAATTAATTACAAATATTTTCCGCTATATCCTGCAGATATGTATGTACATTTATTGTATAATTAGCTTTAAGTTATGAAGAAAATAAATAAATTAACTAAAAATATCCCTAAATTTGTTGACACTGTCCTAAGCCCCAATTGGTTTTACAAAAACTTCTGGTAATCGTAGTGAGAAAGGTTGTTTAACAATATTTTTTGAAATGTTGTTAAATATAAAACTGTATCTACCTACCCATACCCACCTTATTTTAAAAAAGAAAAAAGAAAGAAAAATATAGATTTAAAGTAGATAATTTGGAACAATAAATGTTCATAATTTTCGAGTTTAAGGAACCATAACTTTTTTGTATCTGCATAAAATTAAAAAAAAAAAACTATTCAACATTTAATGATGTGGTACTGAACAACCGTTTTTTTAGCCATCCCGAAATATTTAGATCAAAAGTTATTACATAATATGGTTATATTCATCTCCAAATCGGAGGTGTCCCACTTCAACAGGCTATATTTAAGTATAACTTGAAATGACAAGCAACAACTGCTATACGACTTTTTGTTCGCTGAAACTTCAGGAATATATCCTTAACTGAGACACCCTGTATCAACAATTGGTAAATAGACTTAGGACAACAGATCTTACTTGAATAAGAGCCATATCTAAAAGTCTATCCAGCATTTATTGCTACTCAGTCTTGTTTGCACTCGGTAGGACATAATTTTGACGAAGGCGAAGTTTCGCCTCTCGTTTTTGTCGTATTGCTTATCGGTGTGTCCCTTCGCTCACATTAACATTCAACTCATACGAGTGATCAAATACATAATGTTGCTAGATGGCTATTCAGCAGGAAGGAAAATTCGAAATTCAAAAACAAAGCTAACCTCCAAGGCAAACCGGAGGACAATCCTTTCGGAAGATATTTTAAAATGCCGGAAACAAAACTATATATTATTCCTGTGGTTGCATGCAATTTCGGTGCTTCTTTGCATATTCTTCTCAACTGCTGCACATCCCTATAGAAGACGACTCAATACCCAAGTCATGCCGATATGTTTTTCAAGACAAAAAAAAAATTCAATTTAAGACCAGCAAGCTAACAACATTTGGTCAAAATGAAATCTTCCATATAGCCAAGGATGCAAGAAAGTGGTGCAGTACACTCGATTGTCCTTGTTTGGATATATCAAGCGGTTCTTTATGCGGAACTTTGTTACCCCATTCAAGGAGAGCGCTAGGGCATCATGAACAAAACTCCACACAAACTATGGTTCGACTAAGCCGACAAGGAAGGAAGTCATAAAAGAGAGGACGAGGAACTTTCCTTCTTCGTAAAAATCCAAATCAGAAGTGGAACATCCAACCGGGGAATTGTGAAATTTTTATTCATATGAACACAAGTTTTTTTTTTTCTTTAATCACATCATACTGAAGTTGAAACAACGGTATAGTGAGTGCCCAGTGCTATAGGAGTGGATGTGAATATTTGTTATTTTTTTTCTGTGTTCCTTCGGTCGTCAGCGTTGTCGTTTGCGTTGTTATTCCTTCCCGTGGGTCACCTGAGGGACTCTTTTAACTTTAACATCCTTCTGGTGTCTTCGATTCTTGTCCTGGGTTTGTTTTTGTTTCACGAAACGTGACACCGGGGAATCTGGTCAATGCTTAAGGATATTTGCTTTGCCATCATGACAGCGGCGAAAGAACGTATACGTCCTGTGGTCCTTGTAATGGGCGAAAGTGGATTTCTTTTTAGCCAAACAACTGCTGAAGTTAATATCTTCTTTTTCAAATATTATTCATTTACCATGGTAATTTGGTTAATGTTGGAGAGGTTATGGCGTATGACTGGACGGTGAATGTAGATGTGATGAGGGCAATACCGTCTAAGGAGGGGATAACTAGTAAAATTATTTTTGCCGGTTTTTTTTTTTTTTTTTGTTTCTCTCTTGTCTTTTGTCTTTATTGAAGCTCAGGGAATTTAAATATTCGGTACTGTTTTTGTGAGGTGCGTATTTAGTTAGCATTAAATTAGCCCCCATCAGAATAGCAGGATTAGGGATCACTGAGCAGACATCCAAGTGACCAGGAAACCAAATACGAAGCTTCGTCACTGAGATTGACCTGCAATAAAGTCAATATAGGTTTCGAGTACCAACGAAACATACGGCGTTATACGCAATAACGCCCAAGGAAATAGCGCCCAGATCGATTTGGAAATAACGCCCAAAAAAAACTCGTACAATTTGTTGTTGTTGGGAACTCCAAGGACAAAAAGACAAAACCAGTCCGAATTCAGTGAGGTTTATTTCAAGACAAAAGAATATGTATATAATGTTTAAGTATAAAGGTTAAGTATAAGACTTAAGTATAATAGATAGATTATTCACCATAGGGTGTTATATTTGTAATGAGGAATTGCCAGTATTACATTTTCAACACAACCCCTCAATTCTAATTTACAATAAACCAAGCTTTTCTACAAATTGTACATGCTTAATTTTCTTTAGGTTTTTGGTCAAAATATCAGCGACCATTTCATCCGTAGGAATATATACTAATGCGAGTTCTTTTCTTACATAAACATCTCGAACAAAATGCACCTTAATGTCTATGTGTTTGCTCCTAGCGTGAAAAACCGGATTTCTAACCAACTGTTGAGCACTCAAGTTATCTCCATATAAGATTGTTGGTTTTGTGGCTAAACGGCTAAATCCCATTTCAGTGATGAGGTTACGCAGAAATACGATTTCCTTCGATGCTGAGCAGAGCGCCATGTACTCCGCTTCCGTACTACTAAGAGCTACTGTCGGTTGCTTCTTAGATTCCCAAGACACCGGACTGCCAGCCAGGAAGAAAATATGACCCTTAAATGATTTTCTGTCATCCGTGTTACCACCCCAATCAGCATCAGTGTAGCCATACAGATCCAGCCCAGTTTTTCTGTAAGTAAGCTGATAATGAATTGTATTAGAAAGATATCTTAACAAATGTTTCGCTGCAGCAAGATGTTCACTATGTGGGTTCATATTATATTGAGATAATCTAATAACCGAATGTGAAATATCAGGGCGTGACGTGATACTTATAAAGTTTAATGATCCAATTAAAGATTGGTATAGTGTTTTGTCAACCTTGGAACAGTTTTTGCAGCCATCGCATTTTTTCAACAGCGTGCCTGGATCTAATGGTGTGCTTACTCTCCTGGAATCAGCCATGTTAAAGTTTTTTAAAAGATCCTTTATTAGCTGCTGTTGACCAATTTTAATTGCCCCCCTTGAACCATCTCTTTCAATTTCTATGCCAAGAAAATGATTCATTGGTCCCTTATCCACTATGTCAAACTGCCTTCCTATTTGTTTTTTAATTGCTTCCATAAGACTCTCCTCTTTACATGCGAGTAAAATATCATCAACGTAGACAACGATTAAAATAATTTTTCCATCCTTATGCATAATATATATACAGCTATCGTTAACACAAGGAACAAAGCCGATGTCTTTCAATATACCTACGATCTAGTTTCAAATGCCACTGTCTTCCTGACTGTTTGAGCCCGTATAAGGCCTTCTGAAGTTTACAAACTTTGTTTCGATTCGCCTTGTCTACAAAAGCAGTTGGTTGATGCATGAAAATGTCTTCATCCAAATCTCCATTGAGATACGCTGCAGTAACATCAAGTTGGTGCAGAAGTAATTCAAATTCAACTGCCAACGCAATAACTAAGCGTATGTTCGAATACCTTGCCACCGGAGAAAATGTCTCATTAAAATCAACGCCATACTTCTGTCTGCAACCCTTGGCAACAAGCCTAGCCTTATATCGATCAATTTTCCCTTCCTTATTGCGTTTAATGTTGAAGACCCACATTGACTCAATTGCACGTCTATTTTTGGGTAAATCAACAAGTGTCCAAGTGTGATTTTTCGTAAGAGAATCGAACTCATTCTTCATAGCTTCGAGCCATTTACTACCATCCCTACCATTAAGGGCTTCCTCTACCGTAGAAGGGCATTCATTTCTTACATTTTCTTTTAAAAAATTTATCGAATTAGGCGCTATGTTAGTAACTCCTCTATCTCTATTGCTCTCTATACGCACTCTCCCACTTCTTAATATTCTAGGACTTACTTCAATAGATTCTTCTTCTTCCTCTTCCTCTTCTTCTTCATTACCATCCTCGTCAGTGTTAGCATCCTTCATTTCAGCAACTGGTTCAACAGCATCCGCAGCAGCAACTTCCAAATCTTCAGGTCCCATCGCATCTTCGAAAACACTCTCAGCATCTGTCTCTGTTTTAATTTCTGGTACCTCGACTTCATTGTTATAAGGTTCTGCAAGAAGGTAATCATCATTTTTACTTATTGATTCAAAACCCTGCGTTTCGATAAATTTTACATCACGGCTAATGTATACTTTACCAGTTTTGCGATCGTATAGGCGATACGCTTTGGATCCACTTGCATAGCCAATCATTACGCATTCGGTGCCTTTTGAACTAAATTTCGAGTATCCTGGTCGCTTGTTCAACATAAACGCCTTACAACCAAATACTTTTAAATGCGAAGCAGATGGCTTAAAACCAGACCAAGCCTGAAATGGTGTAATACCTTGTAGTGTACTGCATGGTGAACGGTTTCTTAAATATACAGCAGTATTCACTGCCTCCGCCCAAACTCTTTCCGGCAGTCCTGATCCAATTAACATGCAACGAGCCATCTCTACGATCGTCCGGTTGGCGCGTTCCGCAACCCCATTTTGCTGCGGTGTATATGGTGCGGTTAGCTGGTGTCTGATTCCATTCGACTCTAAAAATTCCGTAAATGCCCTGTTTACAAACTCCGTGCCATTATCGCTCCTGAGCGTCTTGATTCGTTTCGAAGAATACGTCTCGACCATGGCTTTAAACTTCTTAAACATATCTAGCGCTTCACTCTTTGCCTTTAAAAAGTATTTGGTTGTAAGGCGTTTATTTTTTTTTTTTATTTTTAACTACGCTCTGCTACCAAAAAAGTAAACAAAAAATTTCCTTGAAAAATCATCAACAAATAGAAGAAAATATTTTGCTCCTCCAATGGACGTATTCCTCATGGGGCCGCATATATCAGTGTGTATTAAATCTAAAATACCTTTGCTTCTATTCTGTTCACACACATATGGTAGCGAGCATAATTTTGCTTTCATGCAAACTTCACACTGAATATTAAAATTATCGATTTTGCCTTTACATTTTAGACCACTCACCAATTCGTTTTTAATCATGTTGCTTAAACACTTCCCATTTAGATGCCCATACCTCTCGTGCCATAAAAAGAAGTCGCTGTCGCTGCCACGTGATTGCTTTAAACATGCATTAACCTCATCTCTCATAATTTCACAAATGTACATACTCTGCACCTTCTTTGCAGATAATAAAATATTTCCATTACCGTTCACAATTTTTGCATCATTTTGGTCAAAAATAATTTGATTACATTTTTCTGCAGCTTTTGAAATTGAAACAAAGTTCATCTTAATCGTCGGCACAAATAGAACATCTTTCAGAATGACAGTACCATGAGTTGTTTTCAAAACAACCTCACCAATGCCATCCGATAAGACATGCGCATCGTTAGCTAGTTCGATCTGTTCAATGTGCGGGCGAAAACTAGTATACATACTTTTATCACAACAGAGATGACTTGTCGATCCACTGTCGAAAATCCACGATCGGCTTGTGAACCCTCCGGCACATGCTGCATTTATCATTGCAAATGAAGATGTTGTTGTTTTATTTCTTTGCCTATCTCTGCAATTAGCTGCCAAATGTCCACGACGATTACAATTAAAGCAGGTTCCTCTAAAATTGTGTTGATCGGCTCTCCCACGTTGTTGTTGTTGCTGCTGCTGCTGATTTGGCTGCGGGGTTTGTCTTTGCTTTCGGTTTCGTACGTACAATGCCTGCTCCGGTGCGGAATTGTTTGATTCAACCCCCTCTCTTCTGTGTCCTTCTTCAAGAAGCTTTATCTTTAGGTTAGCACACGTTGGTAAAGTGTCTCGCGCTTCTATTGCAAGAACGAAATTTTCGTAGCTAGTGGGGAGGCTAGAGAGTAAAATTATTGATAGAAGTTCATCTTGGAGCTCAATACTTATCTCTTTTAATTTTTCAACGAGAGATGAAAAATTATTAAGATGCGGCAACACGTGGTTATCCTCTTGCATTTTCAACTGTAGAAGTTGCTTAAAGAGGGTTACTTTCCTCGCTGGTCCTTGTGGTTGATGAATGTTTTGTAGAATTATCCAAGCTTCATTTGATGTTGTACAATTTTTAATATAATTTAATTGGGATGGTTTAACGCATAGCAAGATGGTGGCCAATGCCTTCTCATCTTTGTTGCTCCAAGCAGAAGTGCTCCCTTGTTCTGGTTTTTGTTCATCTCCACATACGTACGACCATAATTCACTATGAATTAGCACACTTTTAATTTGTAATTTCCACGTTTCGTAATTTTTTTCGTCTAGCCTCTCAATTTGGTACAAAGAGGACGCCATTACTTTCTTGTGTTACTTCGACTATGTACTATAATTTATTTTTTCTGGGCCCATAACCTTTGTTGGGAACTCCAAGGACAAAAAGACAAAACCAGTCCGAATTCAGTGAGGTTTATTTCAAGACAAAAGAATATGTATATAATGTTTAAGTATAAAGGTTAAGTATAAGACTTAAGTATAATAGATAGATTATTCACCATAGGGTGTTATATTTGTAATGAGGAATTGCCAGTATTACATTTTCAACAGTTGTTGCAAAATGTTTCGTCATTTTGAGTGTTATTTCCATTCCAGGGTTCGTTTTTTTGACAAGCTGTAAAGCCCAAAATAGTAAGTGGAAATGCGTTAACAGTGGCAGGAGTATGGGGGGCATGCTGCCCCTGCAACCCCTCTGCTTGGGTTTTCTGCTGGATTTTGGAGTAGGTGGGAGTTCGTACTGCAAAAAAAAACCTTCAATACATCCAATTTCGCACATACTCCAAATTTGACAGTAACCCCAAGCAGGAGGGTTGCAGGGGGCAGCATGCCCCCCATACGTATTAAACTGCAAATTATTTTTGGGCTTTACTTCCATCTTCCATTTTTGGGCGCTATGCATTTTTTTGGGCGTTATTTCCAAATCGATTTGTTCGCTATTTCCTTGGGCGTTATTGCCTAACGCCGAAACATACTCCTGCCAAATGTTATTTACTTGCTGCGGTTTTGTATCGTTGACGCGGTGTAGGCTGTGCGTGCCATTTTTGTTATCATTTGAGAATGACATACAACATGGAGTAAAAGTTCATGCATCGTCGCCAATTATTGAAAAGAAGGACAAAAGATATTGGTTGGTTTCGTCTTAGTTTTTGTACTGTCGCAAGTCGATTTATTGCTGGTATAGAGATTTCCAGAATCAGAATTCGATTTACATTGTATCCCTTTTTCTAACTCGAATCTTCTACTAAAAACCAAGGGGAAAAATACTTGTCAACTTTTTAAACACCGTTAAGTTACGAATGATTGTTGGGTGTTGTATATGTAGGTAGGCGCTGATTGGGAACATCTTCGCGATGTCTAGTCTTCAGATTGGGCTTATTTTACCTCCCTGTTCAAGCCAATCGGTTTGTCCAATCGGGCTCGACTTGCTAAACGAATACGTGTGTATCGAATACCAAGAAAATATCAACACTATCATGGCCTCTCGGAATTGGCGGTCGTGAATAATAAATGTGACAGATATACCTACCTAACCTTAGTTAGTCTGACATATTTATAGATAAGGTCATTAAGGTTTTTTCAGGACTAGTCAGGGTGCTGAAAAAGCAATTGTGGTATGTATGGATAAAACCTCTCCTCTATATGTCGACGGTAGTTGTCTCACATCTCCAAAGTGGATCACTAACACCGGAATATCTGGCTTGCATCCTCTAGGATGTAGCTTATGCATTGGTGTTAACCTCGGAACAAAAAAGGGATAACGGAATTCAGATCTGCACGTGGAATGTACGGACCCTATAGCCAAACAATTGGCGTACCTTCACCCGAGACTGTTATACAAAGCAAACATACCTGCAATTCAGGAATTACGATGAAAAACTGTAAAACGGGGAAAAAAACTGTGACATTTATGAAGCTGATTGCTAGAGAGCTGAGACAGCTCTTTTTTGGATTTAGCACACGCAGTCGACTTAAAAAAGAAGTAACTATATTGACCCGAAATGAACATCTTATGACAAACCGCTTCAAGACAAAATTCGCCAATATTAACCTGGAAAAAGATGTTGCTACCAAAGAAATACTCGCCTCAAGACAGATAAGCAATGTCCTTCCTAAGTATTAAATTAAAATCATTTTCGGTTAGCATCAAGTTTGACATCGATGCCAAAAAGAAATTAGAGCTTAGAGGTACCGCAGCTAATGTTTGGAATTTCTATTTCACCCAATCACACTTACGAAAACACCGGCTCGGAAGCTCTATGTGGAAAGATGTGGGGAACATCGGCTTTCTCGCGAGGAAAAAGAAAAAGCACTTAAAAAGCGCACAATCGAGGAAATAGAGAGGTGCTACTCCAGAAGCAATGTTCCAAAGTTTCACCAAAACATAAAAAGAAAGTGACTAGGCAACAAGACCAGAACCAGAGACCTGTAAAGATCACCAAGGAAAAAGAATCACAGTCGTTGTTCGGGATATTAAAAATATCTTCTAGAGACAATTAAACGGCTATACATTTTGTTCAATGTC
The DNA here is from genome assembly GCA_955612985.1 of Cheilosia scutellata. Classification (NCBI taxonomy): domain Eukaryota; kingdom Metazoa; phylum Arthropoda; class Insecta; order Diptera; family Syrphidae; genus Cheilosia; species Cheilosia scutellata. The sequence goes on from OY015312.1 coordinate 48,338,377, forward strand.
CAAATTCCTTTGTCAGGCAGAACGAACCTGGGCGATGAGATCCAAGATTTCCGTCTATACCCATAATCAAATGAATTGAGGATAGCATCTAATTTGCTGTAGGTATATATAAAGTATCACTTCCTACTTCATGGTTCAGAGGCATGGACTCTATCAAAAGCGAATGAGGCTACTCTTGGCTGCTTCGAGAGGAAAATATTTCGAGAGCCCATCCCAGCAGGGAAGAATGGAGAAACGGACTCGTATACCTAGCACGCCATAGCCGTATTTACAGACGGATCTAAAATGGACACTGGTAGGTTAGGTATATAAAAATTGGTACGCGAGGGAGTCACTTCTTCCACGACCTGGGCGAGCTTTAGAGTACATTAATAGACAGCATAATGAACTTGATCCAATCATCAGGATGGTTTGTATGTAACAGCACAGTAAGTAATTGATAACGAGATTAATAGACGGGGTTATAATGGGTAAGAGACAACTTCTCGAGGGCATCACAATAGGTCAGTAGGTACTATATTTGACCTGTGTGTGGAACGAAGTATCCTTTGCCAGCCCACCAATGACAGATATGGTCACTTGAATCGAAATTGATGAATTCGTTCTTTAGGTAGACATGCTTAATCCAGAGTTAACATTTTTGGAAAAATTAATACCGTTGATGATTACACAAAACTATGGATTTTTATTACTGTAATTGAGTCTCACTTGTTTGATCACAATTCTATTCAGTTAAAAGTGAGCTTCGTTGCTAAAAGCGATTTTTCAATTAAGAGAATAATGATCTTCAAGCTGCTCAAGTGCCCAATCCGCGAACTTCCGACAACACGGTCAATTCGGATGTAGGCAGAGATATTTTCGAAAAAAATACTGTAGGTATGTATTTCCAATAATTTTCTTAGTATCCCTTCAAAGCTCAGGTTTGCTACAGAATCACCGAGTCACAATGCTTGATTGAGACATGAATTGATACAGAAAACAGCATCGCTAAACATCATCTTACCTCATAAATTACTTAATTTAAAATTAAAACCACCCATCAGTCCACCAAGCTTTTCAGTCGTCCCACTGCGCCTTAATCTTTTTTAATCTCTTAATATTCCAATCGATTAGCAGCAATAAATTCACCCTAATGTATAATACAAGCAATCCACTCCCATATATATAGCCGACAAAGCAAAAGTCAATGCAGTGCAATAAATTTTGAGAGACGCTATACGACGACCCATAGCACATCTCAGCTGCCTGAAAGTCTCAAGACGAGCAGCTCTCTCCTTCACTCCATTGTATAGGTATGTGTAATGTGTATGCGACAATGTGCAACTGAGGTCCACTCTTAGCCTAATATTTATTACCATGCCAATGAAGTAGAATCACAATCTACGACCGACTACAGATACTTTAGTTAGTTTCCAACAACGTCCCAGAACGATATTGAAATGAAGATTACCACCACCAGTGTGTCACAGCCAGACGACATCCCACAGCTTCATTGGCCCGATTGAATCCTTTCTTGGCTATCGCATGTCCTCGTCCCCATCGAATAAGTTTTCATTTTCACGCTCTTTAACTAACTAAACACACAGATACATTTTGTATCTGAGAACTGAGACCCTCTGCTGGTGGCATGGCGATGGCATGGCATCGCATCGTGATCAAATTAACGTCACAATTTATTAAGCAAACACACTCATATACATACGCGCTGTTTCGCTCTAAGTAATCCCCACGTCCTTCCTAATGAAATGATGAGTCAGCATTAATTTGTATTTACATTTATCTGTCGGATTGTTATTGTTTCTGGTTATGTGACTGCGACCCTGACCGGGTAAAGAGAATCGATGGTGATGTCTGTAGCCTGTTGTAACAATATTCTCACAAGATGCCAATAAAAGGAAGTTTTCTCTCAATATTGGCCCAAATTGGCGTAGATTACTCTTGCCCCTATATCCGTTTGGCCTTTTCCATGGGCCATCAAAAATGTGCTTGTTCATGGAATTTTGTATGCCAGTCAGGTTCGCTAGTCCGATTATTTGCTCCAGAGCAATGCAAGCTACATATTATCTTCTTCTTTTATACAATATCGGAGGGAATGCATATCTTTTTATCCGACTATGTATCTGCGAGTGTATCTCTGAATGTACAAGTACATACTAGATACAAAATAATAAGGAAGATTTATATTGAAAAGTATCAGTGCGCTGTTTCAAGAGTAGGTACATATGTATATACAATACAAATATATTCTTGAATGTTATGCTGCAGTTGACTTTATAAGGATGTTAGGTGTTTCGAATTTCGACATAGTTACGACATAGAACTACTTTGACTGTGTGGTCTGTAATTTGCAAATGAAATTGTAAGCAATTTTCTTGTGTGGTAAAACCAGGATATCAGGCAGAGTTGGCATTTCAAGGCTAAATGAGAATTTGGATAAGGTTATGCTGCATTTTAATTAAATCCTTTGACATAAAGGCATTACTGAAGCCTATACCTACACTGAGAGTAAAATGTTCAAGAAAATTTAAATTTCTCTCATTCAACCGTTTGCAATGCGGCAAAGGGTCGATGGTATTTTCAGATTGCTGTCCTTGTCAGCCCTAGTTACTGCAATGTCCATCAAAAGTTTCTAGTTCAATGGAACACATGAAATTCTAAAAACGCACACAAAAAAAAAAAACATGTAGGTATGCACATTGCATTGAAATATCCTTGCCTTTGCACAAAGCAGATGCAAATTTTGTGGGCTCGGATTCACAGTGTTACTGTGTATGAATATTTAGCAAACATATACACTTAGATATGGTGTCCTCTGATTGCTCAAAGGAAATTTAAATGACGAATATGTACATATATTGTAGGAATTAATTTAAAGGATATCAATGAATGCTTTTGTGCCAGAGAAGAGACTTCATATTATGTGACCTCATCCCAAGAAATAGGCATTATCCTCATTGAAATCTGAAATGATGTGTTACCAAAGTGATTTGTTGGTTTAACTTATCCCTAGGCAGTAACAATGTAGACAGACGAAGTAAATCACGATTAAATTTTCGAAATTGAGCACATTTCCTAAGTTATATAATTATAAACATTGTATGTATGTCTTTCAAAACTACCTCACTTACAGATTTGGAGAAAATTACCGGAAGGACAAACAAACCAAATATTGGCTAGATTTTACTTAACTCCTACTCCTACCGGCTGGGCATGGCACGACCCCAAAGTTCCAGAAATATAGGGCACTAAAATCCATCGGACTGTGAAGGAAAACTGTTATTTTGTTATAACGGGCAGTAAATTAAAATCTTGTCCAAATATTTTATCTGTAGATATTTGATTAGGTATGCTTATCGCAAATACTCTAACTTGTCGTTGTTAAATCGCTTTTTACTTGTCCTCTTCTTTGCTCCATATACCCAGCCAAGTGGCATCCCCAAGCAAATAGTGATGTGCAAGTGTTGTTATAATTTAATGCTTTTTCTATATCTTACAACTTTCGGTTTCATTGGGCCTTACCAATAATCATTTTTAACCTTCAACTTAAATATTTTGACGGTCACAGTGAACAATTTTATATGGTAATTTTCGCCATTGTGACTTCGTAAAAGTTAGCCTGGACACTAAAAATGATTATTAGTACCGCGGATTATGTACTTTAACTATTCTTAAATCAGTGGTGGATTTATCAGAAGGCGGGGGTAGGCTGTAGCCTAGGGCGTCAGATTTTAGGGGCGGCAAATTTGTGGCCAACATTTTTTGTATGTCTTAAAAAAAATAAAAAGGTTTATATTTATATAAGTACCTATAAATGTTATTGAGTCCACACAAACAATTCGACATGTAATATGTTTCATCACTAGAAACATTTTGTTTTACAATTAACGTGGTCGCATTTGTTTGTGGTGCGGAAACGAGTGGCATATAGGCATACGCTGTGGGCTGTGGCATTGATTTCGAGAAAGAGAGAGATAATAGAGCGGCGCGCAGTACAAACGAGTTCTGTTTCTCGTACTCACTCCCGTTCCTATTTATTTCAAAAACAAAAGAAAATCCGTATCGGTTCATAGCGTCCCCTGAATGGATATAAAATGTTTGATTTTCTTCTTTCTGTACAAGTACTACAAGTCCTACCACTCTACCAAATTTAACCATTCTACGGCAATGGAAAGTGGCCGAAATAAATAATAACCAATGTCCAAAAGTGGACGTATACCACCCCTTCAATAGAAAATCTCAAGTTTTGTACTTTTCCCAGTGCATGCACCACAGGATATAGCATTCTGCCAAATTTCACGATTCTAGGATGGCCCAGAAGTGCTTCATAATTTTGATGATCATCATCTAAGTAAGTGAGTCAGTCAGTTACGGTTTCTGCGATTTTTGAAGTCCTGTATGTTGAGAACCACTAATGGTATAGAGATGAAATTAGGTCAGGTGGATCTTTTTAATGAGCTTGGTATAATATGTTTAGGTAAATGTAAATGTTGAAAAGTTTGAAGTTATTGGCTTAATTGGTTCCGAAGTTAGAGGGGTCGAAAATAGCCTGAGTTTGCTCCTGCAAAAAGGGTAAGTGCTTTTACTAGAGAACTTGGCTGGGGCACTACCGATGCCCTTTGATGTACTTGCACCTACAAAGTTTAATTAAAAATAAATAATTGGCACAAAAGGTCTGTACCATTCGATTGTCTGAGTTTGGAGATATTAGGTATATGTATTATCAACTGCTAGTGAAATGACAGTTCATACAAATTTTGCCCAGAAAATGACGCCAACATAAAATAGCGCTTGTGGTTCAGAGAGAAAAATAAGTGAACCAAAAATGACAACCACCTTGGATTTCTCCATGAGTGAATTTACCAAGTAAAACGGTTAAAATTCAAATTTTTTACAATAGATGTCACAACGAATTTCCAATTTATTCCGCTCCGAACCACGAGAGGTGCTGCGTATGTTAGAACCAACGAGAAGTTGTCTACTAGCAGTCTATATAATAATATGCCAATGGAAGGGACCTACATTTTATGCCGAGTGCGAACGGCTGAATTGAGAAGCTTTTGGAGGATAGTTATACCAGTTATACTCTCGGATGTTTGTCAGACATTCCCCGAGAGGTGGTGGAGTCTGGAGTTAAAAAAACCTTAAAATAATGTTTTTTTTTGTGTGTTTTCCAGGGATAGAACCTTCGGTCCTTCGCACAGTAGTCCAGCACTCTAACCCCTGAGCAATGGCTCACATAGTCTAGTAAGTATGGTTTAGTATAGTACATAATATTCCATTTAGAACCCTAATTCTAGTCCACATAAGCTCTAGGTTAGACCCCAAGTCTGCATAAAACACAACCGGAAAACAATATTGTTTTGCTTTTTAAACTCAACACAGAATTGGCCTTAAAATGTTGCTTATGAATTTATGAATTACCTATAAATTTAGTTTCTTTAAAAAAAAAATAAGCATTTATTCATCTCCAAATTTCCTAGAAAAATAATTTATTAATTTTTCCGTACGAAAAACTTTTTCTGCTCAGTCAATTCCACAACAATCTTCCACTGAATTCCTATGAAATGATTGGGTTAAATTTCTGTTTCGCCTTTATTCGAATGCATTTTCCTGATATACCTATAACTGATGCCTTAGTCAATTTCAATATTGCAAACGAAATCAAATTTTGAAAATGTTGTATGTATAATTTCCCTCTTTCTGTAGCAGAACACTATAAGTGTCAAGAAACACTTGTAGAATTGTGTTTCAATGAGGACAGGTGATTTGAATATTGTCAAAAGCTGACAAGGGCATTTTTAATGTATGTAATACCTAATGCCCAAGATTCATTTTGTGTAACTAACGTATTCTAATGTTACTTATGTATAGTTAGTACTTAGGCTACGGACAGAGTGAACGCGAGAAGCGAAGCGAAAGTTAAAGCTAAAGATTCTAAGCTATAAGCAAAGCGAATCGTGTCCATAATGAACGCTAACATCAACGCTTCGGAAGTGCATCAAAATTAACAACATCCTTGAATTATGGAAATCGATTCGTTAGAAGAAGAGGACTTTCCATTGAATATTTTATTTTTCAGCCATTTATTGTTTGGAAAAAGACAGTCCGTTCAATATAGTAAAAATACGTAATAAATATGACGAATTTTATCATCTTTACAAAGATTTACGAAGACATCCGAAAACATACCGACAAAAATTGCTGAATGCTTTTGAATGTCATTAAAAGTATTCGATTATATACCCAAATCTATTGACAGCTTCGTTTTATCTTGAGTTTCTTGCTAAAAGACTGAGCAGAAGAGTTTATTCGCTTTTAGCGCCAAGTTTCGCTTAGCATGTGTCTTCGCATCGAATCTACTATGGCCAGTGTAATTAAAGTTTATGGGCGCAGTTTATTAGCTTTGACCTGTCAAACCTTAGCTTTAGCTTTTCGCATGCACTCTGTCTGTAGCCTTACATTTGCGCTTTCCTTATCATTTTGCCAAAGTAGGTACGTGCCTTATACGTCCAATTCTTATTTTTCGGAACTACGTTTTTGCCAGGCTGTGTATTTCCTTCCATTTTGCACATTTATTTTCTTTTGTTAGGACATCACTGAAAGCACGAAAAAGGATATCTTTTCCTCTCTTACTTTAGTTAAAATAGCATTTTTTTTTTGTTTTGCCATCTTCACCTCTTAAACACTTGTCAAAGAATGCCGAATAGTCAAGGAAATTTAATTCTTCTGACAAGTGTAACTATGAAATCGTTGTCTGAATCCAATCTAAGACTTCCGAAATTGTACTAACAAAATCTGCAAACTGCAGGAACAATTTCTTTTCCAAAACTCTTTAGTCCGAGACTATGCGAACTGAGACTGTATTGTAGTTTTAGGCTAGCCGCACATTGGATACGAATTTGCATCGTAAGTAAACGTATGAATATTGAATGGTTGGTAGTACGAATAGAGTAAGCACACTGAATACGATTTCCTCTGTTAAATAAATAGTGTCCCGTGTCCCATACCCCCTTTAGTGTCCATAATCCAAGTAAATGCATTTTGTGTTCCATCTTATATTCTAAATGAAATGGAAAACAAAAAGCAAGTGGAATACAATGGAGTGTCAAATATTAAATTACATATGTTTATAATATTATCTCTTTTTGGAAAACATAATTAAATGTGCTCGGACGGAGAGATGGGAAGTAAGAGACTAAAATAAGTAACCTCAATAGTTTATGTGAAGAATTTGAATGAAGTGCGAATTGCTCCATTGAGTCATTGGAAAAAGTCAGCCATCAAAGAAGTGCCTACTCTTCCCTGCTTTCTGATTCGCTCCAGCGCAGCGCCATGGTCCCCAATTCATATCATGGGAAGTGGAAGTTACTCGTGCAACAATAAAAGCAATGGCCGACAAAAAAAAAATTGGAAGAAGAACGAAATGAGCTCTCGAGTATAAAAAAAACCAAAGTAGTAGCAATCGAAGGAATAAAATTCACAAAAATAAAACCGGAACCACAAGAAACCTCTTGAGGGCGACAAAAGGAAACCAACCGACATCAGCGTACCACCCATTGACGAATTAGTCTGAAAATAGATGCTACTCCCACACTCGTACACACAATCCAACAAAAGGAGTAGAAATTACAACAAGTGGAAGTGAAGAAAAAAAAAATCGTCCTCAATGAGTTGAAGAATACACGCTTCCGCAATTTATTTTTCCACAAGATTTGCCATCCAATCAACTTGTCTATTACAGGAATATTGGAATTCTTCTAAGTTCCTCATTGGGATCCTCCACCTCTTCTTACCATATCTTTTGCCATCTAAAGTTCCGCACTCAACTTACATTCAGACAAAAAAAAAGAAAAAACAGAAAAACACTCCCAAGTCCAAGTTAAATGAAAATGAACTCGAAAGGACTCAAGTGAAGTGAAAAAATGCGGCCCCCACAAGGATGATGGTCGTGATATTTGTCCCTGGTCCTTAAGTGCCAACCAAACTAACAAATTCGTACGCTTCCTTCCGCCTTTCGCATTTGACCACCATTGGCGCTACTAACAGCATACAGATGAATGCCTTCGAAGGAGTCCTATTAACACGTCATCATCGAACAGAGTTCTTGAGATCCTTTTAACCAGCCGACGACAGTGGGTGTTGGTGTTGCCACCCACTATCCACCACTTTCCCCATTCTTAAGTCTTCCATCAATTATTTATGGCTTTGAGGAAAGGATGAAAAAAAAAGAGAAAAAGACGGGAACGGAATATGGGGGGTTCTTAACTATGTGTGTGCACTTAAAGACATCCTTTGAGTATTCCCCATTGCCATTGCCTGTGTCAAGCACTTTACTTCATCGTCCTTCTTCAATTCAATAATGGTCCTTAATTTCTTTTCTAATTCTTTCGACTCTTCTTGTGCTAAAAATGCTTCACATTTCCCATGGAGGTTGTGTAGTACGTCTACGTGGAGCTGGCCGATGCGATACGAAGTAGGGGCTGCAAGCATATACGAGCTGAGGGCAGACATTACGATTACCTACAATATTCAGATCGACGTGAATGCCTTTTATTAACGGAAATTCTTTGGCCATTGATGTGGACGTAAAAATAGAGAGGATAGCAATGGAGATGGAGCGTCTGTCCGAATTTATTTCATCTGGCATCAGTTACGTTTCAAAGTCAGAGACATCATAAAACGACTTGAGTTTTAAATTGACTTCTTGATTAAAGGTTTCGATAAATCAATGGCATTCGTTTTTTCGTTTGATGTTTGTTTGTAATACCTTGAGGCTACATCTATATTAGGTTTTACGTTTTTGGTTAGAATTAAAGAAGTGTGCGTGTAAGTGCCTGACGCGAATCCGAGTTTATAGCATCTTAAAACCTCACTGTATAATACGCAGGTTCCATATATGTTACTTGACTTGCTTTAGAGGGTGATTACAGTCCAACAGCCCCTGCAGCCAACTTGGTCCCTAGCTATATGCGTCCAGTTACAAACACCAAGTTGGTTGATATCGATCTCCAATTGTGCAGTGCGCAACACTTGAGGGAGGGCCTCTTTCTCTGTTTCGTTCTTTCTCAGCTCTGGGCTCAGAGACTCGTTGGGCTGGTGAGTTATGTATTAACCTCAGTCGTTGGTTTTAAAGCTTTTCGACCTGGTCAACACCGCTGTAAAGTTAGTTCTTGAACTTCCTCCTCCATACTTGATCGATATACAAATTGGAGCGAATATATCAACCGAATAACCTATTCCTCAAATATATCAACACATACAAAGAGGCCATACTGCGACAGCTCGCTTCGTTCTCCTTTACCCTCTGGTAGGTCATCTGAATATTGCCTCTGCAGTAGCATACCTTTAATTTGACCGCTTCTGGTTGTTCCTCGCTTCTTTTTGGCATGTAAACCTTGCGGGCAGCCCTCCAGCCGGTACTCCCTGTCAAACCAGGGATTTCGTTGTAGTCCTAGTCGCCCATTGCGATAGATCCAGCACATCAGTGGCGGCACTTCTGATCAGTGTTGCTGAGAGGTTAAAGGGAGCCCTCTGGCGGTTTCTTTCTTTACAACGTACGTCTACCGCCTCAATTGGGCTTTGATTACCATAAAATAATGTACGTAATGATCCCTATACAAACCAAATTTTAGATCCCTAACGTTCGTTAATAGGTATATACCAATTGCTACTTGCAAACAAAAACTGAAGCTGGATGCTATCGAGAGTGCAAATCTTAGGTGGTCAAGAGGAAATACATGTGTAGCAACAAAACAAATTTGGCCTAAGCTGGATTTGAAATGCTCTAAGAATTTGATTTCTCTCAACAGGTTGCATATCGGCACTCTACAATAGGTGTCAGTGTCATCACCGGTCACTGCCTAATAAGGAAGCACGCCGGCCGTAAGGCTATAGACCTTTTCGCAAACGATTTTTGCAGAAGCTGTATGGATGAATAAGAGGAGGAAACTATTCATCACCTACTTTGTTCCTGCTCCTGCCCAACTCTCTCCCGCAGAAGGAAGCTTCACATAGGGTTAGGAGCCTTCAATAATAACTACTTAGGTGATCTAACAAACTGACATCAAAATCAGCTTAATCATAAGAAGCTCAAAATGGTTTAACACATTGGGAGAGATAAACGTTCTCCAATGATCCGCTTCATGGTATCACAATTCACAATGGACCTATGCTGGTCTAAGTGTGTTGTCGTTTCCTAGCTGTCAGCCACTTTCAACTTAACATTCTTCAACTCGTTAGGTCAATGAAGTCAATGTGTCAATCCTGCAAAAATGTACTTGCGGTTCCGCTTCCGTGACAGACTTACTAACCATTTTCATACATAGGCGCGGATTACGCTTCCGGCAATGGAAGTGTAATCTTGATTAACAGACTTCCTCCCGTTGGAAATACAGATGTCTTGGCCGCTTGACGGACAGACGGAACAGATTCCCGTAAATTGATTTTCTCTTTGCTGCCATAGTTGTTAATACCTCGATAATATTATTAGCATTAAGTATATGAAAGGAAAAAGCCTGTTCTGATAAAGGTCGTTGAGGACAGATAACCTGTTTTGAATTTCAATCACCTTTGACGTTATGACCGGTAGAGATGATAATTTACTTCATATGTAGTAGATCTACTTCATTTTTTAATTATTGCTAATCTGCTACGTAGCAACTTATTTCTACTTCGTTTATTTATGGTTCGAAATATCATTTAAAATAGACAATATTGATCAATTTGGCTCTAAATATATCAACAACGACGAAAATATCAACGAAATATAAATATCAGGAAAAAAATCTGTCATGTAATGCACTATAGAATATCATTTATGTGCTTCTGTCACACCACACATCCATCTATAGATCCCATTATCCCATTGAAGACCTAACTTTATCATTTTGAGCATTTCGCTAAATGTCTGCTTCGTTTTTTGTAAATCTACTTCGTTTTTTCGGGCAATTTGCTACCTTTTTTGGGTTCAGCATTATCATACCACTCCGCTGACTGCTGACATCGCTTTTTATCTCAAGTATTAAACTCTCCTTGTTCGTCGCTCTGCTTTAGTTGGTAAGTAAATCGCTTAGCCTTCCCACACCCACTGCAATAATGTCGACTTCGGTGGCGGGTTGTGCTATGGGCTTGCTTAGCCCAACTGAAACGATTCCTCATTTTTTGTATGCGGGAACTCTTTGTTGATGGTAAACTTTTCACACATCCTCGCTGTCCATTGCTCCAAACACCCATTTGGAAAACTCTCTGAAACTCTCGCTTTTGACGTTTTGGTCGAAAGACGTACTTAATTTTGACATCAATTTGGCGAAGGTTATCAATGTTTGCTTACGTTTCCTGTGTCAGTTCCGCTGGAAGTCTTCGTCTGAGATGCTGTTGCACATTAGGTCCAAATGTCTTGTACGGTTTCGCAATTATGTGAGGTTTGTTTTCAGCTCAGCTTTGCTTTTCGAAAATGACCCCTCGTGCTAGTTCAACACTGCCTGCGCCCACGCGAGAGAAGTTATTGAGAATATTTTCACTCACCGTTAAACTTCCAAAATTTGCTATAAATATTTCTATCAAATACAGTCATTAATATCGCAATGACTCCCATCAAGTTTAGAAAATATGTATTTTCACAAATAAGTCCTTTATTGGTCGGTGCCCGCCCTACGACTCACAATCACAATGTTTTTGCTACTTTCGAAAGCTATTTAGCAATTTATTTCCAAATACGCATAAATTTCGTCTACGTGGTCTATAAATATAAAGTTCTGCTTATTAGCATCATGTGTGCTACAACGTTCATTCATTTCGATTTGTTTTTTTTTTTCGATACCTATTAACAATCCGGATCGCAATATTTTACAGACTGCGGTAATAAAAAAAATAAGGTAAGTACACGCGTCATGTCACATCCATCACAGTATACAAATGTGATGCTGTAAAATTACTGGAAAGTGATAAAAGTATTCAGCGAGGGAAAATTCCCGGATATACAGGACTACGTCATCTACATACAACATAATATATGAGTTATAACGTTATGAGTCCTAAAAATTCTAAATTGAAACTAGCAACTTCCTTTATGCTACCAATATGAACAGAAGTTGGTATGAAAAAGCGTCGTCGTGGGATGGAAAACGTTCCAAATTGAATTTGTGTGTACCTACTTAGAACAGAAGAACATCCTAAAGAACCTGGTAAGTTGAATGTAACACAAATGTAGGATGCACTACACCGAAGGAGGTAGAATTCGTGATATTATTTAAATTAAAACGTGTTTCACTATGAAGGACGTTTCGTGTTTTGTAGTGCACCTTCATGCGGGGATGTCCTTTTTATTTTCCTTTTTTTCTATCTCTCTTAACATTTAAAAGGGGTCTTCTCCAATGCATTCGTGCATTCAGCTGAAGGATGATAAAACGTTTTTCTTTCCATTTTCAATCTCATTTCGCTCATTCTGCACTCGACAACCCAGTTTGCTGGAAAGACTTGCGTGGGGATGGTGGCGGAAAAGGGATTGTTCCTGGAAATCAAATGCAGATAAATTCATCTTAGTATATATCTCTAACGTAATGAAATCTTTGGAAAAAAAATTTGATAGAAGGAAAGAAGTACAAATTAAGTAATTTTAATTAACCGTTCAATGAAAGAACACGATGACGTCGAGGCGAAGCAAATGCAAAGCAGAAACTTGTTAACTTCCTGGTACGGACAAATTTGAGTCATTGCTCTTCTGTGCAAATTAATTTGGGTCATTTTCAGGTGAGGTCTGTCTGCACTTCTTTTCCATCTAAGAAGTGCAAGCATTGAGTTCTATATGGGTAGGTTTTTAAGCGGTTTCCCATTTAAATTTTAAAGTCGAGTGCGCGCAGGCATTTTTCTATTCCAATAATTTTCTTAGATGTAGAGCATTCCGCATCCATCATGGCACAGTGGCTCAGATTCGTGTGCTGGACCAGGGAGTAGGAGTGGGATGAGATTTGGCTCCGTACGCTGACGTCAAAATTTCGAAGTGTCGAGAAAAAGCGTTGTTTTTTTTTTTGTATTAAAGGTACCTACCACACTCTTTGTCCAATTTTGAGGAATTTTCGCAGGAACAGGAATACTTTCGGGCCAATACCCAGGATTGTCTGAAAATGTAAGCTCAATCGTTTCGGTGGTTTTCGAGATAAAGTATAATGATTTTTTGTATAAAACGTGATACGCCCCTTTGTCCAATTTTGATCAAACTTAGCCTATCGCAGTACTCTTTCCCGTAGCTGACAGAATGTCAATTTGACAGTTGAAAGTTTATTTGTCGTTAGTAACTTTTGCAATTTTACGATGAATAGATTAACGCCAGAACAACGCGTACAAATTGTGCAAACTTATTTTGAAAACCATGGTTTGGTTCGCCAAACTTATTTTGCGCTACGTCCATTATTGTTCTCCGATGAGACCCATTTTGGATAAAACAAGCAAAAAAACCCAGAAGCCTTTGTCGAGACGCACTTACATTAAAACTTACTGTTTGGTAAGTGGAATCATCCAGCCCATATTTCTTTAAGGACAATGCAGGCCAGAATGTTACCGTCAATTGAGAGCGTTATAGAAACTGACTTCTTCGTTCCTCAGTTGAATGGCATTGACGTGACAGAGCTTTGGTTTCAACAAGATGGCGCAACATGCCGCACGTAGGCGACACCAGAGACGTTGGACGATTTGGAAGTCAATATTCGCATTCTTATTGCTTCTTGCTCATGCTTAAATTGGACCCTACGATTCCGCTTCATTCGAACTAGCCGTGGCGCCACGCCCAAAATCATTTTAAAGCCGTAATGACATAAAATTATCTATTTAAATAATAAATAATTATCATATTGAATTTGTATACCTCTAAAAAAAACACCCTTTATTTCTCGAAGTCAGTAGCTACTTTCGATTTTGTACGCTTTCTTATTCCTATTCCTAAAAAACGAGGAGTTTTCGATATGATATTCTTTTCAATACAAATTCTAGAGTCTACAGTGATATGGGCATTTGAGGTCGTTTTCTTGGCCGCCCGGCTGACACAGTCCCACTGCCCACTGGTCGTTCAATGCGGCGCATAGCCACATGACACCGAGCAACCTGGAGCTACCCTTGTGCCTGTCGTTATGGCGAGAATGTCGCTGCCGTGGCTGAAGACGCATTGTAGAGGCAAACTGCACGCGCCACAATCTACATTTTAGGTCCGCATAAATTAAAGAACCATTTTATTGGCGATATATTGAAAACCGTTAATATCCGGATTTACCCTCATTAAAATTAAAAGATAACGACGAAAATAATACACTGTCATATTCTTCCTCAGTTTATGACTTTCTCTCTTCATCTTATTCATCAGTGTCCCGATTTTATGATATTCTGCAAAAAACATTATAAAAGCTTTGATTAAGAAGTTTCAAAACTCTCATACTTCTTACGACTGTTCAGAGAGTACTCCTAGAGACCTAGACAAATGGAAGAAGATGCAAATTCCGTTTCAAAAAGGAAAATAATGAAATCCTCCATTGCTCGAATATCATCAGTCAGCATCAAAGAAGCACGAAGGAGGTAAACTTCGTTTAATGGTTAACATTTCAACTTGTCTTTTAACTGCAATTCTGCACAGGTACTAGATCCTTTTGATGCTGTACTTTTGCGCTTTTATTTCTTCTTTAATATTCTCTGTGAATTTAAAAAGTTTTTTGTTTTTCATATTTTGTGTCGGATTTATATGCCCGCACCCGCAAAGCTCAAACATTTCATTTGTTTCAAAGGGATAGTTTCCAAAGGAAACAAAGGAATATTATTTGTTCATTCCTTCGAATGAGACCTATTTTAGGAATTCCGAATTGGTTTATCTATTCTCAACACCATTCCAGAAGCGTCCAGCACACCTTTGCATACTTTTTGGGTGGATTTGGATCTAAGATTAACATTAAAAATTCTACACAGAGGCTATACCAGAAATCTATAATCCCAAACGATTTGAAACATATTATAATAGGTCCCTTAACGCTCTTTATGGGAATCGTTGTAACGCATGCAGACGATAATCCCATGAAGCACATGGTGTGATAACATGTTTACAGTAGTGTGTTGATAATTTGAACCAATGTTTTGGCTTTCAAATATCGATTGGGTAGATTGTTCAAAAGGATTTAATTGTTGTATACATTTGATGATAACCATAGACTGAAATTTGTATATCCCATGGAAGTAGCCATTTGATACAGAATTCCACTTCCTTTAACAAAATGAAATGTATCAATTTGTTGTAATCCATTTGTACAACTACAAAAAGTGATTGCATTCGATGTCCTACCGAAAATTACTGACAAGCTTTCCGGTGCAAACTTTCAGTTACAACACTGACATTCATAATATACATTATAGATAGATACTTAAGGAGCACTCAAAAATTACTTTCAATATTCGGAAAGATTTGTAAATCGCGACAAAACATACCTCAAGGTTTGTCTACTAAATTGGAGTTGGTTTCATTGCTGTTTGAATTCAGGACTTAGGCTAATCCATATGGGCCGGAATCCAGTTGTAAGAATTTTTGTATGACCAGTCTCACCTTCATCCTGGCGGAACGACTATCGTAGTTCAGCTGATAGTGCGTAAGTTTGCTCTTCGAAGTCATCTTCGCTGTGAGATGCGATGCATCATGATTACAAGCGTGCTAAATCCTACAAGACTGCATTTCAAAACCTGTTTGGTAGAAATGATGATAGATTTGCTTGCCAGAAAAGAATTTGCTTTAAGGGTCTTCGTCGATATAGAGGGCGCTTTCAACAGTGCTGGTCAAAAAGTTGTCGGCCTCACCAATGGAAATAATGACAATGAACTTCTGATCGCTAATTTGATTTGGATTTTGGAATTGGATTTGGGAGCACGGCTTTGGAAGATCTAGCAAAGATATACCTCTACCAGATTTAAGATGATTCATCAACAGCTCGGAATGGTTTTGTTAGTTGCATGTCCTATCAATGGTCCTCAATAGCTTCTGGATGAAAATTACATATATATTGCAAACTGCTCCTCTAACGCTAATATAACCTTACCTAAGGGTGAACAATAATAGGATTAACTATGTCACAAACTCACAAATAGACGACAAAAATCGACTTAAACAAAACTCTGGCGTGTTATCCTATTATGACCGCGACATAATTTCAACGCATTGAGCTGAAGCTGAAGCTAAAGTACACAATAATGTCTAAATAATTTTTTAACGTTCTGGGTGAGACTATAGTTCCGACATTTCTGAAATAGCCAACTTATTCATCAGTCAGTATCTAAAAGCGGCCTGAACGAGGTATACCTCCTCTCTAAAAATGCTGTTATATGCGCTTATAAAATCCATTTAAAGATTTAGAGTACCTAGTTATGTATCGAGCTCGACTCCTTAGATTACAAACTACTAACTTACCTTGTATTAGGTCGATGACCAATAGTTTCAGAAGTTCAGCAGATACTTTAATGTGTATGCAATTTTAAGAAGCCAGATGGATCAGTACAATTCAGTAGTATTTAAGGTGGATGCTTCAAACAATGCCGAGGTTCATTCATAAAGCGTACTGCCAGGTCATATCTCGCTCACTTAAATTGCTTAAATCTTAAATATGTCTTCATTTAGGCCCCCGGTCCAGTTGTTTATGACTATGGACAGTAGAAATACATGGGCCTTGAATTACCCCCACAATTTTGTGTATTTTCGTGCAACTATTGCAGTTTCTATTTATAACATAAGTTTGTTAGAAAATAGAAGACCGGAAGAAGGTTGGTACAGTATTCATTGTCCCCACGGTTTTATTTTCAATCTGTTTCGGTTTTACAATCTTGCAGAGTTTTTTAATCTTTTTTTGCAAAATCACTGATCCATTTGAACGCCACTACTATGCCGCAAACACATCATAGAAAGAATACACTCACTATACATATATTCGCAATCTTCGCGTAAGCCAGTGTAGAAAACAGCCAAAGGTTCGTGGAGCAGATTATACGATAAAAATATGTAAATGAGGTTTTATTTTTTTTTTTTCTTTTTGGGTTAAAAGTTGTTCACTGTTCCTTTTCAAGGGGATTTGGACATGTTCTATTTAAATATTTTGGATTTTTTTTGTTGCTTATATAATGCCCAAAGGATCCTATTCAGTCAGACTACACAAATGGGTCTCCCGAGGGGCTGAATAAAAAATCCAACCAACATGATACGAGTTTCGAGTTTTATCACAGAATACTTTAATTGTAGTCTGACTAGATTTATAAGGATTTATGATGAAATGTGTAGACTGTGGAAGTGAAAAGGGATATTTTATTGTTACTGGACACGGACCGGACAGTTATGGTATATGATACCTATTCCATCACAAATTGTTCGTATATGACAGGGTGTTAGTAAGGTATGGTGAGCAAAAATTTTGGTGCGGATAGGTAAACTTTTATTTCAAATTGTACAGTTTTATTTTGGAAACTGTTTCTCAGTATTCATATATGTTTAGAGATGTATGTGCGGGTGTACTATTCAATGTTCCAAGGGATTGTGGAGATAATATTTGGTTTGGTACATGGGTAGGTACTGTGGTTTTATTTCCGGGATCTAATTATACCGGGTTAGGTATTTATTCCAATTAACAGTTTTTCTGTATGGTTATTGCGTTTTCTATAATCTATAATAAACATCTGAATAAGTTTCAGATGTCTAACCAGAGCCCCTCAGACAGATTTTGATATGTAGGTTCATAGACGTACGTTGAGTAAATTTAAAAGATACCTTTCTTGAACTACTCTGATATATATTTGGGACTGGAGCCAATGAAGAATTTTTAGCACTAGTCAAGGTGCTGATTTTTAGCACTAGTCAAGGTGCTTATACAGCAGCTCACATATCCCCAAAGTGACAGCGGACTACCCGGACACTTTCATTCCAGCAAAAGGCCCTCCATATTGGGGGTTTTGCATCGGGATAATTGCCCTACCACGGGAAAAGCATTAGGTTTTAAGAAGCAAGAAGCAGCGAAAAGCCTTTGGATATGAATGATCCAAATGTTGACGACCCTAGCAAACGAAATAAGGAGAACGAACTTCGAATCTGCACGTTGAAGAAATGTGAAGAACTCTATAATCTACCAAGCGACTGATGTTTCATGAAGTAAGGTCAGCATCTATTTGGATATGGGGATTTGTGATTAGAGAAACACCTATAGGCAATAATTCATAAGCTCCCGTAATAAATTTATGGATTTATCTGGACAAATTGAAAAGCATCAGGCTGATCTATGTTAATGCCCTCACAGATGAGAAAAAATACGCAGCCTCTCCTATTCTCCTCCCTTTAGTGCCCGAAGTACGACTTTAGTATATTGTCCTTGGCGATTTTAATGCCAGAATTGGAAAGAAAGAAAAAAGGCATATTATAGACAGAAGTCGGAAAGAACAGTGCATGCCTTTTCCTCCAAAAACACACTTAGGGCTACTGACATTATTGCGGCCCAAACATCATCAGTGATAGCACAAGACTCCCATGCATCAAGTTATACACAAGAGCACTTGGCAGTATGATTCAATGAAATTGATCGGTTTTTTTTTTAACATGCACGATTCGCAAAATCGAATAATCGATGCCAGAAGTGCGCCTAAAAGTACTAATCCGCACCCTATTTCCTTCAACCACTCTCCCCGCAGGACTGCCGATAGGTATTACTTCGCTCTTCGCGGGGCTGGTTAGCTACTTATGCTAAATCCTCTAGGTCCGCCATTTCGGCTAAGTCTAAGTCTTTCAAGTCTCCTTCTTCGTTTACACTCGTTTTAAAGGAGCATACCTCAAGCCAGTCATCTTCTGACCTCAACATATGAGTTATTAGACTTTGGGGGTTTGGTAAGTTCGCTCTTCCCCCTGCAAAGTGCCTCCAATGGAACATTGCGTGCTCCGTATGTTTTTCTTCGTCTGCGCATTCGGGACCAGAAGGCGAGCTATCGTGACCAAAACTGTGAACCTATTTCCGATAGCCGCCGTGCCGCGATAAGAACTGCGTTAGGTGGTAGTTGCAGTCCCCGTAAATTGATCGCGTTGTCATGGACGACCCGCCACATGCGCCTCTAGTGTCTAGTGATGTCTGAACACTCCGAACGTCTGAAATAGACTTGGATCACTTAATAAAAGTACAGATATGAATATCCGCCACACAACAACATCCAATGGAGGTCTAAAAAGTTATGACTTCGCAAGACTATTGTCGCAAGTAACCCCAGAACTTTTTTTTTTCGATGTGCGCCAACTACAGACGAATAAGTCTTTGCGACTTGGGCAAAACGTAACAAGGGAGAGATTGAACTTGAAATTAGTTAAAGGCTTTATCTGCCTAAGCTCCTATATAATTGCCTCCCAAAATGATATCGGCCGGCGCAAAGATCAACCGAAGATTCACTCTAGCCAATCTCTGTTTCATGGTTATAAAAAGGCATCTATAAAGTAAACCCCTCTTTCAGGGCTGAAAATCTGATAGGTTAGTCGGCACAGATTATATCGATATGGGGGGGTGGAGACTGGAGGAGGACATTCCATCACCATGAACTTTATTGCCTATACGTTAACCTTGTCAATTAGCTGAAAATACGTGGACTGAGGTGACTAGGAGCCAAAAGAATCTGTAAGTCCACCCCTGAGGAACAACGAAGCAGAGGAACTCCACTTCAGTGGGGCGTACATTTGAAATACGAGATCAACCAACTTAATGAGAGTAACAGACGGCAGCTAGCTGGGGACCGAGCTGTCTATACTAGCTTTGACGCGGCTCTTGCGATTTATAGCATTATATTTCAATGCTGTCCTTGATATGCTTGCCTAGAACTTTGCTATGACGTAGCATACCTGGTCCTTCCGCTGGAAAGCTATTGCCACACTTTGAAACAGAAACAAACACAATATACGATGTTGTCTGCCATATCGTTTACACATACAGTCTCAACCGTTCAAACAATTTAAACCAGTTTCCAAAAATGCTGCCAAGTCCAAAATCACCAATCGTTCTTGTTGCTGTGAGTGTAACCCTCAATCTGAAAGGTCATTCATTAGAGGTTAAAAAAAAAAACATTACACTTGCATTAAAGTCATATTTAGAAAGGATTCCTAACTGTACATCGACCCTACCTTTTCAAAACAATTCATAAAAAAAAATCCAACCAAACTCCCATTACCTTATTTTCATCAGTTTTACGATTATTGGATTCGCCTTTCAAAACGCATGGACATAAAAAGTATAATATGGATTTTCAATGGCACTGTGAATTTTGTCACCCATAAAACGATACCGTATTGGTTGATTTAAGATTATGCGGTACTCAATCTAAAAATAATGGAATCCCTTACAATCGTCCCATACCTAGCACCATTCACACCCCCCATTTCATGCCTGCGGCAGAAAGTATAATGTCAAAACTTAAAAAAATAAAAAGACTCTTCCAATAACACACAAGTCTTCGAGTGCTACCCAACCTCTATATATGGACCAAAATTTCACATTTGAAATGGAAGCACAAAATTCATTTCACTGCCATTCTGGCAAATTGATTTCAATTTTGATTTTTCCATTTACGCTTGAAATTGCAAACCATTTTGTCAACGGTATGGAATTCTCTAACCCTTGGGATATGTGAAAAGTCTTGAATTTCTATTTTTTAGGTTAACCCCTTCTCCGGCACCTAACTTCCATATTTCTCCTCCCTTTGCGAGATTCATTTTATGTAATAAAATTTCTCCAGACAATTTGTACTGTACGTATATCTATATATACTAATACAATATGTACGTATATGTAAGGCCAACAGGAAAGGGTAATCGATGAGGAGCCATCAGGGCACTCTTCAAGAGTGTCTTCTAACATCAGGTGAATCAGCTTGCTGCATATATACTATATTTGCCCCCCAGAAAGTTGCATAAAAATGCGCTCCTGTTCGTATTTGTCTAGTTTCAGGAAATCTTACCTGAGCAACGAAGAAGAAAACCAGTACCTGGTACCACTACCAACTTTTAACAACGTGTCAAGATGGCAGCTAACAGCAAAACATAAATCGAGCTCTCTTGTGTTACCTTCTGCCGCTAGTAACCTATTCGAGGAACAGGTTCCTCACCTCTACTTTCACCACTTCGAAAAGAATACGCCCTGTCGTTTAAGATGTCACTGTAAAAGGATGACATTGTAACAATATGAGCTATACAACTCGTTTTATGCTCACTCTTCACTTTTATGGGTCCTTACCGGGAGTGGCGCGGCGCCCCGGCCGCGGAGCTGTTGGGCCTTATTTGGGGCGAAAATTATGATATTTTATGGAGCATGCAGCGATGATGCTCTGTAAGATGTCAATTCGAACTCGAAATAAAACGAAAAAGCGACAGAAAACGGAGTAAATTTAAAAGTCAACAAGAAACGGATTAAAATTTTGTAGGGTAAAGCGGCAAATATGGCACCCCTTTTTGTTTTTGTTTTTAACTCAGAAAATAAACAAGATTTTTATTTTAAACAAAAATAACTTTATTTTTCAATTCATTTAAAAGCGTAAAATATAAACATTAAAGGAATTCAGAGTTAAAAAACATATTTTTTTTGCAACAAAAAAACACTTAAAAAAAAGATAACAAAAAAATTGAGGGTAATATGGCGCCATCTGAAGGGGTGTATGGCACCCTACTTTTTCTTTTGATTGCTGTTGTTGTACTTGTTGGATGTGTTAATATACGAAGTGCAGGAGTCATGTGGCTAAAAATGGCACATTATACACTTAATCCAATCATCTGGCTGGGGATAAAAACCATTCTTCTGCGTTGCAGCATTCGATGACCGTTACGGTCTTACCTCTCTGCAGATGTGACTGCAATTACATTGCGTGATCCCTTCTCTGCAATCACTAACGAGGATCGGTTATTGATTTGACATCCGGTCTATTCCATACTATACAATTTTTTTTTGTCTGAGATGACGTCATTTCCAGCTACTATATGTACTGAGAGGGTGAAATGGCACCAGCGCCATATATCCCCACATTTTTGGGTGCCATTTCCCCTTTTTGAAGGTACCACTGATATTGAAAATAACACGATGAAACATCACTCAGCACAGTAAACAAAAGCAATTACATATCTTATTATGCTGAAGCGGATAGCCGGCGCCAAAAACTTACTTATCTACACTTACTAGAGTAAACCACAAAAAAACTTTTTCTCTTAAATTCACTCTAGTTATTTTTACTCACCTTGTCACAAAAAAAACTGTATGAGCTACTGCGATGTCTACAGCACCTATCAACATACTTCAGTAGAATGAATGATATTTTGGTGTCTCTATTTTGAAAAGAAGTCGTTAGTGGGAGATATTGAAAGGGTGCCATATCCCCCCGGGTGCCATATTTGCCGACTTTACCCTATGGCCCTTTGCGCAGTAATTCCGAGCTACAATGAAAAGAAAAAGCGGTAGGAAATGGCAGAGGTTAGGGCACGTGGTGAGACAACTCCGACAGAATGAGATATGGATGAGGAACGAAACGACGACAGACTCGGAGTATAGACAACAAAAAGGAAAAGGGTAAAGGTTCCGTTCTGTTCCACTTCTAATAACTATAAGCTTTCTATGCTGACCATTTTTGTTTTTTATACTGTAGCAATATTCAGACAGCTCTGAAGAACCTCTCAACCAAAAACACTGACTACACTACACTCTAAATTTTGACAAGAGCTTTCCCGTCACCATCCACTCCAGAGCAATCTGGAATGAGAATAGATACCTTTTCAGAAGATGAATCAATTCACTTCTTCACTGATGGCTCAAAAACCGAAGACGCACTTGTTAGAAAGTCTTAATCTTAAGCTCTCCTTCCGTCTACTAAATTATAGTGGCGTGTTACAGGCGGAAATAATGGCGATAAAATAAGTTTTATCTTGGCTTTAAAAAACGACATATCCGTTAAAAATATCTGCATATTTTCGGAAAGCCGAGCAGCCATCAAATCCTTGGATTCGATCTCTATATGACTGCTGTAGTAGCCCTCGACTGCCGATCGTCATAGAGATAAAGGCACTTTGTGCATACCAATCGCTACTTGTAAACAAATATTAAAGCTATGGATGCTATCGACAGTTCAAGTCTTAGGTGGGAAATTGGCACTACATGTCCAGCGACAAAACAAATTTGGCCCAAGCTGGATTTAAAACGCTCTAAGAATTTGATTTCTCTCAACCAGACATCATACAAAAGGTGTCATTACTGGGCACTGCCTAATAGGAAAGCACGCTGTAAGGCTAGGCCTTTTCGCAAACGACTTTTGCAGAAGCTGTTTGGATGAAGAAAAGGAGGAAAATATTCCCCACCTTCTTTGTGCCTGTCCAGCTCTCTCTCTCTCTCTCTCTCTCTCTCTTCACTTAGGAGCCTTCTATTATACAACGACTTAGGTCATCTGACAAACATAGATATCAAAAGCCTCTTACGCTTTATAAAAAGCTCATAATGGTTCAACGAATACGTAGAGATAATTTTTCTCCGTTTTTCGTGGTATCACAATGGACCTATGCTATGCTGGTCTAAGTCTAAGTGTGTTGACGGTTGTCAGCTGCTGGCAGCCACTTTCAACTAAATCAAACCAACATTCAGTCAGCCGAGGCGATAGTTAATCTGACAACTGCCTAAATCTTTCATTCAGTATTGTTTGACAAATCATCAAATGATCATCGTTTGCGTCGCAAATCACAATCTCTGTGATCTGGACCCTTGAACAATTGAAGATTCAGAATTCTGTCTCGATGGCTTTGCTTTGTCAGATTTGGACCCAATTAAATCTAAAGGCTGTCCATCAGCTATAGATGTACACCGAAAGTGCACTAGTTTGGTTTGTTTTATAAACTAGACGTCATAATCGGGGCTCGGGCCGTATTTCTTCAAAAGTTAAAAAAATAAAAAGATCAACGTCAATGGCAGCCGGTGCAGAGATTTGTTTCTTTTCCAAAGCTGAGTTGCACCTACTGCCGGAGATATCTTTGAGTTATTAAAGGAAGTCTTCGAGGATAACATTACCTCCGGAAATGGACTTGGATCAGGTCTTCAAGATCGTCTGATCAAAAATTGGAGCCTCAGTGGGAGTCATACGGAGAGTTATTTATAGCGCTTCAAATATTCAGAGAACTAAGTTTTGTTAAACTGAGGAAATAAGGGGATTGAGGACTTTTTTATAATAGCTACGGTGATTATCCTATAATTTGATATCAATCGGGTGCTTTTAAAGGAACTGCCGCCCATTCACTAATTTACGGTTAAAAAAAACTTGTAAGGTTGCGTATTTCTAAGCCCGGTAGATATTATCCTCATTTTAAGTTTTTTAAATTTGTTTATGAAAATTATTCCCCACCATATTTAGCCGGACTTTTCGTGGCGCGTTAAAACTGTAACTGACTCTATAAAACCACCGAGTCCGTACCTGAACTTCCCGCACCCCAATCAGTTATGCGTTAGCAATATCTATGATATTTTCTTTTATTTTCACTTTTTACTATTTCATGTTTCACCCCTTATCACTTAGTTAGGGATGGACTGGGCTACGTGTACGTGAAGGAAGACTGGAGATGCCACCCCCACCCCCATAGAGAATGGATACAGAAAGGATGCTACCATAATGGCATTGCTTTACATAATAAAACTGCTGATGAAAATATCTGGCTTTTGCACCTTCCTGACAATGGTAATGGGTCTTCTTCACCTTGCAAACAGTTGCGAATGTATGTAGAGTCGGTACTTGTACAAATGTACATAGTTGTAATGAGGTTGATAGAGCAACGAGGTTGTTGTGTTCTCAAAAAGGGATGAATCAAGTTGCATTCCGTAATGGGGGTTCTGACGCTGGATAACGAAGTGTCTCTCTTTTTGTTTGGTTTGTCTCGAGAAGAAAAAGGTGAAACACTCCTTTTAGAAGGTTGTTGTTTTTTTACGGCAATGAAGGACAATGGAAATCTAGCAATTCAGGCGAATAACATGGGAGTGGAGTACAAAATACCAAATAAACTGACGGTTATTATGTTGTTAAAAGTTTTTACTATGATACGGTTGTTACTGATGTAGGTTGGTGTTGTTTGTTATGGTTTTAGCTGGTAAGAGTGGTAATTTATATGAACAGCTCTTGACAGAAGTTTATTAACCAACAGCTTTTTCTAAACGTAGCTACATAATATAAATTATGTGGTTGGGTATGTATGACTAGGGTAAGCACTGATTGGTAACAACTTGGCGATGCTTACTTTGCTTCCCCGTGATTGCCACCGGGTAATAGTCTGCCCCACCCGCTCTCAAGTAAACTGTAGCTAAACTTATAAGCACGAGTGTAGAACATGTAGAAAATAGCAACACTAAATGCTCTTTCGGAATGACGAGTATCAGAAGTCTAACATGAGCTCCTCAGAAAGAGGATTGAGGTGCAGGGAAATAAGTCCCCGGGAACTAAGTCCACTGAGGGACTCAGTTCTCACCTAGTGGAAAATAAAACCACTTTCGTGAAGTGAACTTAGTTCCCATGTGAGGTGGGAACTAAGCCCACTTTCTTATATGGGAACTTAGTACACATTCAACAGTTAAAAACGTATGGGGGGCATGCTGCCCCCCTGGAACCTCCTGCTTCAATTTTTTGAACCTCCCGAACAAAAAATTGTATGGCAGGGGGGGTCTATTTTTATCGTATTTCCCGTTATAGCCCATCAAAGTAGGTGACCTCTAATTTGGAGGTGTCTTTCATAACAACCCAGAATAAAAGGTCCATGGGTGTTAAGGTGAGGAGATCTGGGTGGCGAAGGATTGGGGCCAACTCGACCATTCCACAGTTCGTTAAAAGTATGGTTGA